>JAWLRI010000169.1:3169896-3239193 GCA_034781795.1 Crypturellus tataupa | reverse complement strand
CGGGGAGCCCGGGCCCGCGCAGGCCGCGGCCTCGCTACGGGCTGCAGGCGCCGCCGCCCGTCGGCACGGGGGCTCCTTTCCCCGCGGCGGCCCCGGGCGCTGCGGAATCAACGCGGAGCCGTTCGGGGCGCACGGGGGTTGCGCCGCCGCGTTAACGGGGGAGCGGGAGCTCTTGTGGGTGCGAGCTAGCGCTCCCCGTCCTGTGCACCACCCCCGGTACGCCTGATGAATTAAAAGTAGTGCAAGATCTGAAGACCACAATCTATCATTTTAATGCCTTGCAGATAACATACAGAATCAATTTCAATGATTATTTCTTTAAGAAAAGATCGTCGGAAAGCTCTCTGCCCTGCTTGACTCCTTCTCAAAGCCGGCGTACCAGAAAGAAAAATAAATGTAGTTAAAACAAAACGCAGCATCTTCGCTTATTAAACTCCGAATTAGATCCTTCTACACTAATGTTACCTTTTAACCCACGCTGTTTCCAGGGCCTGCCTGAAGCATAAACAGCGCAAGCAAGGACACGGGGACCTGCACAGGCTCAGCAAGCCGCAGACTGGCCTGACCTGCCTCCTTGGCAGATTAAGGGTCTCACAAATCAACTGTGTGGGAGGACTCAAAAAAGTTGCTCTCGCAGCTCACAGCGAAACACATCCCCAAAAGACGAGGAGTGAAAGCATTAACTCTGACTTGTCCAGCCCGGCCCTTGCACACAAGTGAGAATTTTTACTTTGCTTTTTGTTTTAATGTTTTTACTGATGCTTTTGGTCACAAAGTTCTAGATTTAGTACTAATAAGTCCATAGTTATTCCTTATCGACTATAACGTTGAACTGAGCCTGTACTGGAGTTTTCACATATAACAAGATACCTGGATTTGACTTTGCGGAAAGTATCTGTAAGCAACAGGTAAAAAGAATATTTAATCACCGACCCTGAAAAAAATCACTTGCCGTTTATCTCCCATTGGTTTATCTAAGAAAGTTTTTCTTAAGCAAAGTCTCTTGCCGATTTTTCACAATTCGTGTTTGCATCCACAGCAATATTACCAACTGATTTATAGTAGCAAAAGAGCCAATCCTTTATTTTGTGATACTGAAAAATATTCTGATAACAAAATATTATCTGACAATACTAAAAATACATGAAAAAATAAATCTGTAGAAAAGTAAAAATAATCACTTTGAAGCATAATATCTTTAAAACTTGCAGTGTTACATAAGAGTTTCCTTTGATTTTCCTAGGAAGTTACACACAAAATATACAGTAAACTGCTACATCAAAAGATTAATACATGCATGAAGTGAATAATAATTTGCTACTTTCAGAGTTCAGCTTATTTTAATTTGAGTAACAGAAAACCAGAGCCAAGTGCAATGAAACAACAGAAACCTCTAAAATATGGAGAGCTGCTAGGAAGTGTAAGCAAAAAGCAACAGGCAGTATCTGATTGCTTGTACCTCACACGTTAATTACCATCTATTTCATTTCGTGACGTTACAATTCTTTAAAAAGATGAACATTTCCTCAGAATGATGATGAATTTGCAGTGTTTTCAGTGTTTAGTATATACAGACAAGGCCGTGCTCCGACTCCGTTCACCGAAAGCACGAAACGTGGACGGCAGAATCTTCCCTCAGAGGCTGGCTCTGCGCGCTGCAGCTGCACGCCGCTCCCCACTTCAACTGCAGATTTCTCCTGATTAGGAAGAAGGAAGTCGGCAGTTCATCATCAGCCAAAAAAAGACTCAGAGAAATGCATAAAGCCCAGTCCAAATATCTATCCCCTTCCACAGATTTCTGTATAGACAGAAATATGTATATTACTCAAGTAAATAAACTATGTTATTTTACCTCCCCCCAAAAAAAAATCATGAAAAGGAACCAGTTATAAAATGTATCCTGTTTTATTTTTCACACTGTGGTTTAATATTTCATACAGAATCCCAGAAGAAGTGCTTTAATTGAACCCTCAATATATTTTGCCATAATCTTTATGTTAACAGTACTTCTACAAAGGTTCCAGGAAAGAAATACTTATGAAACAGAGAACAAGGGAACATATAAGCCATTACAGAAGATTGGATTAAAATGTACTTACCCAGGCCTCTCAAATATCATACATCTCCATTATGTAGGCTTTAGGCACCAAGCCAATGGTTCCCTTCATTTCTCCTACCCACCAGCCAAATCTATTGTACTCCTAATTGAAAACAATATGCAATATTAACCTTTAGTCTGATATAAATGCAATAGAGTTTCGTATGCAAGTCCTTATGGATGCTTCCTCTTATATACAGTTATAATCATTTCAACAGAAAATTAAAACATTGTATCTTTTTGTTAGAGGCACTCACAGGCAGAATTAGGCAGGCAGATAAGTTAAATTTTAAAAGGGCCAGGCGTACTGAGGAAAATTTCTTAATTACGGCCACGCTTCTCCACAACACATACTAAAAATAGATGATCTCTCCATCGTATACTCTTCACAAGCATAAACATCTTGTCTTTGTAACTAATCTAACAATGCTATCAACTGAGATGCTTTCAGTTTCACAAGGCTAAACTCTAGGGAACTTACAATCAACTTTTTAAAAATAATACTTTGCTCAAATGGTAAAGGAACTCTATGCATCTAATACATAGTCTTTTTATGGACAAAGTCTACTATTGCTTTAGGCTTGCAGAAAATTCTGCAGCAGATCTCATATGTCTGACAGATGACTAATGTACTTTCGTTTGAAATTTGTTTAGGCTTAGTGAGATAAATATGAAACAAAATGAATTATAATAGTTTAAAGAAATAATACCTTCCAAAAGCTATACTGAGTAAGAGTATAGTGGGATCCAAATTCAATTTTTTTCCTATGAGGTAAATATTTTAAGATCAATCCTAACAGCAGTTCAATAAATTGTAACAGCTGAAATTGCACACACACACATATTGAGTTACATAGGAAGCGTTATTAAAGCAGAGACCCCCTTCAAAATGGAACGATTAGCAAGATAAAAATTACTTTGGAACAAACATGGAAAACACAAAATACACAGATAACGCTGATAAGCAACATCTGCTTCCTGCTACGCCGCTCTTCTGATGAGAAAGGCAAGGCCACAGATTTCTGAGTTCATGGTGCTACCGAGAGCCCCTACAAGACGTCACTTTGGCTGGGTAAAGTTTCTCGCTGGGGAGCAGCCGGAGGGGTTAACGGGCTCCCATGGCAGGGTGAGCGCGGTGCCCCGGCCGCCCGGCCCCACTCCCCTTCCCGCAAGGGAGAGCCCTGTCCGTAACCCCCGTGCGGCACCGATCCCTCGTCCGGGCAGGCCCGGGCTGCTTCTAACACGCGCACGGGCACACGCGCCCACACTGCTTTTTATTAGTATTTTCTTACTGGGACAGGCTCAAAACCGACCTTACTTTAAACTTGCCTTTTTAATGCAAACACAAGTTGGTGATTTCACAGGTTCTATCATACGGCACATGAAATGCTACAGGAAGGACGGTTTAAAGAAAATCCACATAGGGAAAAAAGCAGGCGAGCCCTCATTTGTCATTTGAATACACCCAGCTAGAAGCTGCAAAAATAATTCCACCTTCTTCCCCCTCCTGCTGCAGGACAGATATCTGGGGATGTGCCTGGCCTGAGAGTCTAGGGATATCTGAGCCTGATCTTCGTGACAAAAGTGCTCTCCAAAGAACTGCTCGTAATCTCTCCCCTGGGGCACACATTACTCCCCAAATCCTTAAAGGCTAAGTAATATCCTGACACTGAGGCTTACAGTGCTCCAGATCAGCTTGTTTAAAATATATATTTTATCTCACAATACACTGCTTAAATATACAAACTGTATTTCTAGGCTAAAGTGGTAAATTGCTGAAAGGAGCAGTACGCACGTATGCTACTGGAATCTCAGCAATAAATCTCCCCAACAGAAAGCAACAAAAGATTTTAAGCTGCTACATGGAACTCCTGAAGCGACTGGCAAGAGTGATTAAGCAAGCCTTGCTAGACATCAGCCAAAAAAACAAACAATACATGAAACGAGGGAAGTGGCTTAGTGAAGTGGTCATTAAACTGCATATGACAAATGGCACAGAAAAAGCCTGTGGACTGTATTATCCACTGAAAATGTTCCACTTAGCAACACTACATGAACTTAAAAATAATGAGTTTTTAAGAAACAACTCAGATATCTATCTCAAATTAAAATTAAGAGCCTGCTTGCAGTTTTGAAAACTTTCTGTTCCTTGCTACTTAGCTTTATGCCAGAGCAGTAAGTGGTATATTACTAAGTGAGAAGATGAAATGAATGTTGATATAACAGACTAGTAAACTAATTTAAGGATTCACTGCAACCATTACACTATACAGACAAGATTGCAATGCAGAAGCTTTTACTTTATCATTAGTATTCTTTGTATAGGTCTCAAGAGCAACATGAATCCCAATTAAACTATTTGCAGTCTATAGAAGTCTGAATAAAAATATAATACAGATACCTGGTTATCAAGAATATAGTACCGTAATCTCAGGTTTTAGAATAATTACATTGCAGTCCCTTGTAAATTGATTAAGCTACACTTATTCCTCTCTGAGCTGTTAACCATTCCTTTCTGTCCTCAGTACCAGCCAGATAGTGGAGCAGTCTCCCCCATTCCCTTTTTGCATTCACATATCAAACCCAAATTGATGTATTGTTTCTATCACTGTTATCAATGATGAACTACTTAGTGGCAATGGAACTCAACTGATTCACCATTGTCATGGAGTTCTCATGTTTACCCCTGCTTTTTAAGATGTGTAGAATAAAAATCTAAAAATCTTCCACATTTGTGAGAAATGATAATGAGAATGGAGCAGGGTATAAATACAATTAAGAGTTTTTATACTGATTCTTAGGCATTGGGAAGCATGGTGTTTTTGCAAGCATCAGCTTAAGATCTCAGGTACCACTAGGATCACCATCTGGTATCCCTCACTGCATTCAGCTCTTTAACATCACTGCTAACATAGGGAAGCGACTATACTTCAGAAGGACTGATAAAATAATGAAGAGTCCTTTAATCTACAGGAAACCATTGTAGTCAATTTATAAGAAATATTGCATCCCTTTGTAGGATGTGTAATTATTTTCTATTAATCATGTGCTATAAAGCTACATTATGTGGTTATTCTGTTATCACTAGAAAGAGGCCTGCAGTCAGCTCCTGACAATGTTAGGTAATTACTAACACAAAGCTGCTTTCTCCTTATGTAGAAATGCTATCAAGATCCAGAGGTGCTGTGATGCTTGCTGTATGAAAATAACTCGCCAAAGAAATTCAATAAGTGCAAAATGAATCGCTCCGAGGCGAGGAGAGGGGCGGGAGATGGGGGCAGGGCCGAAGCGGGGCGCGCTGCGACGAGGGGAATGCGCGAGTGTGCGGCCGCACGCGCACCACGCCACTGACCCCGGGCACAGGGCCACCCCGGGCCGTCCGTGTGCGTGTGCGTGCACATACGTGTGTGTGCGTGCACATATGTGTGTGTGCGTGCACATACGTGTCCGGGCTGGGGGGAAGCGGAGGCCAACACAGCCCCTGGACTGCAAGCACCAGTGCTGGCAGAATATATTAAGCCCAATAGTCCAACTGTAACAAATGGCCAAAGGCTTTCGAAGCCACTTCGATGTTTTCACTGTCTGTAATGCAGAGTGGATTTTCCAGCAGAAAATTATTAAAAAAATGTGAAGCAATTTCAGGAAGCAACAAGGAACAGGTTGTGTCTGAACATTTAATACACTGGCAAAACATTCCCTATGCGGCACGCAATGATAGGGGAGGAGCTGTGGCCTCCTAGAAGGCTGAACACGCTGCGGGCAGATGCTTCTCCTTGCATACCCCTGCCACCAGTTTCATTGCAGTAAGACCCTGTGAGACACTGATTCTAGAAGTTTTTTGCACTAAGGGAAAGCACAGTATATAGAAATATACTAGCTCTGTTTCACATGTTTTTTGATCTTTTAAATCCAAGATCTTTATACTGTACAGAGAATTTTGACCTGCAAAAACATCTAGGAGGACATCTTCTCTAGCATTCTCACACTTAAAAGCAAATCCTCTAAGTAAACGTGCTTCTGCAGATGCTTTGCACCCCGTTAAATTCTAGTGACTTCAACAAAATTTGAGAACATCTGGTCCTTGTGCAACTAGTCTCTATTGTTCAATACATATGGTATTTTTTGATTGTTTTTTGCTTTTTAAAGAGTTGTTGAAAATCATCATTGTGTTTCAATGCCTTGAAGAAAACAATGGACTTGTATTTAAAAAAAATACACAACCGGAGTGTGTGAACTCAGACTTTTTCTCTCTCCCTCTCCCATAGCATTACTAGTAATACTAATTTATAGATCAATGAGTTGCAATTTCTAAAACTGAAAACCAAAATGTTTCTATTACCCAGCTCGTGGTTAAAATAAATAGCCTCTCCTATCAAGCTCGAGTGGGAAGCATACAAAATTTTTTAAAATAATATCCGAGGGGCCAATTTTGGCAAGATAATATTTATTTTTAAACACCTCTAATTCATCCAGGAGATTCAAGCTAGCTGAAAAATTTTAGAATTTCCTTTGGTGTAATTGCTGAATGATACACGATCAACTGGGGAGCATTTTTGGCACTAAACAGCATTTTCTCTAAAAAGCAGAAAATGACAAATGCTTTAGACAACCGAATGAGACTTCTTCACAGGTAGGAGAGCTGTTTTAAGACAGCAATAAAATGGTTGTCTTTAAGAATGCAAGTGTCAGATTTATTGTATGGCAGCATTATTAGGTTTTATTTCCTGCAATGAAATGAAACAAAATAGACACCAATTAAAAAGTTCCATTACAAACCAGGATAAGCAGACTGACTTATAAGCCAAATTTGGCCCCTAAAAACACCTCAAAATGACTGAAAGGTCTGTTTTTACAGACTTTTTTATATATCATAATGCTAAAATGTTTTTCACTGGGTAAGTAAATGCTTACATGTTGTTAAACAGTATGCAAGCCAACAACTACAGTCACTTTGCATTAGTCTGCATTAAATAACTTCTCACTTAAAAGGCCTTCACAAGGGTGGACTTAAATTTAATCATATATGAAATTTAACTTGGGGTAAGAAACATGCCTAAACAAGTAAGAAAAAGAAAATTTCAAACTCAGTAAGTGCATCCACATTTGCATTCTAGTCCTGATTGTGTTCTATTGGAGTAGACATTTTGGCCCACTCTGCAGAACAGTCACATAAAGCACAAACTCTATTTCCTTCAGATGCACGTAAAATGGAAGGTGCAATAATGTGCTCCAACCACTGATGTGGACTCAGTCCATAGAAGCAAGTAGACCTATACTGACATTAAAGCTCATGAAAAAACTACAGGGGGACACCCTTGAGGGGACACCAGGCCCTCAAGTGCTACACGCTCCACTCTGCAAATCTGCTCCCACGGGTCCACACTGTTTGCCTCCGTAGGCAAAGCCTGTGTGATGCTCATGGAAAGCCAAATTTCTGTTAAATACAGCTCTCATCATAGTCAATTAGATAAAGGCCTGAAAAAAATAATCACTTAAAATTTCAGTACATCTTTCTCATCCTTAAGAAAAAAACACTTGGATAAAAAGATTTTGCATATACTGTACAAAGGGCTTTTGCTCGTCATGAAGGATGTGCACTATTAAGTTGTGCTTTATTTCATAAGCGGTAATCTGAGCTGTGGAGTAGTCTTTGTTTGCCTGTTCATTGAACAAGAAAAATACAGGTTCGGATGTGAACATTTTAACAAACGTTTGTTGTATTGAAGCAACAACAATCTGCCCCACTGCAAATGCACAACCACTAAATACAGGGTGATCCAGACACTGCGTTAATACTCTAAGGGAAAATTCTAAAGCAAAGGGTTAAGTCATAGATGTGATTTCCATGGATCATAAATACCAGAGTGAGTAGAATTATATTGCATTGGCATGTACTGAAGTAATAACAAGGCAGCAATATTCCAGTTCGAAATACAATTTTTGTCTTTTAAGTCTCATTTGTTGCTTTAATGAAAATATAAATTTAAACTTGATGGGAATGAAATTAAGTTAAAAGTTAAGATATGCTGGTAATTCTGCTAAGCAGGAGCCTGCTAATGTCTAAGTAAATTTCCACTACTACTTGCATTTGGCTGATGAAACTAAAGTTTTCCAACATGAAGAATTCCACCTAAAACAAATAAATAAATACTGAGACTGACACGCTTATGTAAACTGTATAAATATCCCGAATTCAAGGCATACCAAACTGAAAAAAAAACACAGCTACCAACACTCACAGTTGGCTTTGCCTCTGAAAATTGATTTCTTGAATAAGAGCTATGGAAGATTTGTAAAACAGATTGTTACACCACAGGTTATTTCCCCATTTATCATATGAATTTGAAAGCAAAGGCAAGCTCATAAGCGAGCAGGAGTTGAAAGCAATCATCCCTTTCTAAAACGGGACACCCCAAAGTACTGCATTTCACACAGTCAATATTAACTGAGAAATCTTTAAAAGTCCTTCTATCAGTACAGCTATAAAATATTTTGTACTGCAAAAAGAGAAAAGGGAGGCAGTATAAATTTCTAAAAGATCACACAGTTCATAGGGTAAGTTTCAAAAGCCACTAAATTACTCAGAAATGTTATAAATTGAAACCATAAAATCATATTGAGTGTATCTGTAAAGATATGTTGATAATTAATATGAAAAGTTAATTTCCCTTTCATTAGAAAAATAACAAAAGCAATTCTGTTTAATTCTGCTCATATTAAAAACTAATTTTTCAAGGAAATAAAGGTTAAAACTACCAAAAAATTATTTGGGGAGTGTGGGATACTGTCATGGAGAAGCCACAAAAGACATAAATATTTGGAGATTAGCTCAACTGATTTCTAAATGCATCTTAAAAAGCAAGAAAAGTCTACCTTGTACAGTAACTTAACTAGTTATGTACACAGGTATTTGCAGGATCAACACCTAAGCATGCAGACTGTGCTTATTACATTAACAATGAATTTTGAGGCTCAATACAAAGTAAATTAAGGAGGATTTGTCTTTTTGCTGTGGTTAGCTACTTTAGTGAGTACATGTTGCCAAACTGAAATCTTCAGTATTCTGCTAAAAGGTATTCAACTAGAAACTTAAATGTAACATGTTTCTCATCTTGCTTAATCTGTATCAATGCCCCTATTTTCCAAATTGGTTCATAATGACTTGTGTGTACTAATGAGCTTGTTTCTTGGGAAAAAAAATAGTTTTCCACCCTAATTTCTGCAAAGCTATGTAAAAAGCAGGTAAAATTACATGGCTTTGGCATAACAATTTCTGGAATCTAAAATATATGTATATAACCATGTTTAGCATGTTTGATCATGCTATGTCATTTACATTTCATTGTAAAACAAAGAACTATTACATGTTAATGAAATATTCTCAACACATTGTCAATGCTTAATCCTTCCTGCTATACTGCTATATCTGTACTTACTTCCAAATCAGCAAAATGCAATTTCTTCCAGAGTAATGTTCATACCTGCCTGACACATGACAGAAAGGCAATAAGCATAGCCTGGTGTAAGCTGAAGCTGAATTTATGACACCATTTTGGGTCTATCCACATCACCTCCTGTCAGTACCTGCATCTCTCATTTTCAACCACTAGATGGTGTGAAAAAGTAAAAAAATATATATATGTTTGCGAAGGACGCCTGCCGGCTGCCACAAAAATCCAGTATTAATGTAGTGGATTAAGAAATATTTTCTGAAGCAAAGTCCTGACCTACTTCAGGATGGTTCGGTTCACTTCTGCTTTGGTTATATTCTCCCTCTTCATCAAACCAGGGGCTTGTAAATGGCCAGACCTTGAAACTGAATCAAGGGGACAGTTGAGATGGATAAATTCTGTGGCACTTTCCCCTCCAAGGACCCTAAATTCAGAGCTGACAAGAGTGGCCAGCACTCATTTTTCTGAAGAAGCTGTAACAATCTTTAAGTGAACCGGGACTGAATTTGCTGGGCTCTGTTCTGCAGCAGAAATCACTTGCGAAGCGAAAGGTTCGATCTGTCTGGAGCAACAGCCGGCGGCTTCAAGGACTGCGCGGATCCATCAAGGCTGGAGCACGAGGCGGCTGATGTACACAGCACAGCTTAAGCCAATGTTTTTCTATTCTGCTCCATTTTTTTTAACTTAAATTTCTAACTATTTTGGCAAGGAGGTAAAGAGTGATTTTTCTACCTACATCCTGAGGATTAAGATTTTATTAGTCCCCATGGTGTTACAGAAAGGTAGAACCCACAAAGCAGCCGGTATGAACTCGGGGGGGACCTGTTCATTGAGAGGTTTGTGGGTTTTTTTTTTTTTTTTCTGATGACAGGGGAAAGGGACGAGGTGGTTATTTTAAATTAGTACTATTCTTCAGTGCTATATAACTGCACAAATTTCGCCCGATCAAAGGGTGTTATCCTACCTTTAGTAATGTAATTCAGTGATTAGTTTAAGTGACAATGAAATACTTCAAAAGACATACATGGTCACATTACCACTGGTAATATATCTTCTATATTTTTATATAGGACTACCTTTCTACTCATAAATCTTAGATTTATTTAAACAGGAGCTGTACATTTATTATCCAGAAACACGGCAGTTAAAGGTAGCAGAGAAGATTTACAGCAGTTGTAACAAAACTGAGGAGTTTGAAACTAACACAAACAGATGACTTAGCTTTCATGCAGCTACTTACATATTTCAATGACCTACAATATCTGCTGCATGAATTAGATTGAATGGCAACCACATCGGAGGTATGTATTCTACATATATTGCAGTTTGTGGTGTATTAATAAAAAGTAGAAAAGCTCAGTGTTCTTCTAATGTGTGGAGAAAAAAAATTCTCTTTTCCTATCTGTTCAGAAGCAGGCTTCAATGGACTGGGATAGATTTTTAAGAGAGTTCTTTTAGTGTTTTTTTTTTTTAAGGGAAAAATAGGAAAAATACTGAACATTAAAATAAAATAAAACCTCAAACCTTATACCACTTCACACCATTTTAGACCAGAAGAATTAAATCTACCATTTGCTTTGCAAACAGGAAAGGAGTGAATTAAAAATTGCCTGTGTCTGTCAGGGCAAACAAATTCGGAATTGCAAAATATAGACAAAGATGAAAGCAGAGACGGAAAAAAACAAGCCGCCTTCAGGAGCAGCATGCCCAAAAAGCCAGAATCAGCAGAGTCAGGAATATAAAACAGGAAACAAAAACCATAACATACAAGATAATATAAAATCCTACAAGGTTAACTTTTACAAGCAGAAAGCCCATTGTCTCCCATTAAACCAGTTAACAAACGGTAGCCAGGATTTAACGGGTAAATAAACATGCTTTTAAGTTAATTCCTGTTACATGGCTATGTTTTAAATGTGATTAGAGTCCAGTTGACAAAATAATTAATTACAGGGAATATCTGATTGCAAACAAAGGATCCGAAAGGGAGTGCCAGTTTCCCCCCATAGTGGTGTGGGAATTTGTCCTTCCACCACGGCTCTTTTTACAACTATTTAGTCTCGACAGTGTGCTGTACCTTGCTGAGAATGTAGATAACGTCACCACGCTTAAATGTCAACTCATCAGGTACGTCTCCTGTGCAGTCCCACAAACCTTGGTAGAAATTAGCATAATCGGTATTTTTACCATCTGCGGAGAAAACACAGCATCTAATTACAAAAGGATAAGGACTCTGAGGGACGAAAATTACGCTTTGAGTCTCTAGACACTACAGGGCAATTTATTACAGCACATTTTCTTAATGCTCTTTGTAAAAGCAGCTCCTTCATACCACAAAAGCAAGTGGAAACCAAGCTTAATGTGTGAGCCCCTCACTGGCAGCAGTTGTATCACTTAAAGACATGTAGCTACAGGTTTTCAAAGCATTTTACAGCTGCAACTTGGAGCAGCTAATATATTTTCAGCAAGCCGTATTTCTATCTCAACGTGAAAGTGATAAAAAGGTGAGAGTGCAATTAATAATAACCTGTGAAAGGAAGCCAAAGTAAGTATTCCCCCTCCCTAAAAACTAAGCAGTTTCTCTGAGAACCTTTTAGATAATTTTGGATTGCTCCTCCTGAAATATTGGAGAACTTTGAAACTGTTTGCTGAAGCTGCATTTTAAAAATATTTGTGTCAGCTCCAGTTTAGGACATTAAGCTCTGGCTAAACATGCAACTACACCAGAGTCATAAACTCATCCTTCTAACAGCATAAGCACAATGGATGTGCTGTGCTCAAGCTGCCATACAGACCATTAACTGATTGATTATTTAGCACTCTTTGCTCTGTAATACGGCAATAACACAGTAATAAATGCTTTGTCATGCACTTACAATACAGAGTTCATCTATTCAAACACAGCACTTGCACATGGTTAAATACACTGGGTGCTTCTGTTACACTGCAAACTATTTCCTGTTTTTAATTCCATGAGAATGGAGTGTGATGAGTTAATGCAAGAAGAATGTAAGCAATACCACTAAGATGACCAGTTACATTATGTATACACTAACCAGACAGAATGTATATGTACTAATAATTTACATCACTGGAAAGCTATCTTCCTATTCTGATAACATAAATATCACCGAACTGGTTGGATCAAGTCTGTCACCTTAGTTTTGTTATATGATCCTTGAACAGCAGGCTTGCTGGTTATTCCAACATATACCAGTCACATTTGCATGTCATTAGCACTCTACACCATTATTTATAGTTTACAATTTAATCACAATTGGTTAAATTTATTACTGAAAAATCCCTGCCAAAATACGGACTAAAAAACAAAAGAAAAAGTCATGCTCTATAATAAAGTAGCATTCAACTTGTGTTGTTCTCTATTTTGACAAATACTTAAAAGTTTAATTTTAATTCTCCCTATATGAGCAAGAAGGGCTTGTTTTCCATTTATTCCCTACAGTCTGTGCTCTGCGCTATCTTGTTTTGGTCACAACACTGGCATAAGATGAAACATTCACAGCCTTGAAATTAAAACTGCTGATAGCCACCATTTATTTTCCCATAAACTGGTGATTAGTGGCTAACATTCCCTACGTAGCACTAGAGGGCGTTCTGACTATCAGTGCACAAATTCTTCTGTCATCACATCAAAACCAGCAATACATTAAAAAAATCCCATCTATTTATAAATAAGAGATTTGGTTATTGTAAAATGTGCAGATAGTTTAATCTCAAGAGGAAAATGTAATTGGTTTGAAATGTTGCAGGTCCAAATTTTGACCCTTCCCATTTGTCTGTCACCAATTTAGCAAGAGAATTAAAAGCAGGTTAGCACCAAATTAATTTGCAATAGTATTTTAATAAAAGTATCTCCTCAGTCTTTTTAATACAGCATTGACCACAGTTCCCACCACTAGCCCACAAAAGATAATGTAAGCCCTTGTAAGAAAAAAAAAATGAAAGACCTACTTTGGTATATCCCAGCCTTTCAAATCTTTCAGCAGTTGTCTTTTTGAGATGGGTTAATACATTGATTTGCACATCTGCAGACTTGCACTGAAGTGAATGATGATTTTTCACACTGATTATCACTTTGGGGTCTGCTCTTGCCATTTATGCACCTAAAGTAACTCCTTATTAACACCAGCATGAGTGTTAAAACACCGCAGCCAGCAGGACACGTCTCTCCCTAGACGGTCCCTGTGAGCATTTCATTGAGCCTCAGAGTGGGAATGAAACTCAGCTAAGGAGAGGGCAACAGTGGAGAAGATTCATTTTAAAGCAAGCTTGTTGCTACCATGACGATGTTGCCCAAAATCTAACCATGCCTCTGCACCTTCAAATGTGAAAGCAACATAAGAGAGGAGCTGTGCATATCAGCTAACCATCCATTTCAGACAGTAACTGATACACAGGAGCACAGAAGTGAAAACTAGGGAGAGAAAGTGCCAGCATAAGCTTGTGAACAAACACGCTGGTCTCCAGCAAGTGTTCATTCCCTTTTGGAAATGCTTTCTCATACCCACCAATACAGGTTTCTTCAAATACTAGAACTACACACAAAAACACTAAATGAAAACCTGCCTTCGGCATCTATACATCCAAGCAACTTCATGAAACAATTCATGAAGTTGATCACAGTGCTTTACAAACAAAAATTCTGCAAAAACCTCTATAAAAGACATGCTCATTCTTTCTTGCTCCGGTGTATTTTAAAAGTTAGAGAGGATACTGCCAAATCTCTTCTGATGGCATCTGATGAATTGAATAAAAGAAAACCGGCGGACCTGGGTGAAGGAATTTGGTATTTATATGGTAAGGAAACTATTCAGACCTTCTAAACACATGCAGTACATAAAAACAGTCTGTGGATTTAACATCATGAACTTAAGTGCCAGCTAGAGTTTAAATTCATAAGGCATTGATTTGCTGTCATTAGCCTGTCAAAATTATTATTATACTCTGTAAAATATGTTTTGTGCCTTAAAAATACTGTGGATGGTATAACTGGTAAATGTAAGTCGGTTGTATATAGAAAGTATGGTCACTGAGACCAAAAATGCGAACAAGATGATCAAGTACAAATTCTTTCTCATAAATGGGGAAGAGAAGGGCTGTTTGTTTTTAATCCACCGACCACTTTTAAAATAATCAGTCAAGAAATGGCTGAGGATGGTTTGGGGTAGGCTGTTTCTCCAGGAAATAGTTCTTTCAATCCATGAGAGTTATCCAGAGGATCATATATCCAACAGTTTTCAAAACTATTCCATGAAAAATTCCTCAGGGTTTTTTTCTGCCATCTCTGTTTTTTCCAGTAACAGTAATAGGAACAACAGATATTTTTGTCCAATGTACTGAAGAAAACATTTCAGAGGTTGTTTGATAGATCAAACAGCAGTGTTTGCCAGCCTTCTTGATGGTAGACTCAAAATACTTTGATTGAAAAATGCTGGCACCTTAGAATGCATGCTTGAAGAAAGAACGGTCAACAATTCGGATAAAACTCTGACAAATATAGTACTTTAGCATGTATTTAAAATGTTGTAGACTGGTTAAAACTTAATAGCGCCAATAGGTTACTTAAGGAAAAAAAGCCTAAGAGTATTCACAGTAGAGAGAAAATAACAAAATCTGAAAAAAACAGATTAAGAGTATGCATTTTAAGTGTTTTAAGTGTGCTGTACCACTAAGCCAATGTAACTGAGGGCTGTCCCACACCTGCATCTTCTCCTGTGCCATTTTTGATACTTGCCATTTCAGACCACACACTAAAAACAGGCTGATAAATAACAGGAATGATAGACAAAATATGGATATGCAGAGTTTCAAATAGTAAAATAAATATAGCTTTGTCTTACTTTCACTGATTTTCCATTTTAACACAAATGCTGGCAAACTTTACTATGGTATGGATGTAGAGCTACCAGTTCTGCATTATCTGCTTACAGTTCACTTGCGGAATAAGAACATATTTTCCTTTTTTCACTTTGGGTTACCGTCCAATATATTAATATGATCTTTAAGAAGCTTTCAGTTCCTTGACTTTGATCATATTCCCTGACTTTGATCAGATTCTTCAAAAAGATCAGATTTCAAGACTACTAATCGTGGTCTGAACTATTTTACACTACTTAACATTTTTAAAAAGGTGAACTTCTGGAAAATTACTGTATATGACTGTGTCCTTTTTTGCCGGTGATGTGCTGAATACCTACCACAGTGAAGGTAACTGCTGAAGAGAGATGTAAAGTGCAAAACTAGTGATATTCAAATGACTATCTCAATGCAGGACATAGATTCTCAGCGTTCAGACTCTTCATTCAGGTGAGACACAGACTATTAGAAGACACAGTTTGTTGATGCAATTTGTTTGTTCTGATATCGTCCTAAAACTGCAAAGAATTTCTGTAATGATTTCTTTGCCCCTTTTCCCACATAGAGGAAATATTATAAATATAAATAAAGTCTAATTAATCATAGTGGATTTATTTGGATTTAATTTCTAGCCTAGCTCCATTTTCTCTGCACCATCTTTCTCAGAATAGTTTCATTCTTCTATTATTCCTCAGTTAATCCAAAACGAAAGTATTTATTCTGAGACAACACACACTTTTTATTGCACTTACTGAAACAGTGGCTGTGAAAATGAAAATGGGTAGATAGTTGTAGCAAAAAAGACCCAACAAGCCATGTTATACATCTCAAGTCCTCCAACACCTAAGTATTTTCAAATAACTAGCTCACTAGTAGTTAACACAAAAACTATTCATCAGAAACAGTCAGAACCAAGACTGAAAGATGAGGAGAATTCTGGAGTCTGTACATTAATTGAAGTAGAGACAAGCTGGAACAACAACAAAAAAAATCAGTAGACAAGAAAAAAAGGTTTTTTTCCTTCATCAACAGGCTGAGCTTACTATTTGTAGAAGATCACCTGTGAAATTCGGATTTAGTAAAGCTAGACAGTAAATGAAATTTAAGAGTGAGTGTTTTATTTTTATGGAAAAACATAGGATATTTTTGAATAAGGTTAGATATTTATGATGAGATGCCTATCAGGAGTAATTGTATCAACTCACGGACTTAAATGGCTAAACAGTTTCTAGTGTTAAATACTGATTCAAACAAGATCAGATACTGTTTTCCTATAGTGTTAAAAATACTGCTTGAAATTAATCTGAAGCCTACAGAGAATTGTTATGCTATTTTAAGGATATTAGATAAATACTAATAGACTAACAGAGCTGTTTTCATATGAGTTGAAAGTTTTCAAAAACGAAGGCTTTGTTTTCTTAAAAGTATGATCATTTAGATTACTTTTTGAAGATGGTTATGTAAAAAATGTGTATATATATAATTGGATTGACCCTACACCGCATTATGACAATGCACTCCTGTAATTACGGTAATGTTGAAATGAGAACTAAACGCCATGACTGTTAATGAGTTATGTTGTTTTACACACGTTTTTAGCAGGGCACAATCCTAACATCATCTGATGACTCAGCTCTTGCTTCCTTTCCAAGAAAAGCAACCCCAAACTCTTCACAGCAACCTGTTCCTGCTTTCCTGTACGGGTCAGGAAATCAGGCCTCTGTTTCCTCTCTGCATGTTGCAACAGGAAGAGCTCTGCAAAGCTACTTCCTAAAGGAACTCCTCTTGTCCACCCTTTCCTTGACAGCCCTGAAAGAATGATGTGCATCATGGACGAGGAGGGAAGGTGAGCCAGACTGCATGTCAATGCAGGTCACAGTTACAATGCAGCAGATTCTCAAAAAGTCTTCAGGTCTGATAAGCAGCAAGTCTTTGCTACTTGCTGTGTCAAATCACCAGTGGTTTATCTAAAGGTCTCTGCCCTTGAAGCACATATATATCTTGTTTTTAAGCGTAACTGGAAATATCTTTCTGTCAAGAAAAGTTGTCTGGCCATGTGACTTTACATGGTGCGTGCAGTTATTTTTCCAGTCCCAGAGATAATTAGCACAAGGGCAGTTTGCCAAGCTGAAACTGAGAGAATATCCTTCACAGCCTTTCTGGGCATTCGTGTCCTTTTCCAATTTTTATGCTGCTGTCACTGGACTCTGGCATTTCTTACCCAATTCATTTGCTTTCTGTGGTAATCATATGCAATGAAGATATGCATGGCCAACATTTAAACAGGCTGCAGATCAATTAGTGGTCTTAAGTTTATCTGATTTTTATCAAAGAAGACAGAGCTTTGGGTCGATTGTCAGAGCCTGTGTCAAGTTGACCTTTTCAGAGACGTCTACATTGCCAGTCCCTTGGGCAACTTGTTGTCCCCTGTTAGTCTCTGAATGGCAGAAGTCTGTTCTGCTCAAGCACAAAGTATACACAGATGTCTATATTACATTCTTATAGGTTTGACAGCAACTGCATGTTGTATCTATAAACTGTCCTTTAGCAGTGACACTTCCTCAATGATGATAAGCTAATTTATGCAACTAAATCTCCTTTGTGCAGAAATGAAAGCTAATTGAGTCATTACAAAGTAATTCAGGAAGGAATACCTTGTATAAATTGGCTTACTTTATAAATCCTTCTCAAGTGGTTTTCATGCATCCTAAGTGGTGCTAAGCAGTTTTGCTGCCATCAAATACCCAGATGAAAAAGACAACTTTACAGAGCTGTAAAAACATTATTTTAAAACAGCAAAGGCAAGGTACCAAGAAATAATGGCAAAAAGAAATTGCATACAAAAATAAAGAGTAGTAGTTTAACATTGTGTCAGATTACCTGAAACGATGGTTACTTTCTCCTGGCTCGGTTTTCTTGGCACTTCAGTCTTTGGAGAAACACTTTCCTCTTCTGCAAAACACGTAACAGCCAGTGAAACACTGAAGGCACGCATTGCCTGGCAGGAATTACAGTCCCCATCAGCCTGAAATCCACACTCTACAATTCCAGTTCATAAACGCTGTTTACTATCTTGTATTTGCGCAGAAGTTGGAGGATTGTTATTTCTGTGGTTTCCCTTACCCACCCAAACACTCCAAAAGCTTTCTTTCAAACTCTCAGTTGTGAGCATCTGTTTTCCTTTTCAATCTGCTCTATGTAACACAGAGCTGCAGTTCGGCTGTTTTTTAGTCATTCCAGACAGTTAGAATGAGGGTCTTGCTCTGCTACATACACGTCTTGCCAGGATAAAGGAAAGAAACACAGGAACCAAAACGATCCCAGCCCGTGCAAGAATTCAAAAGTTCTAATCAGAGGTGTGCAGAGAGGCCGGGGACATTTTGCCCATCTTCCTGCAGCGCTGGCAGACACACACCTGGCCAGATCCCTGCACGAGGGGACGCAGCCCCTGCAGAAGCCAGGCACTTGCTGCTGCCTCCTGCAGCTAGCTGCCCACGGCGTTAAGCAACCAAACTGTATTAGTATCTTAGTGCAAGTTTAGGAGAGGCAAAAAAATGAGAAAACTTGGCAGTGATCCGCTCTAAATCACGTTTTCTGGCTAATGGGCTTGGAACGCTCGGAAACCACCAAAGTTTCCTAAGATGTGCTCCATATATTTCTTGTCCAACAAAGACATGGAAGCCTCTCGTTCCCATACCCTCACTTAGTAAATTCACACTCCATTCGTGGCACACAAAAACTACTCAACATACTTTGCAGCCAACAGTCATCTTGGCAAGGCAAAAAAGGGGAACAAACCACGAGTTCTTTTTTTTGTTTTATTATTTTTTTTTAGGTCAAAAGGAAGTAGAAACAGATTTATCTTGGCTGTTATAGAACACCCCAACTGTCAAAGCTGCTGTACTGAGGAAATAGTGTATTGATAAGCCCACTTTACAGACTAGGACTAGAAGAATACTTTTAAATTATTTTAAATTGCTGTTGCTACTCATCACATCTTATAATGACATTCATGCTAGTTTTTAAAGTATGTATTTCAGCAACAGATAACTGACACAGAACACACAACTTTTAAAATGCTTCTCATAAGCAAATTCCACAAAAAATGTACAAACTGCTCTGACAAAGAATGAATATTCTATCAGCAGTTCAAAGGATTTTTAGCCTTGTAAAAACTTAATTTACCCACAAGATGGTTCCTGCAAACATTAACACAGATGTTTAAAGCACAAGAGTAGACCTGTTGCAATGAGTATGCATAATTGTTTGCTAACCTATATACGCAGTCCTACAAATATTAGAATTACATCATGAGATTCACTCTACAAAGGGCTTTGAACTTCTGCCCTACTAAGCCACCAACAGCTTTTGCCATCCAACTTTTGACGAGCTAGAACTCTGGTTGAGATGAATACAAACTATTCCTTGAGCCAAAGGAAAAAACAACAGAATGGGAAAAATCTGAAGCTGTGATACAACATCAAGCACTCCAAACTGTTTACTGCATGTAAATGTATTCCCCAGCTGGCATACCACTTGTGACACATTTCCAAATACGCTCATTTGTTTAAATGCTTAAAATAGGCACATAAATGGCCCAAACACAGTCCCAGTGCTGCTCAGAGCACTAGGAGGCACTGTCATTCTGTAGCTTCTGTATCACAACTGCACCACTCACAGATTGTATTACTCCATTGCCAGTCACATTTTCTACAGATTTTGTCTTTTTTTAAACCAGACAGAATATTACACATTAAAAAAAAATAAAAGCTGACATTAAATATTAGAGATTTCTGGACCAGCATCAATGCTGAATTCACATGTTGAACATACTGTGGATTTTAACTCTATAATTGTCATCATCATCAAACTATTTGGCACATAGAATTCTACTCTGGTAAGGGTTTAACTTAAGAAAAAAAAGTAGCAGAGGCTCCGAAAGATTTTTCATAACAGATATAATTGAATTGTAGTATTGCGGTGCACTTAATAAAAAAGAAAAACGTGCACTTAATAAAAAAGAAACAAGAGGTCATGAGATCTGCATCCAAAAAAAAAGAAAAAAAAAGTCTAAACCAAAGTTCTTTCAATACTGAGAAAGTCCCAAATTCCAACAATGCATGTCTCCACTAGCACAGTGGTTGTGATGCCACCACTCCACTTGTCATGCTTTGGTGTCCCCCAAAGAATTGCCCAAGAGTGGCTGAACCAGACTCCCTCCAGATGCAACGATGCCAGAAGAGGCACTCCAGAACCAAACTACAGACTCAAGCACTTTCTGCCCATGCAGACCCTGACTAAATGTACCCACACATTTTTGTGCAGGTCTGGACTAAGTTAACTCTATAGTCTTAGTAAAAGCTGACTATAGTAAAACCTTTCTGAAAAGTGCACAGGGTGAACACCATGGCCTCAGCACAAATCTGAGCTTTACAAATGTTTTGAATGATCGAGACTACCTGGTAGCACAGTCATAGCTGCAGTGGTGTAGATCTAACAGACTTGGTTTAGCATAGGAAAGAGAACCTACAGTTCCTACTAGTGTTTCCTGGCACTATTTCCTGAAGCAGTGACAGTTTGGGAGATGCCTTTCAAAGACATCAGCCTGAGGTACCCAGCGACCTCTTGCTTTGCTCAAAGCTGACATACTAAAGTTACTAAAGTTTGGGTTACAACACGCAATAGCGTCAAAAGATGCAAACCGCACCCAGAAGAACCCTTCTTAAGATATTGTGCCAGAAGAGTCATGGCACAATTCTTCCTCAGTATCGCTTCTTCACACCACCATTACCCCTGCAGTGAAAAAATATGCTCCTCTACATTCTCATTGTGTCAAAGGAATGCTGGTGAAACCAGTGAATTCTTGCAGATATGTAGATCTAAAGAACAGATAACTGGTCCTTGAGATGCATGTGATGTTCTGTGCTCCACCAGTTCTCAGAGACCCTAATCAGCAAACAGTTAAAAAAATATCTTCTAGTGGCAGTTGAAAAAGGAGTTATATTTATTAAACGATGCTTCAGTCCATGAAAGCTGCTGAAAAGGTGCTGAAAATTATCTTATTTTCAGTATGAAAAGAGAAAACTAAAAATAATCCCCCAAACATAGATGATTCTACCATCCACGCAATTTAAGAAGTGAGCAATGAATACTATGCTAGCTGAGTTTTTGACATGAAGCCATTGATTTTTCTTCCAATTTCTTTTTCTTAAAGGGAAAAAATTCAGACTTCTTCAGTATAAAATGGATTACAGTTTGGCTTGAACAGTGCATTCCTTCAATGGAATGTGGTATCACCATTATAAATATGCATAAATTTAGCACTTTCATCTACCAACACACTACTAACCCATTTTTAGATATTTGATCTTAAATTAATGCAATTAATAACTAGTATTTTATTATGTTGTATCCTCTGAGATAGACTTTGTCATTTCACAGCTTTAATATACCTTGGATAATCCTGTTTTGGGGGTTAATCTATTCTATTCAACATTTTCATAACAGTAAACAAAAACATCTCAGCTATGCAGCAAAATCTACCAAAGCACACAGATGGTTATAAGGTTTTCATTGTGTGGTTTCCATAGCAATCATATTGCAAATCTGGAAGCTTCTTGCAAATAAGCAGCTTGTATTTACATGCCTCTCGGCTGCAGCATGGAACTCTACACCATGCAAAGTTGTTATTCCAATCACATATTCTTAGAAAAATCTTTGGAAGGTGTTTTGATCAGCCAAGATAGAGCGATTCCAATGAGATAATTTTACATTTATTCTGCAACAGCTCAAGCAATCATATGCTTGTAGTGCACACTAATATGTCTTAATTTGAAAACTCACTACGGTGTCAAAAGGTTATACGCATGTAAACAGGTCTTGTGTTATTATATAATCAACAAAAGCTCCAGTGCCTTTGCCAGCAGGGATGAGACATGCACACAGAGGTGTGCACTGGAAAACTCAGTTCATACTGAACGTCACAGCTGTAGACTGCTTTGCTCAAGAAAACCTGAAAGGTACAGCTGCATATTAACATGGCTTACGCTAAGTATTACTTTTCCAGGCTGCTTTTCCCCTACAAAATAATGACTCTGCGCAACTGTAAACAAGAACCCTCCAATATGAACAAATGCTTACTGTGGGAAAGAGTTGAGACCTTTTTCCTCCCAGATTTATAAATTGACCTAACCCCATAACAGATGTATTATTGTCCTAATAAGGAAAACAAATCAGTCCAGCCATGTAATTAAAAAAAAAAAAAAAAGACATGCCTTTTTACAAGCAAGATTATTTGTTTTGAGAAGAGTTAAGTAATCCCAAAGAAGGAGCAATAAACCCACAAATTTTAAGTACAAATTATCTTTTTATAATTTGGTTGAACCACCACTTCCGCTTGCATTTGCAGTGAAGGTTAGAGACCATCTGGAGACAAAGGCAGAAGAATCAATACACTGTTTTATGTAGGCTAGAATGCTGAGCATCCCAGAGAAAAATGCTTCCCAATGAGAGGCGTAGGGTTCTTCCACAGTATCCCCACTGCCTGTGTGTACCTTGGGCCCACAGCCCTGTGTGTACCTTGATACTTCACCCAAAATCTTGCTGGGTTTTAACCCAAGTGGCTTGATATCTCAGAAATCTTCTGTAGGTTATTTATCTTAGACTTATCACACTGGTGCTTATATGTAAAATGGCACTGACAGGGCTTTCAGTCCTCTTCTTTTAGGTCCTCATCCACCCACAGCAAGAAGTCTCTAAATCCAAAATTCTAGTTTCAATTATCTTTCAAATATACTCACATATCTCTGGACTGCTGTGACAAGGTCTAAGCTAAGCAGCAGCAGTTTGTAAGGATCTCTGCACACTGATAGCTCATCTATGACACAGGTGAAGCCATTAATTTAGCTCAAATGACTCAGTTTTGTCCAGATTTTACCAAGACTCCAGATAGGAGGTTTCCAGAATTCTTTGAGAAATCCTTCACTATTACTGGGTTTGGGGTTGGTTTGGTTTTGTTTTTCCCCAACTGTGTTTCTCCTGTCTTGAGATGACACTACTGTGCACCATTAATGTGCATCACCACTACTGCCAAGCGCGTGGGTGGTCTGAATAACCAAACTGGCCAGTTCAGCTAAAGATAAAGCACTGACTCCGGTTGGGAAGACCCTGAAAAAGTTAAATCATGGGTCTCAAAGGGGAAAAAATAGTAGTGGATGCTGCTAAAAATTAACTAGGGCTTTCAGGTCCAGGAAAACAAGGTGAGATGGAGAGGCAGTAACACTGAGGTCTTTGAGTATCATTTCTGACGTTCTGCAAAAAGTTCTCTCTTGTAAAACAACCTTCTTGGGACATCACCTGATGAACCCAAGCACATGTTACAGTTTGGCATAATCAAAATCAAAAAGCAGATCCAATTCCCTTCCCAGGGAAAACATTTCAGAGATACATTATCTCAGCTACAGAACTAAGTATATCCAAAAAAATCTCAGTCCCATGAGGGACAAATACAAGACTTCTCCTGCCACACACTTTATGGCTACAATTCTCTGCATTCTGTAAAAGAATGTAATTTTCACCACACAGGTCCTGCTATGAAAATAACCACAGAGTGAAACAGTAGAGAGAAATGAATAATGTTGGAAATGAGCAGAAAAGAAAGGTCTTTTCTAAATAAATTTGTGAAAAAGACACTGCATTTCTCCTGTATTATCATATACATCATCAACACGAAGGATGCTAACTAGAGCATCCTCTAACAAAAGCAGTATTTTTTAAAAGCATGTAGATACTATATAACCACTCACTACCTTACCAGAAAAGCAAGGAACAAAATCTTTTTCTAGTAAAAAGTTATTTCTTATAGTTTTTCAAAGTATGTAAGTATGAAGATTAAGTGATCAAAGAATACATCTCTCTCTGAAAGCAGAACAGTTAATTCTCACACAAGAGAAAAAATCCAGCATTATTGGCAAGGTCTTCCACAGTTGTTGCAACGCAGTGCAGTATTAAACGTTCGTTTTGTCTTCATACAAACAGCTGGATCTTCTCACTCATTGTGCACAATTTTACAAAGTTTTCAGGAAATTGGGGAGCATGCATTGCTTTACTTACCCCTTCCTGACTGTTGAGACCTGAATAGATGCACACACTCTCCGCTACTTTCCCTTAAACACTGACCCTTCCTCTCCCGGTTCCAAGCGTCCCAGTTCCCTGCTTTCCTATTTGCGCCCCATGCAGTAGTTGCAACGAATTTGTATAAAGACTGTATCATCTTCAGATGTCATCAATTTTGTCCACTTGTCACACACAGAGGCCGTTAGTTAGCATGAAAGTTGCTATTTCCGGGACTCCATAAAGCCCTGCAGGCTTTAAGAGCAAAGTAGCACAGTGACAGGAAAAACATGCTTAGCCCCCTGAATGAGAGCACAGCATATATTCATTAGGACAACAGAATGATCCACAGAAATATAGGCATTTCCTGGTTTTAATTATGAATATATTAAGGATTTCATGAACTCAGCTTCCTGCTTTGAGCTCTCCTTCCTGCTTGGGGCTCACCTAGCAAATCAGCAATCCTCAACAGAGCTGTGAGTGACAGCTCAATCAAACTTAGACTAGTTCCTGGCATCAGCCTTCCAAACTAACTTTAAACTAAACTAACTTTAACTTTAAAATATCTACCTTAATAAAAGGCACTATTTTTTTTTTTTTTATACTTTTAGGGCAGATGTAGATGTAGAAGAATCCAAAGCTTGTCAATTTAGGGTTAAGAGAAGACAAAGAAAAAACACATTAACCTGACTGGATTAGGAGGAGTAAAACTAAGTAAATTGTTAGCTACACCAACAGTAAGCTTGGGAAGAAGTAGGGAAAGACAATCGCAAATGTCTAATTTTGGAATCCTAAAATTTCTTAGACAAAATGATCTAATTATTATTAATAGAATTCAATACAAATATGCCAAAGTGCTATGTGCACTGCATAGAAATAAGAGATGGATTTTGTACTGACCTTTTTATTTCCTCGTGAAGAAAGATCTGATAACAGTAATTCTTCTCAAGAGAAAAGATGAAGGTCATCACAAGCAAGTTAAACCATGGATATACATGCAATAATTATATATACATGCAAAAATTATAAAGAGAATATGAGAAATTACGGAGAGATTCACTTCAAAAAAAACCCCAAAATATTAATTTCTTTTTCTGTTTTTACATACACAGAGAATAGGTATTCACAATTGAATTCACTTTTTCTGTGATTTGTTTTCAGAAATCAAGTCTCTCAGAACTGGCTGATTCCAAGTGCTAAGTGAATTGGTCAGACTATGCTAAATTTGGAAAACAATAAATTATTTAATAGGCCATCAAATAAGGTGAAAATGCTACCTATATTTTTTGATTGAGAGATTAGATGATTAAACCTCCACAGCTGAACAACAACATGAAGGTAAATTTTCCTGATAGCTTCCACCAAAAGCAGAGTTTAACTACATGTTAAAATGGTATTAGAGATTTGGTATACAGTAGTCCAGGCAACAGGCATCTCAAAAAAGTAAAAGTTGAGGGAAATGGACATGCTTAATATATATATATAAATATATCCATCCCACAGAAAAATATCTTACAACTAAGATCTGAACAACTGCAAAGCTAAGGAATTTAAATGGAAATTTTCTAGTTCCTCAGAGGCATACAGAGAGAATTAGAATTACAAAGGACTAACATTTTTGTGTATTGAGATAAAAGTTGTGAACCTAAATTCATACTTGAACATCTAAAGAATGAATAAAAGATTTTAAACACTGTTCCGAACAGGCCCCAAGAATATGAGGGAAAGCTTGGGAGGTTTAATGTTTCTGCATGTTCATTTAATTATTTACCTGGTTAAGAACAAATGCTCCTGCTTCCCCCAAAGGAAAAAGGGAGTAGTAATTATTGGGCAGAATGCAAATTAGTAGCTCAAAGGGGCAAGACAAAGTTTCCCAAATTGATTCCATGGCTGTGTTGTAGGTTCACAGGAATCCGCACTAGAGATTGCCTGCCTAAATACATTTGGCATGTGCATAAGTCCATTCTCATATATAAACATTATAAAGATTTATGTGAATTCACTGTAACTAAAATAAATTTGTTTGTTCTCTCAACCCATAATAGCTCTTAGTTATGTAAATAGTCTAAGTGTTCAACATGACATTTTATAAACCTTATTAGTAAAATGTTTTGCTAAAATAAATGTGGTGGCTATTAAAATCTACATAGAAAATATAAATAGTTCTCTACGTAAATACATCTAGCAATCTAATATTCAATTAACTAATCTATACTGTACAGCTCTGTATTACAGTGTTATTTGACAACCACATACAGGGGTTATACTTCTCGAGCTTGAATTTATATAATACAGAGGGAAAAAAAGTCTTTACACGTCAAGTAATGTTTCCCAAACTCGTTGATCAGCAGCAAGATTTAAATTTAAAAGACATTTCTGAAAACTACATATCCCTAATTGTGACAAATGTGACTTGACATAATATTTACATACATGGAATCATGAAGAAAGCATCTTGTCTGAACCACATAATACCCCGTAATAATCTGCGGGGTTAAAGTATTCAAATTTATAGTCTGATTCCAGAAAGGAGTTTACTGAAAAAAGGGAGAGGAGACAAGGCATTTCAGCATAGTTCACTTTAGTGAAAGGAAACACAATACAGTTGTTGGCATGTTTCCACAGGAAAAGTCTGGCTCCCAGATGCTTCTCTTATAACTCCTTTAAAAATGTTCAACCGTCTGGCATTTTTGCATTCTCTGTGTTGGTCATTAACTACACATCAACCACAAGAGAAAAAGAAAGAAGAAAAAAAAAAAAGTCAGCAGCTTTCCCCCTTTGGGTACTTTCACGAAAAGCAACAAGCCCACACCACTGCCTCTTTTCACTGGCTATGGCCCATGCCCCCAAATGAAATCATGCCTCCTGCAAAATCTTTTCCCCAGCTTAAATGATGAAATAAAGCCATTGCAAAAATATTGTTGTCATGACTCACTAGTAAACAAAAATCCAGTTAAATCAGAAATAGACAGAAAATTATAGCTGCAACACAGACTCTTTATACATACAATATTTTGGGTAACATTTCCACATTCATTTCCACAAATATCTCTGTGAATACTGCGCTGTTCTCCCACTCACGCATTACATCCAGAGTGGGGCCAGCAAGCTTGGATGTCGGATCCTACTGGCCACTGGTGCCATGTACCGCAATACACCTCGGAGACACGAGTGGGGACATCAGCGATACGGAATTGCCCGTAAGCAGGAGATGCTAACTGCTCCTAAGGCACCTCACTATTTTACTGGCATGCAGCTGGGTCTCAGAGAAAACCCAGGGCCTCCACAGCCCCAGATGACTTGAATTCTCCTGCAGCCGATCCTTCGGATCATCTGGGCCTCATGCCAGGGCCACGACAGTCCCAAACGCAGCTCAGGAACGACGTTTTTGCTAGGCTGTGAGGGAGGTGATTTAGACCAGGACCTGACACTTAAAATCCTTACGGAAATTATGATAAAACTGTATCTCCCTTGAAATGCTGTTTGTTAATTTTCCTGAAACTACTGTTCACTATTTAGTAATGGAGATGTCTCACTTAGGGAATAAATTTGAGTGAGACATGTAGGTAGGAAAGCAAGTATAGATTTAGTTAACATATTTGGGGATGTTAGAAGGAAGATGCTTGTGCTAGGCTCTAGAGGCTTTTCGACGGAGCATGACTTGGTTTTGAAATGAGATTCTTTCCATTTATCCCAAATTTCACTCACTGAGAACTTCAGTATTTAAGGACAAAATAACTGTCCCCTAAGCCTACCGCTTTCTTCCCCTGCTAGGTCTGTCCCCTCTGCCTGGCCTGGCCTGCAGCTTCAGAGCTGCCTCCTCAACTATTTTCCTCTTCTGGGGCCAACACACCCTTCAGAAGCCAAGGCAAGACACACAGGCGACCTTTTCCTCTGGTGTCTTCCTTGTACGCTTGCAACCTAAACATTGCATCCATCACAACTGCAGTACATTCAACAAGACACACATGCACTGACACAGTCAGCACAGTTCTCAAATTAAAATATTTTCTTCAGTCAATTTCTCTGCTTTGAAGAAAGTGGGAAGAAAAGTGGGTTGCAGATAAAAAGTGCAGAGGCCAGCGCTCTGTGCTGGTGCTTTTCTTAGGGTTGAAAAATTCAAGAGATTAGTGTCACACCAACAGGGTGACTAAGTCAGCTTTTAAAGTCCACTTTGTCGGGTCTTACTTGAGAACCAGTTGTATAAATTACGTTTTTTTAATAGCTACCGTGTGGAAAGCAGAAAAGTTGAGAAGCGATAGCCTGAGGCACCATATAACCTCTGATTGCTCTTGTTTCTCAAAAAACCTCCACCTAATGGTTTATAATAGCCTGATGCACAGCCATTCATCACAAATTCAAAAAGGAAAGGTTCCTTGATCTATCTGTACAGTATTCACCACAGTTACACTCAAGCAGTAAAGCAATCCTTAGATTTCTATTTTTCATAAACATGCATAGTACCGTAGAACTTCCTAGACTACAGTTCTGCAATTTTTATGGTAAATAAGTTATATTGCACACTCAGACATTTCTTCTGAATGCTTTGTATTAACAGTACTGCACTGCTGCTTAATTAGATAAAGTCAGCACTACCAAAGAAAATTACTTTGCCTTTGCAAGAAAAATCTTTGGGTCTCTAACCCATTGCAGACATGCACGCACAAGCAAAGTGTTGTTCGTACTTAACATGAAGGCAGCTGTCAGAAATGTAGTCAACAGTGAAAACGCTATGATACAAGTAAAATTACTTGGTGTGATTTTGTCTTTCCAGGATGACAAGCTTTTCAGAGACAGGATTCTATCTCTTAATAACAAACAACTTCTGTCACATACTGTTCACATCAGATTGGTTTTACAAATCAATAGTGCCAAAAGTTGTTTAATGCTGCTGCACAGAATCTAGTATAAAATGATTAATCAGTACTTGCAATAAAATATCTTATTTTAATAAGTAAATTCTTTTCAGTGAGATGTGTGCTAATTAGTTTTTGAAAGAATTTTTAAACATAAAAATCCAGGATTAAAAATACTTAATTTTTAGACATACTAAAGAATGCCTCTAATTTTAAGTAAAAAAGCTTAAAGATGTCAATAGGCAATGCAGATGCAACAATCCATTCTTAGGAGCTTTATTTTCATTTGGAATAGTGTATTTTTTTTGGTCTGACCAAGTTTCAGGCTTTAGAGCATTTAACTTTTATTTTTCTTTTATTAACTCCGAATCACAGAAATAAAATTCAGCCTTTGACAGCCTGTGACTTTGATAACCACTAGCTTTCCAACACAAACTCAATTTTTTCTCCATTTGGGTACTCCAAAAACTGGGAAGTCTAGCATGCAGTTCAACAAGGGGCAAATAAATACCTCAACTTCATAGCACTTTTTTTCTATTTATTGTATACGTCGTAATGAACTGCTTTGAATTTTCTTGCAGATGAAGGTCCCTTCGCTTCAGTGACAACAAAGCTGGAATACAGAAGATTCAATCACTGAAATTCTGAAAACACAGGCTCAGAATAAGCAATAAGACTCAGAATAAGGCAGATAGATAGCCTTAAAAGGGAAAAGGAAAGAAATATAAGGCTACTTGGAGCATCAGCACTGACTAAGTAAACAGTAAAAAGCAAATACAACAAATGAGGTGTGCACACTTCTGGATAAATAAGATTGGATTCTTTATCATTGCAAATGGGTCACTATAAATAGTAGCAGACAGCAACAGTTACACATGTGGCAGCAGTTACATATCTAACATCATGTGTCCAGGATAAACGTACACAAAGTTTAAAACAAAAGCTTTGTGAACAAAGTCTGTGTGCCATTTATCTTACACTTTTTTGCAGAAGTATATTTTTAGATATAGAATACTTCTTTCTGAGAGTACTCCTCAGTATAAAATCCCACAAGGAAATTCAATCAGCCAATATGTCCCCCAAATGCAAAATAGAATAAATTTGAATATTTATGGGTATGATCCCATTTTTATTAGCTTGCTTGCTTGCTTTTTTGTCAATGTGCATGATGAGGTGATAATGTCTTCTTACAATTTTTTTTTCTGTCCTTTCTAATTGCATCACAGACAGCAGACTTCCCGACAGCTATGGGCCACCTGTTTTCCACAGACCATCAATTTACAAGAAACACAGAAGAGCCTCTGAACACTATTTCTTCTCTCAAAGACTTGCCACTTCTCACTCAGGGGACATCTCATTCATTTCAGCTGCACCAGATTGCCTTACCTCTTTTTCCATCACTGACACTTTCACCTAACATCAGCGCCAAGAAAAGAATCCCTCTTTAGATGTAGGATTACATGAATCGAAGATCAAGCTCAAACTCTTGTGGCAAAGACTGAGGGCCAGGTATCATGTTCCTAACCATCTTCACCATGCATTGGGTTTAAATACAGAAAGTTCTCTGGATTCATAACTCATATGTCGTGTTTATAAGCATTTACTGCCAGTTGAAGGATACTCTGTGTTACATATAAAACCCGCAGAAGTACTGTCTCAAAAGCCAAAGTGTCAGAGAAGTCAGAGATACAGCTCCAAATTATCTTTGAAGTTGGGGTTCAGTGATATGCAGTGGAAAGGAGTTACACCTCAGTGATTTTTGTACCTGACAAACAATAAAAGGCGCTTAGCAGACCTCAAACTCCAGGGATCAATAGAACAAAACCTAACATTTTAAACAGAAAAAATCCTTTCTATTCTCCGACATCCTTTCCTGACAAGTCATTTACATCTGCTTTTCACTGCTTTTGTATTTTTTGAAATACTTTAAATTTACAGCAAAGCAAGCAACTCTGGTAGGATCCCTTATTCTTTTTTTTTTTTTTTTTTTTTTGGTACTCCTCCTACCATTAAGATACTATTGGCAAGATTTTCCCATATATTAAAACAAGGCAATGGCTAAACAAGTGAAAAATATTAATTTCTTAAGAAAACTGAGATCCAACCTTGGAAAAAAATGGGTTTTTAGTTCTAAAACAAGATGAATAAAACACCCTTTAAGGAGTCTGTTTAAAACAAGTCAACACACAAAGGTGTTTCTTTGGGAAGCCACACTTTCTGTTGCATAAAACTTGCAAGTATTTCTTACCATGCTCTGAGCTTTGCCCCAATATGAAAGACATCTAAACTTCCAGGTACACAAAAAAATCCAAAATGGATCTATTGGCCAGATACCTGGGCTTAACCGAACTGTTTGGCACAGCATTGATGGTGGGGATGAAGAGATGAAGGCGAGCTTTCTGTTCCCAGGACTCTTGGGCCAACTAGAGATGGGATCGATCCCAAAATTAAATTCACAGCAAACTGAGAACTGCTGCAAGTTATATTCGTTGGCTTTGTTCTCCACAGCAGCTTCCCTGGCTGGTGATCATTCTCGCACTGAATTTCAGCCCTGTCCTCCTCACTCATCCAGGCATTCTCTGTAACATGGACAGGCTGCGAACAAGAGGGACAAAGCCAGGTCTGCCAGGGTGATGCCGCAGCACACCACACTGCACGGGGACTGCCAACCAGACCTACTCCATAAGGGCAGCTCCTCACCCACACTGCTCCCGCCGAGGCGCACCAAATAAAAATAAAACTTTATCTTTAGCAAGGTTGTAATGGAAACAGTGCACAGGGTGAGAAAGACTGCTATAAGGTGCAGAGCAGAAAGGGAACACAACAAAGCAAAAACTCATGATTGAACATTAAGATAAACACATTAACTCAGACTAAGACTTCTTTTCTCCTGTTTTGTATTTCTGCTGTAGAGAGTGCATGAACTATACTAAGGTTGCAGAAAGAATCAAGGTATTGTAAAAGTATTGTAAATTTAGGTACACGGAACATACAGACAAATCTCGAAAGAAAACACAGAAGCCATTTTAAAATCCTGTCACTGAAACCCTAGGTTAGCCAAGAATTTTTTTCTCCAAGGACTGTAACAGATGAAAACATATTTAAAGCTGACAACATATTTAAAGTCTCCTTTTCTGACAAAGATAACTCCATTGCTTAAAATATCTCTAAGCTATAGATTCTATGCAGCCAGATAGCTTTACACATATACACATACACAAACACTGTTTAATTCTCTAAAAGCTATTTTTATATTACAAGCTTAAAGTACACTTTATATATACTTAAAGTATACTATGCCTAAAATAGCCATCTGTGGACTGGCCATACATATTAGTCATGCTGAAACTACATAAAGTATAAGGTAGAAAATGAGTAACTACTTAAACAAAAATAACTCTTCATTGACAATGTTTTTACTTCTGCTAGACCAAGTTTTCCCTGGCTATTGCTTTTTATTAATATAAATACATTAAAAAAAAAGAAAAGCAAAACTATCTTATTTTGCTAAAAACAGTTAAACTTTCCCTTCCCAAAGAATCTTGAAGAGGAAGGTTTCCAAGTTGCGAAATCTTGGCAGTTCTGATGTTTTTGAATCTACAACCACAGTACTTATTAAACTCTCTTATTAGTGCTGAGAACAAGGAAATGATGCTTCTGTGGCAAATATGAATTTCTATATCCTATTAAAGAAGTGACTTAATAGATCAAGATATTAATTCTCTCACACTTCCTTGTATCCTTTCCCATAACCAGCCTATTCCTCCTGCCAGAACAGAGTACTAATTTAATACAACTAAAATCTAAACTTTGAAAGGGTAGTAGGTTGTTGCCATTTTGGATACTGATTTGAAGTTATTAGTTCCCATCCGCAAAATTTGTTTTTCTACCCTGTTTCCTGACATAAGAAAGCAAAGTAGCATGATAGGTAGTGAACACTGCAGCATCCAGTACAGATTGGTGCTAGTTTTCTCAGAATCCTAATTTTCAAAACTATGCAAAAATTCTCATATCCTCTTTTTAAATCCATTTTCTTACATAAACATTCTTTAATCAAATACCAAACAAGAGTTCCTGGAAAGCTGATATAAACATGAAGTAAAACTAAAAATACTCCAAATTGTCACAGAATCACATCAAATCTGCAGTTTTCTGAAAATAAAATTCTAAGTATTTTAATGCTTATTCTTCAATCAATACCATGTGTTACTGCTACAGATCTATTGACTGTTGGAGATTCAAATGAACAGATGAAATCAAGAGAAGCTCAGGAAAGAGTAATTTGTCCCAAGACACATTTAGAGATTCATTAATTAAAGCATAAGCAAGCATACAAGATCTTCTCCTAGAAGAGCGTGAGCATCCAGAACGCACTGCGATAGGCTTTGGGTGCCTCCCTCCAGCTGTAAGGTTTAACTCTGTAATGCAAATTTTATAGCCATTGCAGAAGAGTTTTTCATCACGCATGGCATACTGTACCCAATTTCAGCAGAACATGTGCTCCTGTGCAGAACTAGTCTAGGCACAACTCAAATAATGGGAAAAAAATCCTCTCAGCGTTATAGCTCTTAAACAAATGAGTTTTCCTCTAATTTTAAGGTAATTATTTTCATCACCCATTCGTGTTATCTGACCCTTTAGTTCACTGAAATGACTCTAAAATTAAAATCAAGACCTACTTTAAAAACATTTTTTTTCTAGTGGATAACACTTTCAATGCAACAGATGCATAAGGTTAGTCAGCATCCCATTTCCTTTCAAGCTACTGCTGATAGCTGAATGGCCCCAAGCAGCAAGAGACACAGAATATTATATTAAACAAAGTTAATTATTATCATATCACCCACACGTTATTTTTTTTTTAAATTAGAGTAACCAGATAGTACATCTTTACACACCTTATTAAAATGCAAGCAAGAATGAAAGCCTTCCTCCTACTTTCAGAATGTGCATAATCAACTCCAACAGTTTTTGGCAAGGTTTCCCTTTTTTTTTTTTTTCTTTTTGTTTTTGTTTTGTTGCGCTATCTGAAATTCACTCTTGGTGATCTATGGGTATAATCATTTGACTATATCCAAAAGCCCACAGTAAGAATTTGCTGTATAATCATTGTCATTCTGGAAGATACTAAACAAAATATTGACAGTCTTCCTGTTGCATTTATTTATGAATCATCTCTGGAGCCCTTCCAAAGCAATACCATGCTTTGTTGCAGAATTATAAGACCACATATAAGGCAGTAGTTGATGATGTATGAAGTAATAGGCAATTTCTGCTTAATGCAAATGCCAAAATGGATAAAGAAAAAAAAATGATGGGCAAGTTGATGGAAAAAAAAGCTGTAAGGCAGGTAAATATTTTAATTAAAAGAAAAAAGTACAAGAGACAATGTTAATGAGGCAAAAGTCCCATAAGACCACTTCTACACTGTCTGTGCAATTTTGATTCCCCTGCTCAAGAAAACTGAATTGTTCTCACTCAGGCCAGGTTAATTACACTTTTTTTCTTTCAGTGTTACAGCAAAAGTTGAAATTTGAATGTATCTTATTCACCAGGTTACCTTGCCTATTTACTTTTAGCTACTCTTATTTATCAAGTTAGAAGTAGAGAAGAAAAAATTATCACAAGGCACATATTTTTAAATAGTCTCAACAATACCTGGAAGTTCTTCATAAATGCTATCATCTACTGGGTCACTACTTGCTTGTGCAACATCATCATATTCTTCCTCTGCCTCCTCTTCAGGAATAGTATTAGATTCCATGTCTATACAATAGCAGTGTAAAAAGTTAACATTTATTAGGGGAAAAATATGATTTATGCAAAATGAAAACACAGTATTTACAAACTGAAAATCAATCAAAAAATAGATTTTTACATACAGGTCTTGCAAAATAAATGACTGCCTGATCCCAAATGTTTAAACTCATTTTCTATAAGCATGTACTTGCAATATATTCTTCCAGTATTCAAAAGCAACGTTAAACAAAACAAAAATCTTGCAAAACAAGGCAAGGCATGTAAAAGATTCAACATGAACAAGAATTAGGACCAGCAATTCAAAACTTGGACAAGTGGGAATATTAAATATACAAACATGACAGATCTCTTAATGGATGGAACAGCCATCACTAAGGAGTACAGATCATGAAGACTACTGGTTTACTAACTGGCTTACCTTGAATTACAAATTTGACTTGCTGAACCCATTCTTCTGCTTCTTTGGGAGTGGCAGCTGTAAACTATTAAACATTTATGGATAAGTAGTAGTAATGATAAAAATTCAAACACAATTTTATTAGCAATAGAAAGATTCTAGGATTCTTGTCACTTCCTCAAGGAGCCATTAGTAATTCTTTTCATGTCTTCTGGTACTTTTCTTGCAAGGATGCTTCTTATAATGTACAGCTAATTTTGACAAATTTACGTAATTGAAGGAGAGGATGATGGATTTGAAACTCTGATCAGCAGCTGGCAGCTGTGCAGAAAAAAGCTGCTTCTCTTCATCAATGTCAAAGCCAGAACTGATGAACAAAATTTGCCCTTGACAATTAGAAGACACCCATGAATTTCTTTAGACTGCTGGGTACAGTTTCCTTAAAAATGTTCTTGTCAGACTCCAACACACTACCTGACAGCTTAATTAACTGGCTTTCAACTGCAATCTCAGATATTTAAAACTTATTAAACTTACATTCCATATTGATGTCTAGCTGATAGATCTCTGAATTGCACAGCTGATATGTGCTTTTACCTAGATTTCCTTGCAAAGTTATGTCCAACACAATATGTATTTAACACTGATATATATTTTAAGTTTTTCTTACTACTTAATTCATCCAAGAAATCATGCAGACATACTATATAATAGATATTAAACTACCAACATTGAAATGACCAATAGATAAAGATGATAGATTTCCTTACTCTTGCCCAAAACCAGATAATATTTGAACACATACATATATATTTAAATCAGATTAATTTTCCTAATATATGAATATAAGGTATAAGCAAGCAAGGGTTTCTTTTTTTTCAGTAAGGTGTCAGTGAAAGTTGTTTTACTGAAATGTTAATTCAGTAACTGGAATTGTAACAGCTTTATCAATTTAATTTCAAGTCGACATAAAAAGTCCAACCTGATAAATGCGCTTATCAGGAGCAGAGATTTCAAAACAGCAATCTTTCTTTGCATCCTTCCGAAGGCTATTATTCATTCTGATGGTGTAGCCCTCTAAGGCAAATTCACCTTTCTGTTGTTTGTCTGTTGGAGATAAAAAACAAAGTTAAGAACTTCATTTACAACAGTGAACGTAAGTGGCTCAGCAGGTTATCATTTATTCAGATTTTGTTTTCTATTTCATGAATTTTACAAAGAACAGGGGAGTTTTAGTGAAATGATTAGGTGATACTTCTGGAGATAAGGCTTTATTTTAAAGGAAGATGCACACAAAAGTACATTCGTCTGTAGGATGCCTAAGGAATTCCACAGGGAGGTGTTTGCAGATGGTGGTCTTATTTAGTAAGAAGCGCATGTTATGACACTTGTATCTAGGGAAAGTCAAGGACTGGAACTTGCAAGACAAGCTTTCTATATATCAGTGTATCTTTCAGGTTCAGTAAACCAAAGGGAAAATTTGTTTAGCTCAGAACTTTCTGAGTTCCCTCCTTAAACTAACTGCTCTACTCAAAAAAATAAACTTCTTTTTAAGCAACTGCAAAAACTTCTCTTCACATTCACCCAACCACTCCCAGATGTGCCTCCCTTGCACAGGGTAAAGGCACAGAATGAGTTTTGTTATAAATTCAGGCATGTTCTGAGCACATTCTTCTCAATATAGTGAGTGTTTAATTAGCCAATAAAAGTGCTGAGCCCTACCGCAGTTTATTATGCAGAGCCATGTGGCTACTTTAAGACAATTCTACTTTTCAGTTTTAAAGGTTCTGGTTTATAAAAGTATCACTTAGAACAGGTCTGAATTTAAGCATACTGCATGTTGGGCTAGCAGCACCTGTGTGTTCCTTCTGAGCTTTTTAGATGAATGCCTACATTTAATTTTATGCGTTCTAGCATGTTTTGGCGGATATTAAAAACAAAGCAAAAGAGAATAACAGTAATCCAGTTTTGCAATTTCTATAGACCATGGTGCAGCACTCAAGTAAGATAATTATCACTTGCATTTTACTCAGGCCTCCGGTAACAAAGTGCAAATGCCAACAAACTAAATGGCATGAAGTCTTTTTTTTTTTCATGGTAGGAAAAAATATTAATTAACAACCATCCATTACAATCTCACTTTAAGTACTGTGGAACATAACTTAGATGCAAATCAAGAACTCATTGCTTCCATATGTCAGCAAAAAGAGAAAGTTTCTACAGCAGAGAAAGTAAGGAACTACAATTTTCAACATAATCTTGACACTTATCTGGAAGCTTAATAGAAAATCAAACCTATTTTTCACTTCTGAAAGGGCAAAAAACAGATTAACATAACAACATGGACATCATGGTACAGTGGATTTAAAGGCAGTCAACAAATACACATTCTGCCAGTAAACTCACATGCACATAGTCACAAATTCTCTGTGCTTCCCCTTGTTTATGAATTGTCACCCACGGCAAGTAAATACCAAATAATGGAATTACAGAAGCAAATCCAAGGCACAGAATAATGTTCTATTTTCTCTTTCTCATCCCTTCCCCCTCAGTAAATTTTAGTATTTCCTCACTGGGTAGTGGGGCACAGTACTCATACGTTATGTTTGTTCAATCTTCCAACCCTGTATCAAATGGCACACAGATGCAAAATTCATGAAATCACACCAAGGCAGATATTAGAAATAATAACCTGCAATAGGTTAACTAAGTCCCCTTTTAATGAAATTCATTTCAGTCTAGACATTTTATTCTTCCTTATGACCTCAGTGAAGTGAAACACATTAATTTCTCACTCTCCCATGCTGGAGGTTTATCAAAACCCAAGAAGAGAGCAACACTCAGAATAAACAAACACCAGGTTCAAAAGGTAAAACCATTTTGTCAAGATAAAAATGAGGCAAGTTATTCAAATTTAGTCTCTAGGAATATTTCTGAGAATATTTCTCTGTCACAGGGATGATCCCCTTGCTATGGTAATACAGTTTTACAGAGTTAATCTCAAATGTTCTCCATATTGGAACTTGTTCTTTCAGAGAGCATCACAACTGAAATACAAAGACGTTGTACTCTGTGCACAAAGAAAACACAGTTTTCTCCACATTGTATCCAGTATTGCTTTACTGTTTATCTCATCTTCATCTCATCTCTCCAACTCCCCATATTCCAGTGCTAATGAAAAATACTTGCATGCACCAACAAAAAAATACATCCATTGCTATTAACTTCTACCAGCGACCTTTACAACAACAGGCTTTGCTGCTGTTTCTGTGCAGCAATGCCTGTGCATTAGGTATGCCGAGGAAGGCCTGGCACAGCAGTTTGCACGTGCTACATCTGCAGAGCATGAGGACAACCTAAGACAGCAGGAGAGTTCAGAGCCCTGACCCAGAACCCATTAAAGTTAAAGACTCTCGGGCTGCACCCACGCTGCCCGCGGCATCAAGCTAGGGAGAAGGCCTGGTGTGTCCTGAGGAACAGCTCCATCAGCGTGGGAGGCTGCTGGCCTACAAATCGCAGCTGCTCTTGCAGAACACACTCTCCTAGGAAGGATGAGACCAACTCACGACCTGACTGCCATGGGCAGACTATCAATACACGATAGCAGCACGGCCTGGCACAGTAGCCAGCTGTAGGCTTGAAGACAAGACCATCTTGCGAAACCATGACTCAGTGATCACCTCCACTTGATTTATTAGTAAAGAAAACTTTGGATGAAGCTCAGAGCATATGAAGTTAAGTACATGCGTTAATCTTTGCAGAATAATCATCTCTACAACAGAAAAGACTGTTATGAGCTTGCATGCAATCAATTGTCATGAGAATTCTATGCTTATATTAAAAATACATTCTAAATATTTGTGTTCAGTGAGAGCTAAATAGCTTTTGAGTTTTAACAAACCCTAAAATGTCTGGACTTTATTATGAATCTAAAATTAGATATCATAATTCTTAACGGCAGAACCCTTAAGTGTCAATGGCTTCAGGGAGCACAGTTCCATCATAGAGGTTTTACTTTCATTTTGAACCCACAAATCAAATCCTAGGTTTTACTAGATAAACACAGAAAATCTTATTAGAAAGGGCTAAGGGAGAGACATATGAATAGAACACATTTTCCTGAAGGATAATAATCTTGTTGCCTCTTACTTTCCAAGCTGGGGCTTTGCAATTTAACAACAGGAAGCCCTAAAGTTGTCACAGAATGTCAAACATCACAGAATAGTGTACCAAAAGCTGAAGTGTAACACTATGAATCCTGTAAAAAGAAAAAAAAAAAAAAAAAGATAATGGAACATGAACATTTTCAAACATAAATTCTTCCACAGTTCACAGAATGGCTGAGGTTGGAAGGGGCTGCTGGAGATCATCCAGTCCAGCCTTCCTGCTCAAGCAGAATCACCTACTGCTAGCATCTGGCACAGGATCCTGTCCAGACAGCTTTTGAGCATCTCCAAAGAAGGAGACACCACAAACTCACCGGGCAATCTGCTCCAGTGCCCTGCTACCCTCACAGCAACGAAATTTTTCCTCATGTTGAGAAAGACATTCCTGCATTTCAGTTTGTGCCTGTTGCCTCTTGTCCTGTCACTGGGCACTACTGAAGAGAGTCTGGTCCCATCCTCTTTACACTCTGCCTTGGTAAGAACCCTCCAGCTTGGTTGTATCTAATTTCAGAATGCGTTGTTCACTATTCTCTTCCTCATTTTTGCTTTAGTCCATATAAGGAATATACCAGAAAAAAATAAAATTCGTGTTTCTGGAGATCATTTTGCATCAGGAATTTACAATGGTAAAAAATCCAGTGTAACACAGTAGCAGACACTAGGTATTTAAAAAAAAATCAAAAAGAGTACATCACCATTTTAGAAATAAGATTGAAGGAATATTTTAAATCAGGAAAATACAGATTAGAATGAAATGAGAGACGCTTTAAATGTTTTTTTTTCCATATAAACTTCATGCATTCCAAAAATAGTAAAACACTATTAACCACAGAAATGGGACCAATATTAGAAATAGAAAAGCCCAAAGGAAACACAGCAAAAAAAAATGGTTTTGAAGTAGTCTTGCATAACTGAGTCCATGGGAACTTTTAAAACAAAGGAGGGCAAACCTTCAACTGGGTCTTGAAATGATTGGGTTGTAAATTTGAGGCCTAAGGCAATGTGGCCATATTAATAGCCCATGTAAAAAGAATTAACGCATTCTGAAGAACAGAGAGGACTCTCATGGCATAAAGGAAAGAAGTTACAGAAAAAAAGGCATAAGGAACTGAAGGCAAACAGTAAGATTTCAGGGAGTGATAAATTATGGACTCTAATAGTATCTATAAATACTTTAACTCTCGTCTTTTTGAGATTATGAGTCTCTGAGATTTTATGGTTTACATGGCTTCATGCTAAATGTACTTTCACATACTTTCCCATATGCAGTATGTCTGCTTTCTAAAAATAGTAAATGGCAGTATTTCCAAAATGGTAATTTCTTTTCCAGCTTTTGGAGCATGCACAGGAATTCTTGTCTTTTAGATAGTGAACATGAAATGCAATATTTTTTTTATCTAGTCCTTTGAGAAATTTAGATGAAAATAATTAAGAAACAGAGGCAAAGATTGAAATACATTATTCAGGGTAACAACTTAAATTGCTTATATTGAAGGACAGACTGATATAGTATATCGCTGGGCCAAACACTTGTCCACGGGAACTGAATAAACCTACCAATCAATCCAGGAGTTGTGAAATGTCAAGATGCCAGGAAATCTTAAAAGTGCTGGATTTAACAGTATGAAAATGCTTCAAGTTACGCTGTTGATTAGGATAAGATTAAAAAAAAAAAAAAAAAAAAAAAAGTAATAATTTACCTCTTCCAGAGATGCACTGCTCCACCAGATAATTTGGAATACTTTATTATATATTGGTAAGGATCATGTGCATTTCACACGATCCTCAAATTACTATAATTTTGTAGCATCTTGTGATCAAAACATTATAATCAGGATCCTTTTACTTACGGACCTATATCCTCATGAAACATGGAACTACTTGTTTACACATTTATACTCCTTTTAAAATCAACAAGTATTGCAAACGTATAGCCACAGATGGCATAAAACCCCAGGATTTAAAAAGGCAACAGCGTGGACAAACTGAATTCAGGACAATATTTTCATCTGCTTAAATCACTGAATCAACATTCCCAACTGAAATGCAGGTGACCAGGGAGAATCAAGACTTGCAGATCCAGTCATGGGATTTTTTTGTCGGTTGGGTTGCTTTTCCTTATAATGCATTATTTATGAAAACTGTATCTCTTGAGATCTGAATTTAACATTCTCACAGCAAAAGATTTCATGCTCATTAGACTGATTCCTTTGATTGCCATTACTCCCTGCTATGGTGACATCTTATTGAGCCAACACAGATTTAGATCACGGACTTTATCAAAAACAAAGTTAAAAATGAATGCGTTTTTCTCATCTTGTCGATCATGTGCTTATTCAGAAGTGGAGGATTAAGGGAAGGAGGTCTGGAGCTAACAGCCAACAGCAGTTACTTATTTGGCTTGTGAACCCTTCCTTGCTCCTGGGAGAACTGGGTAAGCCTAGGATGGAGCAGGAATGTTAGTACCCTCATTGGGGAGTTAGTAGAAGAGACTTGCATATCCAGTTCCAACTTTCCTCTCTCTTAATGCTTTCCAGTCACAATACTCCTTATACGTGTGCATACAAAAATATGTATTTCAATATATACATATATATGTGTGTGTGTGTGCATACATATATAGATAAATAGAGATATATCTTTTGCAAAATAGTAGTGCATCCACTGGCCTGTCCATTACGATCTTACCATTCAGAAGAGACTTTCAAAACTGTCACATCCTTGCTAAAAAATGTCCATCGACCAAGACTCAAAAAGGCCTCTGAATTATTCCTCTCTTCAGCGTTGCACTACTGGCAGACAGGCAGCCCCATTTCCGAGTTATAAAAATGAATATAAATTTTTAGTGTCCATTAACGGGGAAAGATATTACGCAGATGTTATCAGTAACTGTCTTGCTAAACATTTAGCTGATCTCTTCAGATTGCCGAAAAAGGAGGGCATATAAAATTGCGCCCTAGTGAGGAGAAAGTAATGAAGCTGTTAATTCATTCACTTGTAAAGCTACAAATTAACTTTCTCTACATGCACTCTGAGGTCCAAGGGGTAAGCCACACCACCTGGGTGACCAAGTACCTCGGTACTGCCAGAGAGATCACATCAATTAGGAGTGGACATACAAACAAGCTACCCATTTGAGAAAGCTCCTGTAGGGACAGAAACAAAGCAAAGAGGACTGGAAACGGCTTGTAGAAGGAAAGACTACAAAAAGGGGGAGCAGGTAAGCTCCTGGAAAGCAGAGCTGTCTATAACACTTGAACATGCTTCTCTGCAATGATACAGGCTGCATCTTGGAAATGAACATTGCAGCACAGCCACAGATACACAGACATTCAATACCTACTTCCGCCACTTAAATAAAGCTTTAAGTCCTGATCCTTCATCTACTCTCTATATTCTTGAATGAGAAGGACATAGATGATTCCCTTACTCTTGTCTATATTTCAGGGATAAATAACGTTGCTTCACTCTCCAGTGCTGCACTAAATTTAACACAAAAAGGGTGAAGGGGAAATGAGACATGCATTAGCAAGCAGGTATCACAAATATTGAAAAGGAAGCTTATAATCTCTTTCTCCCTCTTTTGCCTGAACAACCTGCCCCCAGAATAACCTCATTTATTTTAGTTTCAAAGGTTTAGCTTGTACTGTACTTGCCTGACTGGGCCTCAAAAACAGTAAGCAGGTTCCGAAACTTTTGCGCCCGTGGGTTTGTGAGGTTTATACATCGCTATACTGTTTATATGCTATTATGCTGTTTTCAGAAATGTAAGGAGAAAAAGCGTTACAAGAATTAGAAGTGTTTTGGAAAGAGCAAATCTACATAATCCAATAAAAAGGCATCCTATACCCTTAAATTTAGCAGTCAGTTACATTTAAACTGATATTTAAACACACAAGTCAAACCTTGATCAACAAAATACACATTTCATCAAATAGAAAATATCTTTCACACATGAGCAGTCTACATGTACCAGATTTAAAAACATCCACAGTGCAAAACAAACCAAGCAAGAACTTGAAATCCCTGCTACCCCTCTGCTTCACATTCCACAACACATATACACTAGCACTCAATTACTCATTAAAGTTGACACATGTAACATAAATGTGAGCATATATGGAATCCTTCATTTCCCTTGTCTCTCTTCAAATTGGTTTCACATTGACAAGGGGAAACTTTTCTGTTGTGCAAATCAGTTCTGGAATCTGTCAGTAACCAGGACCCAGCTGATACAAAAGGTCTGCAGACATTGCACAGACTAGGGCAGACCAACATCATTTAGACAGCTGCCATCCAAACAATTCAGGAGGTGGCAGCAACTCGCACTAAGCCATGCAAGTGCACCCTTCATCACTATCCTACAGCTGCTGGGGGCACAGTTGCATTTTCGACATGGCCCAAGTTGTCCGGTACCGCATCAAAGGTACCACAGCAAAAGAGAAGACCCAAGCACTACAGCAAGTACTATGCTGGCCACAGGAGAGGCAATGAACGTAGTTTCGGATTCTTCCAGCAAATAACTTCCATCATGCCAAACTTCTCATCATTTACCCCCCTCACACATCCTGTTCTTGCTGAAAACAGCTATCCAATTTCCAGGCAATGCTGACAATTTGCTTCTGCACTGGAATGGGTAACCTCATGTCCTAGGGCATCACAAGACTGAGGGAAATAGCACAGGTCCTTCTTCCTCTTACAGAAGCTCTGTAGTTACTGGCCTCGCCATCCCAGATCTGGAAGATAATGTGTTTCCATCATGCTGTGCTTGTTTGCCTGCGCTAACAGCATTGGAATACCTGGAAGTAGGACAGAAATTCCAGTACCGGATTTGTTTGCTTCCTTAATGAGCTACTGTTCAGAGTCTATCCATGTATGTATAACTCCCAAAAGAAGCTTCATAGACTAAACGCCTTCACCACATCATTATGCTACAATCAGAAGGATCTTCCTCTAAAACGCATAATCTTTGAAAGCTGCATATGTATAAATGAAAGTATTTACCCCTAGTACTGTACAGAAAAGACATGATATTCCACAGCATAGTACAATCATTTCCTAATAGGACACTAACTCTGTAGTGCTAGGCGATCTTAAATTTCAGCATAGATATTAGAAATCATAACATAGCTTTGGTAGTCAAGTTGTTACAAAAGGGAAAAAAATGAAGCAGGAAAAAGGGGAGATGGGCAATTCCCCTGCCTTAATCCAAAGGCTGTATACTAAAATGTATAATCACTAATATAGCCAAAAGTCAAAGATATATGCAAAAATGCCACTGACTTTTTTGCAAAAATTATTAGGTTAAAAAACAAAGAAGATTTAAAAACTCTGAAAAGTCTTTAAAAACTAACACTTTAAAATATCCATTTTTGTTTCAAAGCTTCTAAATTGCAGACAAGATAGAACTCACAACCGGAAAACCATACATAATCAAACAGCATGAGATGATTTTTCAGAGAGAAAGAAGAAAATGACAATTGACAAATCAGTATTACGCCATACCTCTTCAAAATTTTTGAAGAAAGATTATTTATATTTTCAAAGTTTAATCTAGTAAATCTCAAAGAAGCAGTAAACAGAACAAGGAACACTTGGAAGGTAATACTACCCAATTTCTGGGAACAGAGCTCAGGAGGAAGAAACTATAGCAAGCTGAAAACCGGGCGTAAGCATCCAAAGTAACTGAGATATGGTAAGACCTTGACTTACTTTCTACTTCATTTTTAAAGACAGGTTGAGTTTAAATGAATCAGCATACAGGGAATGAAACAAACTGCATTGAATTAAATTGGTCTTTGAATTCATATTAATATGAATAAGACTATTTTTACTGATCACATATAAAGTCACAAACATAAACAGAAGAAAAAGCTTAGGATTTATTCAGAAATAAATATTTTTGGAAAACAAACGACATAATTTCTTTTTTAAGAATTACTAAAAAAAATTGCATCACTTGTTTTACTCAAAATATCAAATACGCTCAGCGCAAAATTAAAAGGATATTTTATTTGATTGTCAGTTTTGGAAGTTCAAAGTGGAAGTCCCATGATTTCGGTCCAATTCTTTCTAAACTGGTCATTAGAAGTTACCTTCAAAGCTATCCTTCGCTAGTCTTCAGAACTGACTTTTAGCTAAACATATTACTTCATTTCTAGCCTTTCCAGAACATAAACAATTTAGCAAGAAACATGGAACTCCACTATGCACTTTTTAGACTAACATTTTCCTGGAGAGAACCACTCTTTAAGGAGATCAGTAAGAAGTAATTGCTAGAAGGTGTTTTAAAATGAAAATCCCATTTGGACAAAAAAAAAAGCATTTGCTGTCTAGTAGATTAATTAAGCACTAGAGTACTATCAAATCTAAGAGCTAGCTCTTATTCGCACACCAAGCAGCTTTACAAGTAACTTAATCTTTCTTCCTCAGTTTCCTTGCTTTTGCAAACGGACACATTTTCTTTAAGAGACAACAATTTTTTAAAATGTTCATCGCTCTCTCAAAATGACTTTGGTTTCTCAGTTTCTAGCTCCACTAAAGCTTTCATACTCCTCTGTGTATTAAAAGAAGAACATTTTAATAGTTTATCATAGTTATTATAATTACCTTTGTCACTTCCATAATAATAGAAGACCGTCTTACTGATAGCACACCAACGCTTCTGCCATTCAAAGCCAAGAAAACTGTGGTCTGCAATTAATATAATTTGTGTTATAACACTTTGTGGCATTATTAAACACAAATATGTTACTTCTTTCAAGGGTGAGGGAAGACAGAGGAGGGAGGAGAAGATAGGAAAAGTGTTGTGGAAAGGAAATAAAATCTCGATATGAAGGAGGGGAAAAGTATGAAACTGAGAAGGAAATTAAGTGAAAATTGTAGATGAGTGGAAATTTGAAATCTTATAAAAAGAAAATGTATGTGCCATTGAATACATGGAAATTGTGAACAACTTCCTAAATATTTCCTAGAGTTGTTGCTGCATTAAGGGAGTATTATGGTGACAATATAAGATTTATTGAATCAAGGTAAATATTGACTGAACTAAAGCTGAGATCAATATTTGCCCTCTTGAAGGAAAATAAATCTTGATGCTCAGTGAAACATGAAGTCAACATATGGCACTTTTGCATACGTTCCTAATGTTTTCTTCAAAAATATCCAGAAGTGTCTGAATTATAGCTGACACTGGACTTTAAAAGCATGATTTTTTTAGTCAATAAAGAAACAAGATTTTCTTTTAATACTACAGTAGAAGTTATTTGCTGGGTTTTTTTGACACTAATGCTTCAACATTTCAACTTTCAGTTCATTTTCTCAATTTTGTATATGTAATTTCTGTATATAAATGCACACAGACTTCCCCAAAATAAAGTGTACCCTAAATATTCTTCACAAAGTCAGTTAAACTTACCTTTTCTGCGTTTTTCAAGGTACCCAGCCTTCAGTACAAATTGAAGATCCTGAGCTGCAACAGGAGGAAACTGATTCCCTGAAAGAAAAATAAGTTCTGTAAAGCACTGCCTTTCAAGCAAATGTATATATATATATATATACATACACATACACACACCCGCATTAATGAACTTACAGATGGAATACACTTGATACTCAGGAGGTATTGGCAAAAACAATTCTAGTAGCCACACTTGTAGATTATTTTAAGCACAAAAAAAAATTTTAACAACTATGCATGACAGAGTTGTTGCTTGTGTTGTTACACCAGTTTAGTGAGGAAAAAATAGCAGTTTAGCAGGCCCTGCAAGTCTCAGAAAATAAACAAATAAAGCAAGTTATGGCAACTTAGAAAACATTAGCTTACATTCTGAATACACTGCTAAAAACAAGTTTAATAATTGAAGTACTTAGTTTCAAATGTGCAAACAAAAGCAAATTATCACAACTCAATACAATTAAAGCAGGAATCTGATTTTCAATACACATAAGAATGTCTTGAAAAAAAATACAGATGCAGAACAAACTGCACTGTCTACAGAGGAAGAAACCAGATGAAGGGATGATAAAAAGTGGTGCGTGCTACTGACATACACTGCATGATTTGCATTATGATAGAAAAGCACTGCTTATACAAATCAGCTTTATATGGGGATACTGAATAGACCAAACACATTGCACAGAAGTCTGTGAAACTGTTGATCTAAAGATTCTGTTTTTAGGTTTTGAAAAAGAACATGGCTGCATCTGCAAAATGACAAATATATTCCAGTGCCTTTTCCCCTTTCTCAACTGCTAATTCATAGCTAGAAACATCAGATGAACCAGTCAACTCTGCCCCAAGTTCAAACAGAAAACTAGACGTCAAAGAAATGTGTTTTCCCCTTCTGAATCCCTCCCTCCTCTGCAAAGAGATGGAATTATGATTTAAACTACTAGTGTTAAAAGCATTAAATATTTTCGATGCATTACAGTTATCAACATATATACAAGTGTCATTCATCTTTTTCCACAAGTCAAAAGAGCAAAACAAAAGTTGTTCCTGTGCTGCTTCTTATTTAAGTACATTTGAGCATCACTGTAAAGTTCCCACTACTTATTATCATAAAATATTCATAAGAGTCACTGTAGGTAGGTGGTAAATTTACATGGCAGCAATTATTCATCAAAATATATGTAATCTCATTACGTTCCACCAAGAAAATACAAAAGATCTAAATCAGCTGACAACTCCTGTGTTAAACAAGCACTTTAAACTATCCAGAGCGGGTTAAAGATCAATTGTCAACCTTGAACTAAAATCGCTATCTCTGGAAAGTAATTCTTACCTCCTAGGCTTTTAGGCTACCCCTTAAAATAGAATTTATTTTTTATTGGTGCCCAAAAACAAATTGCTTCACAGTGGCTTTTTTTAAACACAGTTGTGAGAAGACGAGAAGACAAAGAGGCAGGAGCACACAGAGAATATTATTTTTCAAAAACCCAAACATTCTCAGAATACATTCCTTAAATAACATAACTTGCTCTTCAGACAACAGATTATTTTTTTTTTTTGAGCGGAGGGCTACTGTACAATAGTAGGTAGATTTTTACATACATTGACATTTCCACCAAAACTTTTTCTATTTTGTTTTAAGATTAGCAGGGCACTAGGTATTATTATGGCTTCTATGGAATTCTTACTACTGTGTTAAAAATGCAAGAGCTCTTGGTTACGTGCACATGCCTCTTCAAATGATGCAGCTGTTCCCCCTCGCTTGGTAAGTATGCAACCACTGCACAATGTTAAATGAGAACATAACACAAAGACACTTGCATGGCAAGTTTAAGAGTTATTGAAGAAGATGATCTCATGATGATATTATGAGTGGGGGAAGTGACGAGTTTTTGCAATTACATATGATGTGCTGCTTCCAACTGGTCATTGGGAGGCATCAGCGTGCAACTCTTCCAGCTTCCCCTCGTTCCGCAGGGCTCATGCTAGACCATCGCTTCCCTACCGATGGGAAAAGGATAAAACCTACTTAAAAACAAAGAAATAAAACTGGTTCACTCCTTTAAATTTTTAATATAAAAATTTTCACATCAATTTCGAGCTAATTTTATGCGTTTAATTTGCTTTTTGAAAGGCAAGCTTGGCAAGTGGTAATTGGCAAGTGGAACGTTTAGAGCCACAGATAAGGGACACAGAGTCCTGGGCAAATGCACAGAGGCTCCTTAATGTTATTCTGCCTACAGGCAGAACCTCACCTGAGCTATTTCAGAGAGCTAGAGACTTCAGAGAGCTGTCCCAGTTTCGCTGCTTCTGCTGGGACAACTTGGCACTAATTTAAGGATGCCATTTTCTAAGCTACATTTATTTTGCGGAGGTCACTGAGTGATTATGAGGAAAAGGACCTACTTAAAAAAAATGCCATCTTCTACTGTTACTGACTTCTTCCCACACACAACCAGTGAAGAAGCCAGTTTGGTTTTCCCTCACTTAAGGCAACTGAGGCAGCAGCTCCATGGGACAAGATGTGGATGCTCAGTACCACTGCCCACCCAAACCTGTGAGAAGCAGGAATAGATGATATGCATGCAATCAAACTTCTGTCAGAGAAGCTTGGGAACCATGAAAATACAAAGAAACATTAATAGATTGGCAAGCGAGAGGGATCAAATATTAGTATTCCAAGACATACAGGCGGTACATGGAAGGAAAAAAGACTACTAGTTTAGCTAAATTCCCTCTTTCATATCCCTGTACATCCTGACATGGAGACGCAGAATAAGTAGTATCAAAAGCATGAAGGAAAGAGAAAAAACACCTCCTTGCAGATTCACATTAACTGCAGGTGTTACGCACATGTGGCAGGAAAAGGCTCACAGACTAGACCTCTATCCCTCTGCAACCGAAACAATGAGGGGAAGCAAGAAGAGAGAACGAAGACTTCCTATGAGCAACTGCCCAGAGCCAGCATGGAAACACTCTTTAACTGCATCACCTTTCTATCTTTCTTCCATTTCTTTCAGTGCTTTAATCTCCTGTCCATGTTACGAACAGAAGTAGCCTACAAGCCTTCGATGTGGCAGCTCCCAATTAGAAGTCTGAGATACTTGCAGCAGGTTGCTTTTTATTATTGCTTTTAATCAAAACATTGCTTTCCTGTTCATTTAAAAGAGATCAGGTTTGCCACCAATCTCTTAAGTTAACGTATCATTAAATTAGTGCTTTATTATGGTAAGGCAGCATTTGTTTACATTACACTAAAGACTGTAATTCCACAGCTAAGATCAAAAACTCATCAGTTCATTACTACACAGGACTTTGAGTAAGGCAACTCTTTCTCCAAAGGACTTATCTAACACAGAGAAGTGCAAGAAAGAAAGAACCACTTAAAAAAAAAAAAAAAAAAAAAAACAGAGGGAAGGAGCGGGGGCAGGAACTGAAAAGCAAATTAGGAATGTTTCAAGTCACATATCTGCTTAAAGGCAGGGACTGAGATCTGAGTTTTGAAACATCAGTCTTAATACTCTACTCTCATGTAGACTCCAATACTTCCTAAGGATGAAAGACACTATTCCCTTGCTTCATGGAAGCAGGTGAAATAGTTTGGATTTCAATTTTCTCTGCTTTCCCTGGAGGTTGTCTGCCATGGGCTATAAGTATAGTGCAGGATGCAAGAGAGTTCCTATTGGTATTAATTTGCTCAAGTTCCCAGTCAGGAGTTGTTGCTCACATGCTTATGGTCAAACTGATTACAAAATCGCAGGGAAATTTCTCCCCTAAAAATCAAACTAGCAGAGATTACAAGAACTAGCTAGTTATTTTGCCCCATATGGTCCATTTCCAGACATGGCTCAAGGCTTTAGGAAAAGAAGATGTTAACGGTGCCCTTAAATCTTTCATGCTTTCTTCCTATGCTATTATGCAGTTTATGAGGTGCTAAAACTTAAAAAATCTCAAAGAGCAAAGTGGAACTGTGCATCAAGAAATGCTCTGTGGCTTGCAGCTATGTGAGTTTACAGGTGGAGAAAGGTACAACTGATGCTCCTGTGTACCCTTTCAGGATTAATTTTATAATTCTGTTATATCATTGCCTGGAAAGACGTGGACACACCTGGAATTGAGGATAGAGAAAAATATCTTTTCTATTTGGAGTTTCTACATTGCTAATACCTTGGATGTTCATCCTTACTCTTTTACATGAAAATCATGCCAATACGATCCAATATTTAGGCTGATGATTAACTTGCATCTTCCAAAATATAGCTTAAATGAGGGAGGTCCATCTGCTTAACGTTAAGGACTTTCCTTAGTTCTTGACCACCCACTCACAGATGAATCTCCCAGAATAATTTCTCTTCAGATCTTGCTGGAAATTACTTTCATGTACTCCAAACTAAAAGCTGTACGCTATGCTCCACATGCGTACTCCCAGGCTGACGTGCGCAAAGGCCAAACACCCGATCATGATATTTATGAGGCCTAAACCTACAAGTTTGAAAGAAAAAGTAAATTACATATATAATGCACCAGGTTCTCCCTCTTGGTTCTAGGTCCTTTTGTGCCAAGTGAACAGCTGGCAATTATTACAATGCTATTGCTGCCAGGCTAAAAATTCCTGCAGTGAAAATAAAGTGGAAGGCTTTCACTCAAGCATAAAGCTAGCTCTTCCACTGACCATGCTCTGACATCTGAAAAGTGGGAGCACAGTATTAATGTTCGTGTATTAAAGCACAGGTTCCACTGAACAAATCCCAGAAATCCAGTGCGACTTCTTGTGATTTCAGACTGCTCTACAGTTTATGGCATGTCAAGAATTTTTGCACCTTGTTAATCAGAGAGGTAAAATCTTGAGCAATACGATTTTGCACCCTATTGTACTAGTGAGTTGGGCCTATTATTCAAAAGCAGCTTTATAAGTTTCATTTTACATGACAAAATGCAAGAAATTTAATCATCATTTACAGCATTTTGATTTTTGGAGATCGAAAAGGTGTTAAAATTTCATTCTGCATACTAAACAAATAACACAAATACAGGTTGTATCATTCTGTACCGTACACTGAATATTTTTTATTTCTTCAATGTGGACTAAGGGATACACAAAGCAAGAAATAATTAGAGGTCAATGCATTCTAAAGAGGTGCTTTGCATGCTTATGGGAAGTTAAACAGGCAAAGTGGAGATAAGTGTAATTCAGTACCAGCTAAATAGCTGACTACAGCTTACTTTTCCAGCAGAGCAACATAGTTCTAACTCTTATAAGGGTAAAGACCTTCTTACTCAAATAAGAAACATTTACCATTTTCCTGTCCTTGTAAAGGAAACCCGTCAAGCCAAAATATATTTTTTTATATGAAGAAAGAAACAATTTCTATTTCTTTAATTAAAAAAAAATACATAATCACATTTTGAAATTCATTTCTTCAGCTTTTTACTGCACTGAAAATCCAATTAATACCAAAAAGAGAAATGGAAGTCTATTTCTATTCAAATTACAGATATTATTAAAAAAAGAATGCATTTGGTACCATCATTTTTGTTTTCTCCTCAGGCTCACAACATTCAGGTTAAAATTCCAAACTGGCAAAGATCTGCTGACAAAGTCTCAGCAAAGAATTCATCTTGTTCCAGCAACACAAGAAGTGTTTCCCGCTTCCTCTTTTCTTCCCTCCCATCCCCTCTCCCACACTTTTCCTAAAGTCTTCATATTTCTCCATTTTGTTGTGATCTGAAAATACAGTATTTATCCATGTTTAATAGGGACTAGAGAGGGATTTCATTATCTTTGAATTTGTACATACCAATACAGTGTGGTCACGTCTGTTACACAACTACTGTGAATCTAGGTTAAAGAAATTGTGTTTGATTTACATATGCATACCTTTCCCCTGCATTAAGAAAAAAAACAAGATTTAATTTTTACTGATTCTTTTTCAAAAGTCTCCTTTCCAAGAGTCTTCTGATTTTCTGGTTAAGGAAAAGTGATCACTAGGAAGATTGTATAAAATCTCATCAGCTTCATTAACTGTCTTAAGCTCCTCCACAAAGATTACTTCAATACATTGCAGATGTAATGGCCTAATAGCTGTAAATTAATTTAACATGCAAGATCAAAAGACAAATCTTAAAGAAAATAAAATTCATTTAGGTTAACAAACACCATGGAAAATGTTTTTATTCAGAAAAGATACTGTTTTGATTTTTAAAGGGCATCTTCCTGGGACTGCCTAGTTCACGAGATTTTGCTACGGAATCATCCCCAGGATTCACAACTGCATTTTTTGAAAGTTCATACTCATAATTTCCTCAGCACAACTTGCCTTAATATATCCATCCAAGAAGAACCAGCAGAGTATTTTATCCACAAATACTTAAAGCAGTGTCATCTGTTTCTAGTTATTTAGCTCCTTCTAATTTTGGATCAGGAGTTATGGTTACATACATTAATACTACACCCTCAGAGGCCTAAATGCTGAGTGTTTCTTCTTGCCTCCTCCCTTTTAAAGAGAGGGGGATGAGGATTTCTCCTCCCTTCCTTCCTGGAGAAGGAGAAGGCAGTGGGCCAGGCAGACTAGAAACCGCTGCTATGGATTATTTACAGAAATATTTAGCTTTTTCAAGCATGTGGGATGCTTAAAAGACTCTTTTAGCTATTTTTCATTTATGAAAAATTTTTCATTTTCAAATAACTATGTATTTAGAAAATCTAAATAAAAAAGTACATCTAAGACTTTCAATCCTCATCTGTTTCGGGAGCAAAACAGTAGTTGTAACATATTTTGTTTGACAATGACTTCTTTATAGAATTTGCTGGAGTCAGTCAGACTCCATTTACCAGCGTCCATAGCCTAGTGGAGTTGTACTACCTCATGCACTCCTCTTCTGCGCTTAACTTTGAATTTACAAGATTTTTCTTTTATAAACCACTGTTCCCTTGGACTTGTGCATATTTGCATTGGCTTGCAAACTGGCTCTCCAATGCCCACTGTTACGCTTAGATAGCAAATTCCCGTGCAAAAGGATTAACAACTTTCTCCCCTTGATCCAGGTAGGACTTTCACGTGAATAATTAGCTGTTAAAGTTTCACAAATGTCACCCACAGGATATGGCAAAAAAAAAAAAAAAAATCAATAAGAAAAAGTAGCTCTTTCTCCTGGGAGATGAAGTAGGCTGCTGCATGCTCCACGGGAGCGGCCTTCCCACCTCTGCCACTGCCCAGAGATTCTGAAGCAAGAGAAGAAAAAGAGTACACAACAGTAAAGAAAAGGTCTCTTGTACAACGCCTACTGCTCCCACCTCTGTAATACAAGACAAAGAAAATTGGAGTTTTCCTTAAATCCCTTTAAGGTTCATTAAAGTCTAATCAATCATTCCAGAGAGCGACAGAAAGGTTTCAATCACCCAGAGGCCCACACTACAGCTAACAGAAATGCATCGGATGTAGGAACTGGCAATACAAGTTTTGCTTATGGAACAAGAAGCTTAGCTTCCTACTTCGCTGTGAGAAATAAAATATACACTTAAAAAATGTGTAAAAAAATCTCTCTGCAATGAGCTCCAAGCTGTAGTCAAAACAGACCATCATGGATCAATTAGGTGCACTGGAAATTCTCATGAAATGATGCAGGCAGCTGAAACTCCCCAGCATCATCTCACAGACAGGAGTAAACATCCTGTTTTGATTAGGAACCTTACATAAAGGTTCAGAGTATCTACACAATATCTGAACCACAGAAGATGCTGTTAGCTCATCAGAGAAAATTAAAAGGCTAGGAATAAAGAATCTACAGCTGGAGCATGACCAGCCTTATGTCTAAATGCATATGGATAGCATCTTTAACCACATTATGATTCCTGTATTCCCAGATGACTAATATAAAGAAAGTCCTATACGTTTATCAAGCAGCAAGTTAAAAGCTAGCATTTAATATGTCCAGGTAAAAACAATTTTCAGCTTAACATCTAAGACACCTGGAAAAATAATGCTACAATCCAATTTTACAACATAGTTTACTACTATTTTTAAATAACCACCTGGTAAGCATAAGAAGCCCTTGGAGATAACCACATGTCACAATATTTCAAAAAGGAAAAAGTTAAGGTAATCAGAACAAGACATTTTTTATTACTTTTCTGGGTTATAACTTTTTCAATTAGTAGTTTTAAAAGAATTAGAATTTCCTTTTTGAATGACTGGCACATTTTGTAGAGTAAACGAGCCTAAACAGAGACAAACAACAATCAGTAAGTCAACATAAGAAAGATTTAATATGTTTTGGCAGAAAAGCTACCAAATGTCAGTTCTTCCAAAGCTAAGCAATGAATATTCAAATGATATTTTTAAAATAGCAGTAGATGTTATTTTAGTTCCAGCATCCTAGCAATCCAAATATTTACTACTGAACAACATACTGACAGATCTATGAGAGCTTAAATGAAGTGTACAGCTCTTACCCAAAATTTGTTAATACCCTGCAAGATAGATTATTCACAAACCAGTTAAACAAAAAAGCAGGGAATATTCCTTCCTGTTAATTCACTATTTCCCGAATTATTTTGCTTTATATCCTCTCCTACTTACACTCCATTGCTTAATCTTCTTCCCTAAATTATTTAGCTTCCAGTTCTAAAAGCTAGTAAACTTTTTTAAATAAATAAAATAAAGTAGTACAGTTTGAGAAGTGCCAAAGCTAGCTCAACAGGAAAATCAACTTATGTGGACTTCACCTGGAGATGAGGAATATTCAGGTGAGGGAACATTTTAACTACTTCTCTCAGCAGAAGCATAACACATGGAAACACAACAGGAAGTACCACAGTAAATCCAGAGAAACGAGGAATTTCTAAAATTACCACTAAACACCTGTGAAAAACTCCAGCATAAATTTTAGGATCTTTTATATATGTAACTCGATTATGCCAAGCGGCAGCCCCCTCAGATGAGCTCTGCAGGCTGCAAACTTCCAACTGCTCTGACTGTGGGCCAAAGTTGTGGCGTGCTAAGCTTCTGAAAGGAAACATGTGCATACACCGCGAGCATTTCAAACGCTCCAACAGCCTCAATCCAAAGAAAAAGTTTTTAATGTTACTGCTTGCAGTTGAAAAAAAAAAAACTTTGATCTGTACAAAGAGATTAGGATTCCAACAGTCCGCTTTTGCAGATTTCCTGGAGGACAGAGGCACAGAGGAGCTCCAGTTTTCATTTTCCACATTATGTGTATTCCTGCAAACACATAATGGTTAGAATATGCTGCCTCATTGCTTCATTTTTGATACATTTTGGCCACTGGTGCTAATTTAGAGCAAAACGCTATGTTCACTGATCAGTGAAATGTCACACTAAAAGCTCCTTTGCATTTGCAAGTTAATTTGGATTCAGATGAAGGTACAACCCTATACTGCATTCTACACGTACAAACTAGACTTTTTAACATTAAAACAAAAAATATTATCTCATGGGAGCTTTTTAAGTCTTCTCACTACAGCACACAAAAAAAAATGCCTATTAAATACCTCTCCGTAGGGAGAATTAGGAAGTTATCGTAGAACTGATCTCCCACAGCAATGACGCTGCATTTACAAAAATTATAGAGGAAAGGTGCAACTTTTCCTTTGACCAAGATCTGGAGAAAACTTAAAGGCAAAAAAATCCACAGTTACCACCACTATGTCTTATTTCTAAATAGTCTGAAAGGGGTAAGGAAGATCCAACAGTTTTACGGATGGAAAACACATGCAGTTATTCTCAAAGCTCCTCATAGGAGGCAACTGTGGCTATCACAAAGCAAACAAAGTTCTTCTGTTTGGCTCTGATTACACATGACCAAGCTGTAGAGAGCAAGGGAAGCCCTGTAAGATGAGAGTACTCTTACTTCCCTTTAGAGCTTTCCAGATGTAGCTTTCAGGGACATGAAAACTGACCTTGGGGGAGTGAGAATGAGGGGAAGAACCATCTTCCAGCACTCACTCCACAATCTTCTGAATGATTACACTAATACTCTCACCCCATTTGAGGTCTCCAGAAGGTATAACACCCTTGAAGCTGCACATGGCGAGGGAAGCTCTGGCAGAACCCAGCTACTGCCTGTGCAGAAGAGCAGAGGACAAACCAGACCAGCTGCACCAACTCTCCCACTAGGCCCCATATTGTTGCAGCTAATCACTTAAAGTATCTTCCTTAATTTTTAAGAGGTCGTTCAGAGTGACACTTGCTTTCACACATCCTTCTTGGATGGCTAACTAGTTCATACTGTAGGTACGTATAATTGAGCTAGTTTTTGTTTTGTTAAATTCACTTTTATTCAGAAAAATTCTCTTGACAATATCGAAATCTCTTAAGACAATACCCATGTAAAAATCTCCCATGGGATGGAAATACAAAAGGTGAAGAGCATCACTTATACAGTATCTATTTTCTTCACTGGAAAAATGGATTTGACTTGTTTGATGTGGGGTTATCTTTATCTATAGCATAAGCATACAGGTTTCCATATCTTCAGTATCTACAACAGGAAATGGCAAAGTATATTGAAAGTTCACAAACCAGAATTACCATCATATTCTGCACTGGGGTCATGGTTTGGGAAAAGAGAACTGAGAGAATAGTTGTGGTTATCTTGGGCCATGTCTGTTTACAACTAGAATGAAGGTATATTGAGAGAAACATGAAGTTTTTACAATTGAATTTCTACAATAAGGAAATAAAATAAATGTTAGTGGGTGTTTTCTGACTTCAGCCTTTATCCCACACCTCTTAATTCTCTCACCATCTGCAATTTTCCCTAAGGCACATATAAACCTAAACACATAAACCTAAATTCAGAATTAAAAAGATAAACTGCACAGTGAATGTACCACTGTCAAATCCTATAATGTAGTTTAGTACTATGATGGTACTTCGTGGATATAGTTGGAAAAAGGCTTGTAAGGAAAATATTATCTTTATCAGATTACTATTAACACTGGAAAAAAATAAAGCCAGAGAAATCTGTGAATACATAGGCCAAAGTACTCATGTATTGAGAAATTTGTCTATTTTGTTAGCTTATATCAGCTGGTTAACATGCACACACTCTTCTATAAACCTACCTTAATAAAACTACAGAACATGCACAACATCACTCAAAAGCTGCACTAAAAACAAAGATTTCAAATCCACATTAAAAAAAAATGCATAGTATTTTCTTCTCATTTAAAAATTTATTTAATTCCCTTTAGAAGCGCACAAAAATATCTTCAGAGCTATAAACTGGTATTGCCAAATTCCAACTGAGCACATTTTAAAGTTGATCTACGAACAGTAAAAAAGAAAACAGGACTTTTAATGGAAATGCTGACATAACCTTAACTATGGCAATGCTGACGGCACTACTATAATAAATCTGTCCGTTTCTATAATGCCTATGACAACCCCATTAATATGAATGATGTACACTTCACATCGCATACTCCATAGCAACTGCACAAGTTATGTCATCTTCATCCTAAGTAACAAATCAGTAATCAATATTTGTAAAAGCAGACTAATCCTTTGTAAAATCACTGGTTTAGTGATTGAAGAGTTTGCTCAATTTACACAGTTAATCCCTCTTCATCTGCTTGAGCCCTCTATTTATTCCAGCCACTTACAGCGGTAGTTATAGCAGATTAAAACATCCCCCCATGCTAAACATGTCTTGACAACTGACCCAGCATATTGCTGTCAGGATAATCTTTACAAACATAGAGCTTTTCTTACCAAGCCTGAAGGCAACATTCAGAAGTCAAAAGTTTACAAACAGTCTTAGAGATCTCATCACACGTCTCAGTGTTAGAATAGCACAACTGCCTAATTTTTAACTTTTCAAAACAGAAATTTCTTGATCCATGGAAAGATAGTATAACAAACAGTGACAAAATCCAGGATTTATTTTTCTGTAAAATGGAAAAAGCCAAAGAAATATTAAGAAATATTAAGAAAGAAGTCAGAGAAGCTGCTGTTCAGAACAGAAACATGCTACTTTGGCTGATACATTAATTACTGGTCCTACAGAACCTAATCTACCCAGTTGGCTTTAGTGATGCAATTAGATCCAGGGATGCACTTAAATACAACTGGCAGAGCAGGCAATGTAGGCCTAATTAGCAGGTACAGTCACTGCATACATCAAAAGTTTGATATGCTTGATTTATAATTTGAAATACTGCCACAGAAAGAACCTATATTTGGGGTAACTTAAAGGGGTAAAGAACTTCAATGCATAAAGTCATTTTTGACTTTATGGGTCAAAGGGTTTTATATTGTTTCACTATTGAGTCCTTGTCAATCTTAAGCATCAAAACACATCACTGAAAACCTGCTGCAAATGTTCAACAATACAGTTTAGCATTTAGCTACAAAAGGTGCTGCAGCTGAACAATACCATTTTAAGATATTGTTCAGACAGAGGTGAGCTGCAGCACAAACTAAGTCCGCTCATTTCAAGAAAAAATGTACACCGTATGTCTTTCTGACTTTCTCTGCCCCCTTGAGAAGTCACTAGCTTTCTAAAAACCAGTGACTTGATTCATTATCTGTGTGGTGACACAGATTCAGGAGCAAATACTGAGCCTCATGTCTGTGTTACTTAGGATGTCCTTTTAAAGTCAACTACAGCAACAGAAGACGTAGAGAAGAAACCAACTCATAATATCGTCGACACAATACATGATCCCATATCTCACTGAGTATAACTAGAAGCTCCTGCATAAAATAGAGAGAAAAGATTTCTGGTATAAGGAATTCACTGTGGCCTACAAACTTGAAAACTTTGGCAAAAAAAACAAACAAAGAAAACCACACACTTTATCGGGGACTTCAGCCTAAAAGTAATGCTGCTTCAGCAGCATTCAGCAGAATTATAAAAAGAGTCTCTTATCTCCAATTTGCAACATACCTCAAGCAATCAGTGGAAAGAATAATCATGACAAAGATACTTTCCGCAACTGATGTGATCACCATTAACATCTTGGACATTGCCTTCAAGATCAAATAAGGGGATTGCACTTTACCCTATTGACAATTTTTCTAGCTGACCGTTGCTGGAAAAGTCCAGCTGTGCTTAGTCTGGCTGACTGGCAGAAGGAAAGTGAAGCTGCCATTCAGATGGTTTCCTGAAAACTTCCAGAAGCGCAGCTATAAAGCTTACATCCACACTTTTCTTCTAAGCTTCTTTGTGTTTGATTCCTTATTCTTCTGAGATTGAATCTGACACCCCCTACTCTACTCTAAAGCATCATTTTATGAACCATTCAGTTTTAGCAACCAACAACAGAGACTCCTGAATGATGTAAGACTGCCAATAAGGAACAACAAGTAAGCAACAAATTGCTGCAACAAATCTTAACATATTAGAGATTCATGAACTCTGTCCTACTGCCATTCAGTGAAACAGTCTGAAATACAGTCAGGAAAATGCTTGAATCGAACTAACTAGTTGGCACCACCAATGAAAGACAGAGCAAACCCAGACATACGATTTGCAGCACTCCGATGTGCCAACAGGATGCACGTTACTTCTGCCTCCAAACCCGTGGCAAAAGGCTCGATGAGTATCGGGATGGCCAATGAGTTGCAAGTCTCTGCAGGGCTTGGCCATGCAGCTGCTCGCTTTGCTTGTGCTTAAGGCCACGCTGCAAAAATGGGAGAAAAAGGAAAACAGCTGGAGCTATCAAGCTGCAGGTGGAGAAGCAATGGCAAGACTGACAGGTTAGAATGTTAGTATCCTGAGGCAATTTCAGAGAAGGCAGCAACAGTAATGAAATATTGCCTTAGGTGCCTGTTAACTCTTTAATGCAAATAGATCCTGCGGACTCCTCCAGCACTCCTTAGCTGGAACTTCAGCCATTCTGAAACAAAGACGAAAACATTATGGGGTTATCATTGGTTTAACCAGACCTTTTCAGCACCTGACAGGCAATTAAGTCTTCAGTTAATTCTAAAATATTTACTCTGATCCTCTAGCCACATATAAAGACATCTCTAAGCACATTAGAATTCCAGTTACAACCAGGAATGCCTCTTTTAGGATTAAAAAAATAGAGAGGTAAAACAGAAAAATAATGCATGAATTAATTTAATCCTTACAAATGATTAGAGATATACTCCCAAAAGCCTTGAACCATATGTATTTTGCTCAAGAATGTTGCTGCATGATGTACTTTTACCAATACTTTGAAGCACAGCTTTATGCATTTTAAACATTCTAAGTAGTCAGCACAAGCCAATTCCCTGTGTTCACTTCATCATTTCATCAGCATAAAAGAAGAATGAACTACTTGGCTCTCACACATCCAACCAAAATAAACATGCATACAGATGACCCATTCCATGTTCTATATAAAGCTTCCTATCATGCGCAAACAAGAGTAGGAAGATGCACTTCAAGAAAAATATCTGTGTGGAAAAGGATCAGAGCTGATTAGGTACAGGGCAAAAAATATACATGGTGGTTGTCAACACTACTGTCATGTATAGAAAGGAAAACTAAGAGCCCGTTTGTTATTCTCAGTTGGAGAGGTCACTAATGTTATCTTGCACATGATGATTTGATGCACTACGTATGATTAATGCTTGTTTAAAGGACACTGCCAAGGTCTGTAGGTCAGACCATGACCTTCCATTTTTTTCCTCCAGATACCTATAAGCAGATTATTAATAATTCTGTAAGTTCTTTCCTCCCCCTTGCAGAATATGTCAATGTTTTCCTACTACTGAAACAAGAAGTGCAACCGTAGAAATTGGCAAATAGCAGGGAAGGAATCCAGTCAGGAAGAAATGCTTCAGAAGCATATTTCTCATGTAATAAGTTATTTCAAATGCTTGGCCCAGCTGCGAATACTACAAGCAAAACACTTTTCATTCTAATTGTGCAGGTTCTCACAACCTCACGTATATATGTATCTTGATGCTCTGGGATAAAATTTCCTACACTTGGATGCCAAGTGCCTCCTCAAATCTCTTTGAGATGCTTCAAGATTTAAAGGACAAACGCAAAGTGAATCCATTTACTTTTTTTAAAGAACTGAAAAGGAAAGTTGTTAAAACTCACCAAGACACTGCATTTGTATAGAGTTCATCATTTTGACTTCCTATCTCTGACTAGACTTTTAGTTCGCTTTATCTCCAATCCAGAGCTAGGGCAATGTATGTCTTTCAGTTTGTGGGGAGAACAGATCTATTTTTGTCCTTTAATTTTCCCATGTTTTTAAGCAATTATAAAGCACAAGTTTAGATATTAAGAGACTTTACAAAAATGCTGTAAAAAAAAAAAAAGTGCCAAATTCATATGACTGGGCAGCTTGTTACAAAGCATCAGAAACTATTTTCTGGATCATATCTGGAAACCCCATGATAATATCAAACATAGAGGCATATAAATTTCTGCCCACAGACATGGGAGCGGCTATTTGTTGACTATGTCAAAATTGTCTTCAAATGAGAAATTAAGTGCTAGCATTTTTATGCCTGCATTTAGATTTTTTTCCATAGAGGACTACAAAATTGCTTATAAACAGATTTTTTTTTTGAGAATTTTACAGCAACTCCAAGTGTAAAAGACTTTTAAGCATCATCACTAGATGCTACTCACTTCAGATTTTTAAAAAGTAATTCTGTTTTTGTGTTTTCCCTTCACTGCTATACTTTTAAATGTTCAATAACAGACTGATTTCTACATTGTCCATGTATTCTTCTGCTTTTCCACAGGGTAGCACTGTGTTTCTGAACAAGGCCACCACTGTGGGAATATGAATGAGTACACAAAATCCCTGCAGAAAGCAGCTGTTCCCTCTTGTACATATGCAAATGTAAGGAGACTAAATAAGGAGGGCAGCTTTATGTCACAAAAGCTGAGAACAAGAGAGACGAAGTGGACTACAACAAAGTTTTTGTAGGAAGCAGTGAACTAAAGTCTACAAAAAAGGATACGAATTGTTCTTAATATTCTCAGTCGTGAGAATCATGCTGCTGAGGAAAGCATTGATTAATTTTTGTAAAATTAATCCTAAAGATGATTGGGGGAAAAAAAAAAAAAAACTAAAAGACAGACAAATGCAGAGGCCTTTTTTTTTTCTTTCCCCTAAGATAGTGAGTTTATTTTTAAAAAATCATATAATTAAGACAGAAGTCTGGACATTTTTTTCCCAATACAATCATTCTTACATATGACCTTGGACAAGTCATTGAATCTAACTCAGTTTTCTTGTCCATAAAATGGAGATAATACCTCTGCCCAGGGCTACTGGAAAGCTAAATTCATCGTCCATAAATGTGATTTGAAATAGCAAGGTGAAAGGGCTTTATCAGTGTTACGTACTGCTGCATTTTTCATTGCTTTTAATAAGCCTAATGAAACCATGTAAATTTTGAATGACAACATTAAGCAGATTTTCAGGCCAGCTCTTGCTAGAAATAAAAGGCATTACAGATTTCTTGAGATGACCCCGATTTGAGCTCTGACAACTAATGGCTGAGTCAGAACATTGCTATGTGAAGTACTGTGAAGAGTCTTCCAGATGTCAGTTGTTCCAACAGGGGACCGTTTATTTGATACTGTAACTGAACAGTTGCCTCAGTAATAGAGGAGGAAGAAGAAACACTAGAAAAGTGTTTCACATTTGCTTATTTGATAAGCAACAAGCAACACTAACATTTTTCAAAGCTTCTAACTGGAATTCACTAGTTAAGTTTACTACAAATCATGCTACTACAAATCACACATCTTACCAGCAACTGTCACAGACGCCAAGAAAAGCTGATATATCAAACCAAAAATACACAAGTCACATAGGCTAAACTGCATAATTTCCTCTAATGATCAGCTATATTCCCTTATCATAAAAACCTGCCACCATAACCCTATTTTTTTTGTAATAATGCATGTGCCTCAAAATCATTATCTCACATGAACTGCCAATTCCTTTGGCAATACATGTTTTGCAGCAAGGTGGGTGTCACTTGTCTATCTCACCTAAGTGATATGTGCTTAGGGCCACCACAGCTGCTGCAAACAGAAACTTGACTCACCTTTTAACCTGCACAGTGCAGTAGCAGAAACAGTCAACACCCAACCAAGATACTGTTTTAGTCTGCATTCTTTTTCTGACATGCTCCACAGCCATTACATACATCAAAAAAAAGAGATAATTTGTCTACTATTCTCATATGTCACTTACGAAGAACACATTTGTCACTGAACAAGTCTGAAAGCAATATAAGAGTAAAAACTTTATTATTTGTAATCTCCCACATTATTTCTTTTAGAGGGTTATTCAGCAAACCAGTTTTGAAGGAAAAAAAAAAAAAAAAGTTTTCCCTGTCACTGAAGTTCATGCTTGTCCTGATGTTTAGTAGAGTCGGCAGACCTGCGCTTTGAGCAGTGGAGCACCATGTTAGCAGCCACTTACCACCTTACTGCTTTGGTGCTTAGCAATGAGATTTCTGTGCAGGTGCCAAGAGAGACTGCCAGATACCCCAATCTCCCATTCTAATAGCTACTACACTTGGATAAAATCAGCTCTATACCCACACATACAATGAGGACATTTTGGACACTATGTCTGACTTGCTGCCTATAGCATACAGTAAGCTCAATACAGGAGCTGCCAGTGTTTGAAGGGCTGCTTTAATGAGCAAGTATTCCAGCAGATGCAGGAAAACTAGACTGCCGAAGCACTGGAAACTCCAATACAAAAAGCAGACTTCCTTCTTCACCAGACGTTTTTAGAATAGAAGACAGCAGAAAATAAGCAAAATCTTGTGAAAGCTTGTGAAAACAAGAGCAGTCCCACACATTTTTGCAGTCTGGTCTCGTAAATACTGCACATATTTTTTAGCACATGTGTGTGGCTAACTTTCTTAGGCAACTAATTCAAAGTTTTCATCTCACCTAGGAATGAAATACGTGGAAGTTTTGTAAAGAGATGCCTTGGAAAACTCAAGGAAAGAGGAAGCTTCCCCCGAGACATTTCTGATGACTGAGCAACATGGAGAAGAGCCAGAAACAGGCTGTCCTTTGCCTGACAAATTTCCATAACTCATCTCCTCATTTCCTAACCTGGCTTTAGCCCTCCAGGTGGGAAAGGGAAGTTGAGAGGCCAGCTTGTAAGAGCAGACAAGGGCCCAAAGCTAGGACCTGGACCAGGCTGTAACACTAAGCCCAGCAGGGAAAGCAGAGCAATACAGAGAAGCATGAGATCTCTGGCTATCAGAGGTGGATGAAAGTACATGAGATGAAGAAATGCATTTCAAGAAACCAACTTCTGTCATAATATTTATGGTATAAATACAATTTGCCAAAACAACTGTGTCTTCCAAACACAAATCCAAATAGATAATATGTAACTTTCAAACCAGAAAACAACTCATTTTCTGAAAGCTTCAAAGCCCTCAAAGCCAAAGACACTAGTTGGAGCCCAGCTTGACCATTTCCCTGTCCAAAACCACACTTGGAACATCAATCAACACCACATCAAGAATGGGCTTTTCAGACCCAGTCCCTCTCTCACAAGTGAGAAAATAAAGTATAATTTAGACAGGTATTGACATTCTTATGTGATAGAAGATGAGGATCTTCCAGAAACAGCTGTAGATGGGACAACTTTTCAGCAATGGTTTACAAAGACACATGCAAAGACACTCCTGACACATGCAGGGAGGTTGGACTAGATGACCTCTAGATATCCCTTCCAACCTTAAGCATTCTATCATTCTAAATGCCTGCATTTGCAAAATAGAGATCTAAGGAAAGTACAGCAAGTTTCTTGCACAGGATCTAGAAGAAAAAGGTTCCTGCAGGAAACCACCCTCCCAAACTCCATCCTTTCTTCTCCAGCCACTGTATTTTCCTGACTCATCTCTGCTCATCTCTGGAAATATCCCTTCTTCTGCGCCAAGTCCTACAGTCTTATTCTCTCAAAGCCTCTCCTGTGCCCACCACTCTTTCTAGGCTGCTTCCCACAGCTTTACCACAGTCCTTGCAACTGGGAGAGCACGGGGCACTGGTCCTCTTACCGGCTACGCTCACAGAAATAGACTTCCCTAAGCCTCTGCCCAGGAGGGCGAAGGCAAAGGGTTTGTACAGGTGGCTGGTCCTGAGCACAAGTCAGCTGTTTTGAGGGAGCCACATCCAGCCCATCAATCAGGAGTCATCTCTGCCCTAGGCTGTGGCATTCCAAGGGTGGCATACCACAGGGACCGTTTGCCACCACTATAAGCAGAAATGCTTCAACTCCCAGAACATATTAGAAAAAAAAAAAAAAAGTCCATGCCAATCAACAGAAATGTCAGATACAACAAGCCTTGAAAGAGACCCCAGTGAGGTCACCCCAGTGAGGTCACCTGCTCCTCCCCAGTGAGGACACCTGCTCCTTCCCCCAAATTAGTGCTGGCTTTACCTGAAATACCTATCTGGCACACATTCAGCCACTGCTCACGAACAGTGCAGCCACCTATGCCGAAGCAGTGCTGTCCTGAGTGTATTAACTTTCCCAGCCACCCTCGCCTGATTTTGACTCAAACCTCAGATGTACCTGCACCAGCACTCAATGCCCAACAAAAGCTCCATGCTCGGAAAAGTGATTTCACCCTGTACAGCTACCATGCCCAGGATGACTGGCCCCATGTCACAGGATGGTTCCCAACTGGCTAGAAGCCACGCTGCAATGGTAGGGTCTGCTATTTCTATTCCCAAGTCTAGCACTATAAGTACTGCTTTACGCATGCGTTCAGGCACCATGCTGGATTTTGCAGTATGGCCCCATCTGCCTTTGCAGAGTACCTACCATCCCAGTACCCTATTTTTGACTGCAGCCTTTGAGCACTAGAAAGATGACGGCAGTAAAAATACGAAACAATGTGCCTGACCGAGCCTGTATTAACAGGTTTGGAAAGCTCTGTCTAGAGCAGGCTCTCGTAAGAACATATATTCTCTTGCCACAGTTATCCTCTAAACTCTTGGGACCAATACTGATATGGAAGTATTTCATAACTAAGAGGCCTTCAGACAGCTATAACCAACTTTCACATTTATTTATTCTAATATCATCTGCTGCATCATGGCATTTATTTTATCAGCTTGCCTCTATGAAACAGTCCACCACACAAAAGCATGGCTGCATACAGAGCAAAGAGCCATTGCAATAAATGTAATTAGTACTGTGGCAATACCATATGTACTAACTGTACTTCACTATGAAAGCTTACACAGATCACTGCAACATAAAAGTGTCCATTAAAATAACGTTAATTGTATTTATTACTACTGTATTTCATAAGATAAATTAACTACAGCTGTTGCCTCTTTTCTGTTAACATAGGACAGAGATGTCTATTTTATAGAAGTCCTTGCCATTCAGCCTTATATAAATCAAAGGAGAAGCTTAAAATATAAAACTTCAGGCCATTTAAAATGAATGAACTTATAGTAAACAATATAATCTCAAATGCAAAAGTCACATACAGGTTGATGCATGAAAAATGCAAATACCTTTTTTTCTTTAGAAGCAAAATGCATATTATTTTCAATTGCAAAGTATTTTTTTTTTAAAAAAGAGAAAATTTCCTTTACTAAATAGTTAAATTCCAATCGAAGTAGGCTACACACTAAAGTATACACTTCAAATGGAAATGTGGGGCAGACTTTAACAGTTGTAGCTCTCAAATGCATCCACCTACTACCTCTCAGAAACGCCAACAAGCCAGAGGCCAGATAACGACACAGAAGCTATTTGGCTAGGAAACTGAAGGACAAACCACCAGCATTTCTTAATGAAACTTAACTAAGTTCATTTATATCTTGAAAGGCCTATTTAGCTTTGAAGCATATCTGGATTAAATATGAGGTCAATATATGAGTTCTTATATGGGTTTTGGAACCACAAATGCAAAGGCTTGTTCCAGCAGTCATTATTTTAATTGATATGTATAATGTTCTTTCATTTCAAGAAGCTACAGATTGCAAAACCTGAAAAATTTAGCCATTATTTTTAAAAGGTGAATAATCGCACTAAGCATGACAAGATGATTACAGTGCTAACCAGGGAACCTGATTTATCTTTTAAAAATCAGTTTAAATCATCAGAAGTTGCATTTTGTTTTATTGGAGATTCATCATATTGAAAGATTTTTGAAGAAAACAGCAAAAAATACTTCTGTTTTAATGTTCAAATTGGTCAGACTAATAGACATGAATTATTTTTGTGCAGCAAACACCTGTGTGCAGTTTTCTGTGCAGAAGTGGCGGAATTACAGACAGTTTTCATTTCGGAAAGACAAACTAGTTTAACAAAGATTTACACGACATGTCAGCTATACTTAACGTAATGAAACTTGGGCTTGTAGAAATACAGAGAGGTTGTCATTAGTCAAAAAATGAACACGAACTGCAGATGCCATAACATTTTCTCAGGAGTTCCCAATGTCTTCCCAAGTTCAAATAGCTAAGACTGAGGACATTCGATGCCCCGTACAGTTTGGCAACAAACTCTATTTCTAGCCTCAGTGTCGCCTGATTAGAGGCTGTTAGAGACATCAGTTTTGCAGCAACTCTATGATGGTGTTCAAAGAGAACCAGCATACCTAACACACAGAAACGAAAGCCAGCTACATTAGAATTTAAAAGCCATTAATATCTTCAGTTAATATTTCTGTATCATCTCAACAGCAAGTGAGGAGTTTCCATGAATGTCAGAAGAAGTTAAACTGAGCAAGCACACAACATTCATCTTTAGTCTACAGTGACTTGTGAGTTTAATGTTTTTTTCCCCTCCCCTTTTCCAAATGACTCCGTAGGGCAGCAAGAGGTAACTTCAGCACTGAGGCATTGCAGATTCCATCATGTTGTACTCCTGAATTGCTTTTCCATATTAGACATTTTTGTTGTTTGTTTTCCCAACTTTTGGGAAACAAAAATGGACTTGTGAAGGTCTCAACTCCGGAACCTCTAATTATTCCCACTCTTTAACCACTCGCTGCCTCCACAGCCATCTGGGTTCCATGGGGCAGAATTCTACCTCCTGGTAGAGGGTTTAACCATCAATGCTCTGAAGCCTGCAAGAGTCCCTATTTCAGCAGGCTCAGCCAAACCCAGTCCCTACATATTTCCAGCTGGCTT
>JAWLRI010000169.1:3117396-3164896 GCA_034781795.1 Crypturellus tataupa | reverse complement strand
TAACTTTCAAAAACTTTTCCACCAGTTTTGGCAAGTTAGCTCTGATTTTTTACATAATCCCTACAATAAACCAGCAAAGAAAGGCTCTACCTCACCTCAGTACCTGTATCAGCAGCATATAAACTGCTATAGCTCCCTGGGGCAGGGGAGTTCCTATATCTTGTCTTATCTAAATGCATTTTTTGATACTGAAAAAGCAGATCAAAATATGATATTTTTAAAAACACTTAAAGGGATACTAACATTTTCATATTAATATAATATTAAGACATTATACAAAACTACAGACACCTCTTGTACTTCAGAAGAAGACACTAGCTTAAACTCAGAGAGGAAAGTCTTTTTACCATTTACAATAACACTCAATCCCATGAACGTTGTATACATGTTGGGATGACATCTGCTAATAAATGATGTGGTTTTGAAGACAGAAACAGAAAAAGTTTACCCTACATCCCATTTCAAATTGTCAAAAACTTCAGAAAGCTGGAAAATGTGAGACATAATGGAGAGATCTTACCATGTAGGCAGGAGATATAAAACACAGTACCAGCCCTGGCTCTTAACCAGATTCCTTTTGCAGCCTTGGACAAATCCAAACTACTTTTCCTGTACTACTCTCTTCATAAAAGAGAAGCAATATTCACTTCTTTCCAAAAATGTTTTGAAAATGTTGTTGTTTCACTATGTTCACTTTTTTTTCTTTGACAACTTTGAGCAGAAAAATATATTATGCCGAACACCCTGCTCCTCTTTCCAAGTAATACAAGCAGTTCTGGGAGGGGGAAGAGAGAAGAGGAAGAGCAGCGGTTGGCACAGCTATGAGATCGGGATTTCACACATTCTGTATTTCACAGAACTGCATATTTTCTTCTCTGGTAGTCACAGGCATACATCAACTTGGAAAAGAAACACCAAGGAAAATATGAAAACAAAAGGATTCTTATGGTAAGAAGAACAACGATTCTGATCATCTACATTAAATAATTTTGCAAGATGACTTGTCGAGTACATTTTTTCCTCATTCTAATAATCCTCCCCTCTCTTTTCTAATGCAAAATCAGGTGTGATGTCACCTAATGTATACAAATAGTTCACTGAAAATGGTGCAGTTAAGCACATACATCAGAGCTAAAATATTCTCTCAATTTGAACATGCTCCCTTTTACTCAACATTCTCCCTTTTACTCAAAAAATATCTACTGTAAAAAGAAAATATTTTTAGCTTAAAGACTTAAATAACTGAGCTTTCACCACTCTACCCTTTGCCTACATCAGGAGCTTTAACAAGTTGAGGTGGTGAACTCTAAAACAGGTACCATCACAAAAAAAAGCAAACAAATATGTATGAACAACTTTTTATGAATTCAAAAGACAGGATTTTCCACCTACATATAAATTCATACTGTAGATACAGCACATAAAAAACCCCACACTCTTTCAAATGCCGTTGCTTTTTTTCCTTTCTTGCATCCCTGCTCATTTGTTTTTACTTACAGAAATAAATTATTAGTTCTTAAATCTGTACATGAGCTGATCTCTGCAAGCCCTACTGGAAAAAAAAATCTGGAATCTGAGACAACAAGACCTACATACTGTTGTCAAAATACTTGCTGTCTCCATACTCCAAATCGTTGTCCTACAGGTCGATGTTCACTGGTATACACTGGTTGCAGGAGATTGCTATGAAACTTCCCACAGAGAGCTACGCCCAATACCAGGAAGTATTCTGAATATTCAATCCAGAATGTAGTAACTATGCAAATAATAGTAAGTTGCATGGCAATGTTGAGAATAATATTTTGTGAGTTGACAACTGCATTCTAGTAAAGAAGAAAAAGAGTTCTAAGATCTTCAGAAGACAGATTTAATTCCAATCCCTGCTATACGCTTCTTGTACAGGTAAGTGTCCCACTCGCATCTTTGCAATGCTATTTCCAAATCTTTTCTCCCACTTTTTCATTTTACTCAGATTAAATTCTTTGAAGCATGGGCTACTTTAAATTAGGTACACATACACAGAATGGAAGATTTTAAAGCTGCCTTGATCCAATGAAAATAGGATAACAAATGAAAGATGTTAAAACACATTTACTGGCAATTATAGAATTGGGTAATTTTCATAGTTTTTCATTTCTTCCTCATGAAAGATAAATCACAGTTTAAGATTGTAAATAAACAGAATCCTCATAAACAGTTGATGAATCTGTGACTATTAACAAAACTATGCATCAAAATAAAAAACCAATCACTACAAAGGTTCCTTTGTACACTGGATCTTTAACGTCCTTGCAAAAGCATCTACATCTATACGTAGCTATGCCAATGTATTACCAAATTTCTATGCATACAACTGAAATTCAAAACAACATATTTTGATAAAATCTTGAAAAAAAACACAAACAAAATTGTGCTGAAGAACACTGCAGAAAGCCATTCAGTGACATGGAAATACCAAGAGACCAGATTCCGGAGCTAATATTCACATATTATGTGGTATCAGTATATGTGTTTATATCACTACTGAATGCTAATTCCCTGTAAGATTAGAAGTAGGCTGAAGGATGGGGTTAGAGCAATATATCACTATTCTGTCTATTCTAATTTCACAAAAAAAAAAAAATTCTCCAATATATTTTAGCAAGTAAAAGAGTATCATAAGCTAGTTCTGAGTATCCAAGGGAAATGAAACACAAAAAGATAACTTAAAATCATTTTAAAATGACCGGTCTGTTAATAGTTAGAACAGTCTTAAAGATGAAGAAGCTGAAATGAAAAAGCCATGAGAGGTGGTAATTGATTCTCAGTCCCAAAGGATCCATGAAGAATGACAGCAGGATCATCAGTGTGAGCATCAAACCAAAAGGACAAATTATGGCCTCATCTGTACAGCTGTAGGAAACAAAATAATGGGAAATTGCAACCACACCTTTCCTTATAGCAATTCTTGCCTTAGAAAAGAATATTCTGTTTTAATTCTTAAAAGGGAAGGAAAAAAAAAAAAAAAGGGTGGAAAAAGCTCCAATTCTGAGCTTTATTTATTTACCAGTTTTCAAAGTTATTGTTTAGTTTGTCCATTTTTGCACACATGACTTCTTGGGTTTTATTATGTCCTAACTCAGGACACATGCTCACTCCACAATATTTTCAATTTTATGTTTTTGTGATTTTCTTCAGTGAAGACCATTTGTAATTTGAGATATGAATTGCAACTAACTGAAAAATATATCAAAGCAATTTTCTACCTGACATTCCTGTGCAGAAGAAACTAACTACAGAACTTGGAAAAGAACATGTTGGTTGGAAAAAAAAAAAAAGGAATGACCTAGAGATTCACGCAGGCAAGGCCCTTCCCAAAACCATGGCAAGCAGCTAGTTGGTACCAACATACTGCTGTACTGAGGTACAATTCACTGTACCTCATTAGAACAGATTATTCCCTAAAAAGGAGAACAAAAACAAATATCTCCCCCCCCCCCCCATTGCTATTTCCAAAGGACAAAGGCAATTAACAGGAAAAAAGAAAATTCAATGACAGTGAATTAAAGTGGCTGGGGAATTATTCAAAGATGTCATACTCATTAAAGTATATTTCCTATATTAGGGCTTAAAGAAAACAAGAATGGTAGATTCCTCAGCCTCCTTTCAAGTTTTAAGATGCCCCAGGTTGAAGATACTCTGGAAACACAACAAAACTGGATTTCATTGTTAAGAAAAACATTTCTTAACACATGCAGGTAGATATTTTGACTGCCTGCATAATAGAAATCCTTGCAGATTCAATATTGGAAATGAAAAATAAAATGCCACTAGTATAAATATGCCAGTGTCTTAGCTGAGGCACACAGTCCAACCAAAATAGGCAAAATCATGTTGACTTTTGCCTTCTTATGTTCATCACAAAAAACACAAAATATATATTTATATTGGCCTTTCTCGAGTTGTACAACCAAAAATGGTCCTTAATAGTTTCCTATGTAGACTTCTTAGTATAATGCAAAGGATGCTTCTGAAGAACAATAAAAAATAAACAGAAGATTCTTTATATGTATTATGGCAAGGTTCATACACAAGTCAGTCACCCAATCTCTCAATGATTGTTAATGAAACTGAAAACCTAATTAGCAAGATGAGGGGACTAACCCCAGTGTTCTGGCCCACCTCCAATTTGAATAATTGCATCTACCTATGCAAAAAACCCTTGTCATTTCAATTAGGTAAAATATTCCTCATATTCTGCTCTTAAATTGCTGGGTATTGTTTAGAGTGCTTTTTAAAAGCTACTATGTTCTAACTGAGACACAGTTATGACATAGGTAAATAGATATTTAAGTAGATAAATACTAGTTATCTAGACGTAAACTTTTCTTTGGGGCTTCAGCAGGATAATAGCAGTCACCTTACCACTACCACAACTCCGAAGATCTCAGAAATTAAGCCAATACAAATACTTGTTCCCACAGACAGGAAAATCCTACCAGCACATTAAATCACTTATAAAAAATTCTATATACATATATCATACATAACAAAAAGAGACCCTTCCGGAGCCTTCAAAATTCTTCTTGCCTCTTGCTCAGCAGCACAAATGCCCTGTATATCTATTCCCCAAACCGCTCACTGACTCCTTCACGTCACCTTACTCCTTCCTCTCCACCCCCAAAGATCTCCTGAAAGCTGAAGCTCTGACTTAAAAAGAAAAAAAAAACTACATTAAAAAAAAATAGGTTTAAAGGAGACTTAAAAGAGGACATCTGGGGTTTATTACTACCTCACCACATCAGACAGCTTTCTTCCTCTCCTCTTTTGGCTCTGAATTGCAACTGAAATGGTTATTAGTAAGTAAACCCATGGACGCTGACATTAGCCATGCTAATACGCGCCACTGTCCTTTTACTGTGCGCTCCTGCTTTAACTCTCCCTACCCCTTAAAACAATTTTAAAAGCCTATAAATACCATTTTTAGTTATAAAAACTACCTTTTTTAAAAAAAAGGAAAGTATGCTAGTGGGTAAATACATCAAAAATCCACATGAACACTCACTGTACTTAGTACTTCACAACATTTCAGTAACTACATCAGCAATTTATTACTCTTCTATCACAGTATGGAAACTTCCACAATCAAATACTGGCCGTGAGGTGAAAAATATAAAAAGCTGTAAAACCATTAAAAAAAAGTTTGCTTTTTTCCTGCCCAGCCCCTATGACTGTAAAAGTCAAGACTTTCATGAATTGTCTTTTTTCAAGCATTACCAGTGTTATAAATACCTTTGTCTTCTCCTGAGTAGACACATTTTCTTCTGTAGACTCACTTCCTGTGGGAAATGTTACATTGAAAATTACACACACACGATGCACTATTAGAATCCTAACTGCTGATGTAGTTCTGATAATATATATGTATTTTTTTTTAAAAAGCATGCAGAACAGCTTTCATTTTATCATTATATTAATGTAAAATGAACAACCAGAGTATCAGTTTTGAATGGGAGACAGCAATATACGTATGAAATAGCTTTTTAAATATAGCTATTGCACAAAACTGTAAAAAATAATTTCTATTTATGTAAATCTGCTGGGGAAAAACCGCACACACTGGTGATTAAATGTAAGTCTGAATCTGTCCTTTAAATACGCTTTGCAGCAATAGGTTAAATATAGGGGTTCAAATCATGGACAGTCTTGTTGCACATAAAAATTTGCATCATACAATACTAAATTAAAAAGTAGCTACAATAAGTTTACAAAAGTCAGGAAAAAAAAATGGTTGTAAACTCTTCTGCATTGCAAAGATCTCTTTTGTCTGCCAATCAACAGTAAAGTATTATTCCCCCATCACAAAAGGAAAACCTTTGGAGGCAGCATAGGGCTGTGTGTTGTGCAAATGTGCAGTTGCTAAGAAGCAAATATGCTCCTCTTCTAATCAAATAGCCCAGCTCAGCAATGCTGCTGGCTTGGGGCAAGAAGCAAATTCCACCAGCCACAAACTTAGAAACAGTCTTGAATTATTTGTTGCTGACCGCTGGCTGAACCCTGTCCTGATGAGCACCATCACCATTAGCCCCTTCGCAGCATATTCCAGCAGCCAATGGCAACGGCAGCGCGCGGCAGCGCCGGCTACGAGGGATTGATCAAACAGGGTAATGAGACTAGTGCTTCATGGAGGTTATTTTAAATGAATATAAATATTTTCTTTCTACATAATTTGCCACAAAAGGTCACTGAACTCCCTGTGATTCTAAAGAAAAATGCCGCGGTATCCCCTTTATATATTTGAGTTAGAGCATCACCAACAAACAATCCTGGGCATTTCTGATGACCGTGTAAATCTTAATGAGGTGCCATCCCAGACAATTGATTAGCGGCAACATTTTAGCTTTGCATTTAGTTGCAAACCAAAGGAAGATTTGATGCTATTTTACAAAGTCACAAAACGCCCCCTGAAAATCTTGCATTTTGCAAAACTAAATAAAGACCTACACTTTCAGCATGATAATATATCATGCACTTTTAGCTGTATATATGTCACACTTTGATATTACTGCAGTTTTTATAGATTTTTTCAATCAGACTCATGCACTAAAAATACCCATGCTTGTATCAGAGGCAGTTTACTGATGAGACATTCAGACATCCTTGTCCTCTTTCTCTTCTGTTTTTGCAAGACTGCTATAAAGAGACATCAAAAGATCCTTGAAATTTTATTTAAATTAACTGCTAAAAAATTCTTACCACAGCCCTATGGACTGTGATGGTTTGAGAACCTAATTCTAAAATTTGTCCTACTGTTTTCAATACTTGGTTTTTTCAGTACCAGAAAAGAACAATAAACAGTATTATTTAAATACTACCTTATTAGTATTTTATAATATGGTCACTGTACTAGGGGATGTATACATACAGCATACTGAAACTATGATAAATAGTTTTTATTATTTTCTAATTTTAGGTACAATATTCAATATAAAAATATTCTAGTAGGTCACTAAATACAGTTATTCGTATTTGCAAATCCACAGAGTTACAAACTTTCAAGTTAAGAAAGTACTTTTAATACAGAGTATTAAGAGAAAATTTAGCTTTTCGCCAAGAGACTCATTCATCCAAAACACAGTACAAAAAAATTGGTGGCTAAAAGAAAAAAGTATATAAGATTAAAAATTTATCATTTTCCTGCTTACTAGGAGTTTACTCATTGATGCAATAAAAGAAGAGGCTTTGGATTTTTTTTTTTAATAAATCATCCAAAATATTCAAGGTAATTATTTTAAAGTGGAATAAAAAAATAAAGGGTTATCTGAAACCTTTTATTTTCATTTGGCATCATAATCCTTAGGGTTTTTTTTTTAAATGAATGTTTCTGAACATTACAGGAAATAAAAATAAGAAATAAAAAGGACTAATATTTGAGAAGAGAGAAAAAAAAAAAAGAGACACTAGACTAAGGTCTTTAAGGTACTAAGCAGTACCTTAAAAAAGCAGTTTTCTAACTTCTCTAACATTTTTATATTTTTATATTTTGCATGGCAGTGAAATGCATCTAAGTCTGAAGGGAATGAAGCAACTCACAGGTGTTTTTTCTAATGTGTCATGTTTCTAGAAACCATAAGCCATTTTTTTTTCTTTTAAGAAAAGATGGCAGCAAAAGTGAAATTGCAACTCTGGCTGGTTGCTCCAAAACAAAGCTTGTCACATCGGCTACAGAGATTCTTCAAATTCTTACGGTCTAGTCATAATTTCCTTAAAAAGTGAAATTTTTGAAAAGTAAAAAGGAACAAATTCTACATTAATGTCGAATATCAGTGGGAGAACATGTTGGTACTATTAAAAATAAAAAGATCATGACAAATTACTTTATACATGTGTAGAGAAAATGAATTCATATTTACATCCCAATTTTCCCTCAAACAGATCCCATATTAAATCCTACCTACATGAAAAAAAAAAGGAACAAAATAGAACAATTTTTTAAAAATCCCATATCCCCCACACTACTGCATGTAAGAGACTCCTTAAATCACCAATACAAACCAGCATTCACTGGGGTGAGGGGATCAGCAGCCACTAGCAGAGGACATCTCATCAACTATCTAACATTTGACAAAAATCAGTGGAAACAGCAAAGAAGCACATTTAACTTTGAGTGCCAAGTAGCCAGATGGCACTGCTGGAAAAATTGTATCTACAGACTGGCAGCTTGATCCCATGATTATTGCCCAGGGGAAGAGGAAGAGGGAAACAAGAGGTATTTCAATGTGATGGAGTAAATCAATTATCACCAGCTCACTTTGGCATTTTCACATTATTTTTACACCACATTCTAAATATCGCTCAAATGCATAATGGAAAACTCCAGTGATTTGAGATGGTAAAAGAAGTATTTCTATAAATATAAATATATAAAGGAATACATACTCAAACCCATCATTTTCTATCAAGTGCTTGATATAGTCCATAAAATTACCAAATGAAACCTGCAGTTACATTTTATTAAGCAAACACATGAAGTTTTTATTTTGCAGGTTTTCTTTACTGAATTAAGTCCCAACAGCATCTATACAGACTATAGAAGAAGTCAGCACTTTATAATATTACATTAGACTACATTATTTTGTGTACTTTCAGCTTCTAGGTTGCAGCTATTTTACACAATTACGGGATTAATATTTTGTCACACGATTCCAAAAAGCTTTGATGAAAAATATTTGTGGCATTCTCACTAATTATTTTTCTGTTATAACACACTATTAAAGATAGCTTTTGAAGAAGTTCTTAAATGGGAAGAAAAAAATACTCCATTTTGGGGGTTTTTTTATGGTAAGGAAGGCTGTTACGGCAATGAAAAAGACAAACTTTTTCCCTCAGCACCTGCTTACGCATACATACTAAGATTACTAAACACAAAATAGACAAAAATATATAAATATTTGTCTTAAGATTCTCCGCTTGAAACAAGGCATGTTAATTTTTCTTTTAATTGGAAGTCAATGGCAATATTTCCATTAACTTTTCCCAGGCAACTGTAATAAAAAGGCCCATTTCCTGTATCCATGCTTGAGAAAGAGTCATTTATCTGTTACCTACCAGAAAAAGCTTAGACTATCTTCACTTTGCTTGTTTCTATCACATTTTCATCTTATAGCACAGTATTAACACACTGTCCAAACTTCATTCAGCCCCTTAATCATATTCTCTTTTATAGTAATCTTTTCCCCTGACCTCTTAAATTCAAATCAGATTAGTTAATTGCATCTGTGAGTATTCACTGTGAATACCTTGGATATTACACATGCCCACATCCCAAAATTTAAAGTTTTACTGTCAAGTAACAGGCAAAAATATGTTTTATATGAAGACAAGGATATCGCTGGAAAGTTTTTAACAGGTTGTGATATACTTTCCATTAGATATGGAAAATGTGTTCAAGAAGATGGGGTAAATATTCAGGAGAAATTCAGAAAAAAACCTTGGTTAGACCAGAAGAGGTTCTCCTCCATTGGACAGTGTACGATCACTCATAATTCCTTAACCAAAACCACTTTCTGACTGCCAGCAGTACAGAAAAGAGGGCTATCATCCCAAGGGAATGCTACATCTCATTATTTCAATAATGGTGAATAGGCCGACTAAAATTAGTAAAGATTACTGTGGTGTTAATATTAATGTTTGAAGAAAAGACAACATCAAACTTTTTAGCCTCCTGCTTTCCTACGTGCAAGCAATACAAGTGGGTTTCTCCAAAGAATTATCAAGGAAATTAGCAGTCAAACTGTCTAGTGACAAATGTCCAAGAAAGTATGGTTCCTACTTCAAATTTATATGCAATGAATGATGCCTGCAACACCTGTGAGATGAGCAATAACAATTTTGCCCATGCAGAAAACACCATGATTTAATTTACAAATATTTTTTCCTGTACACAACACTTTAATAAGCCTTTTTATAATTTAGCCATTGCTTTTTCATTCAAATTTAATCTCAAAATTCACCAATATTAATCCACTGCAATCTGATTCATTCTTATTTAAACACAAACAAAACCAACCTATTAGATTAATGCCCAGATTGCATGATGCCTTAAAGAACACAGACCCCTTCTGTATTTGTTTATTCACTACAGAGGCACTGTGCATGTCTACAAAAAGTTCTCATCATTTAATACACTAAACCAGGTATATGGCAAAATCTTCTCTTCATTAATGCTGACACACACCTCAATATGTACTATGAGTCTTAAATGGCCACAAATTCCTAATAATCAGTGCTAAAGGCAGACACATTTTCCTGCCACACTTGGTAAATACCATGATGGAAAAGATGCCTTTTCTCCAGAACGCCAGAGCAGCAACAATCTGTAGGACGAGGTCACTTCTGGCAGGGAGCTAGATTATCACGTACCTCAGGTGCTGCCGGAGAACCAGGAAGCAGTGCTCTGTCATCTACCTCTACTGCAAACTCTGCCCCGTCAGAGAGCAGGAGGAAGAGCAGAATGGATATTGACCTCCCATTAATGCTTGGCAGAGAGAAAGTATAGGGCACAGAAAAATCAGGACACAGAAATTCCCTCAGCTGAGGAAATCCTTATAAAGTCCTAAAACCATGATTAGCAGTTTTCAAAACACACTAGAAACATCCCAAATCAAGAAGATGGATAGAAAACCTTCCTTCTTCCTTTTTTTTCCTGCAATTTGAGATGCGTTAAAAGCAGATCTAAGAAAACATTAGGATGGGAAACTATATAAAATAAAGAGAAAAATATATAAAACAGCTTTCTGTTTTTATAGTCCTATTGTTAAGATACTTTGGATAATACAATCTAATATTCCAAAGAAACTGGTCAAACAGGCTGTGATTTGTTTTTATTGTGGACACTGTACGGGGTAGTAGTGGAGCCTACATGACTGTTTTGTTATTGCTCAGTCACTCAAGCAACATAGATGAAATAAAATGAGCAACAAACCATGTCATATCTCCCATGGGAGAAAGGTAAATGTTAAAAGAACACAGGGGTTTATTGTTTAACGGGAGGTTTTTAATCATGGTAATTAGAAGTTCAAGCAATTTAGTATTATCGATTTCTACACACTGTTAACCTAAACTATATATATATATGTATATATATAAATATATTTACCTTTGACTTTAACAAGACCAGAATTTCACTTAAAACTTCTGTTTCCTGGTCAGAAATTCATCCCTTCTGTTCTACATAAATGGTTTAAATCAAAAATCAAATTTTAAATCAAAATTAATCAGATTAGTCTTGCCTATTTCACATGCAAATTTTTGTTTACTTCTTGCTTCTCCAAAATAAGTCATTGTTGATCTATTCACTGCTATAGATCCTATAAACAAACAAAAAAAAGCAGCTCAGTCTTCTTGGTTTTGTCCTAAAACTTACACAGCATTTGCATTTGCAAAATTATAGTCTTTTTTTCAGTCTTCAAATATATTTCTGTCAGAATAAAAAAAAAGAAACACACCATTTTCATGTTCTTAATGGATAAAGCAGTGTCAAATGTCAATAGATTGGCAAGGAAAGTTTTGGTTATATATTTTCACTAGCAAATATGCTGCAGCACTGGGGTATGCTGCCTGAGAACACTATAAAGTTGCACCACTAAACATTTTTAAGAAAAGATGTGGTATCTTCCACGAAACATCACAGTTACAGTTAAGGGAATAACAGACTTTACCCTTGAAGTCTCTCCTATCCAGAAAGGAGCTGATCTTCTTTACAGATATGACAATTCTCACAAGGTCAACATCACCTTCTCTTCTGTGCAACATCAATGGATTCAGGCCTGGGAATTTATACTCATAGGGTCCCTCATGGACCAACATCCCATTACTACTTTGGAAAGAGACACTGAAAGAAGACACTGATTTTTGTCAAGATCAGAATTTCCAAAATGTTCTTCACAGTTTATGCTCCTTTTTAGCATGTTTTATTTTCCATTGCCTTTCATCAACTTGTAAAAGATTCTATTCTGGGTGACATAATTAAAATCGCTTTTGTCTACGGAAAATACTGAGGGCTTCAGATGCTCAAACTGTCTGCAAGTATCTCAGCCTTATTCCCTGGTGAGTATCCCCTGCCCTGACAGCCTCAGCATACCAGATTAGAAATTTTTGACTGAGGTCTTCCTGCTTGAGACTGAACTGCTAATTAAGATTTCTTAGACTTCTGCAAACAGCATTTTTAATCAGTCCCATTACCTTTTTAGCCAGAAATCTCCCAGAAAGGCAGAATCACAGAGTTTCATACATTGCAAAACATAGTACATTCTCTGGCACAGACCATCTATTCAGACACAGCAAAATAGTCTGCTAAACTGTTGACAAAAACATACATCAACACAGTTGTATATAATTAGCTGCATGTGTCAAGGTAATAAATTATAATGATATTTTCCAGTTACAATTGTGACAGTAACTAGCATCATCTCAAAACAAAGTCAAAGTAACAAAGTCCAGCCTTCATCCATTTCCCATGGAATTGATGAGATTGCCCTCCTGCCAGTTCCTAAAAAAAGCTTGAGGTAGAAGTCGTCTTTTACTCACCAAAGACCAAATGTCTCAATAAAGCTAGGTCTTACTTTCCCTCACTGTGATCCTTTTAAATGATGCTTAAATATTTAAACAGATATTCGGGAAAGAAAATGCATTATCTTCTGCCTTTCAAAAGATCTAGGTACGACAAACGCAAAATACAACCTCCCCCAAAACAAGTGCTGCTTCATTTTTGAATAGCCATCATACTCTTAGTTTGGAACTGCCTCTAGTACTACAGAGCAAATAATTAATGTTCTACAATAACACAAGTAAGCTTCCAATACTTTAATTCCCAAGACAATGAAACATCCTCTCAAGTATAACTGATTATGACATTAAAACTGTGGTAAGCCAATATAAAATGCGGGAGAAAGGAATGGCAAAAGGAGGGGGACAGGACTGAAAATCCTGGTTGTATATTCCATTCTCCAACCTTTGCTAGCATAGTTACTAATATTATTTAATTGGGTTTGTGATGGAACACTCACTTAAGTTCTCACTTAAATATAGTCTCTCCAAAATAAACTCAAAGTCAAAATAAACAGTGGGAATGTAGTTAATAAAGTGAGAAAAAGCTAAACACTACCCATCGTCTGTAAGAGTTTTCTAAGCTTTATCCCTTTAAAATGGGGTAAAAAATGAAACTTGATCAGAGCTTGTATTTCAAACTTAAACTTTCAAAAGAAGCAGCATGAAAAATTTAGTCACACAATTTTTCATACATAGTTCACTATTCAAAATTCCAAGTATGCTGTTCACACAAACAAAACATAAAACATATAAAATGGTTGACTTAAGTCTACAAAGGCTCGCATATAGCTTTTCCAAAGCAGCTGCATAAAAACAAAGTGTCAAAACTTGTTGGCTTTGCCAAAAGAATGCACATGAAAATACACAAGAAAAACATGTTGCAGAAATCAAGCAATTTTACTTATTTCCAAGAGTTTATTCTGATGACCAACAGCTAAACAATAGCCCCTTCAGTTATCCTGATTCCTCAAAGCGCTCTCTCTCTCAGCTTGTTTAGACCCTACCTCCCTCCACTTGAACTTCAAGGAACGTTATGGGATTACATTCCCACCCTATTTAAGAATTTTCTACTAAAAGGCCTATTTTATTCCTATGCTAAACACCAATATGATAATTACAGAAAGCATACATGTCTCCAGACACAGGTTAGTACTTCTTTCATCCATATGTGCTCAAGGCAACATTTCTAGACTATCCATGGAAATGATAAGAATCTAAATTGCTTCACCAACACTCACTGTGAACTTTTTAGATCCAATAATTACCATATGACATACTCCCTGCAAAGTTAAACACAGACTTATCTTCTTCGAAAATGGTCAATTCACTTTCAGTAGTTACAAAATGTAAGTCAGAGAACTTACACTGTCATAGTAATAGTAATGCATAGTAATGCATTTCCTAGCATGGAATTGAGTTTCTATACCATAAAATGAAATATTTTACTGTTGCAAAACTTGATATTATTAGAGAAGACTATATTGTTAATTACTAGTTTTGGCTGCGTATGGTTAGTTTCAGCACAGCATTGAAATTATTTTAATAGATAGTTCAAGATAGTTTAAAATTGATAGTTCAAAATTAAAGGAAAAACAGTGATACTTCCCTGAGAATATGATTTATCATTTCATTAATTTCTCAGCTAAAAATAAATTTGCCACCAAGTTTAAAGTCTTAGTGTTTCGATTTCTAAGTATTTTTACATGCTTTGGTTTCTCTTTTTAACAGAGGACAACATATATTTCCCACTACACATTTTTCAAAATACAGATGGAAGGGGAGTAAGAATTCACAAGACATAACATTGTTATACAATGTACTATACAAAAACCTGTCATTTAAGTTGCAAGAAACCTACTCATCAATAAGTGGAAAAAAATACCATGCTCAAAAATCAATTATCTTGAGTCTTTTGTATAGAGAAGTAGTACACCTTTCAGGCAACTGGTATTAATGAGCAGACATGGCTATAGAATCTCCATCTGTTTTTCTGACAAAGCTGTGACTACTCCAGTCTCTCATTGAAATTCCATTAATCTGGTGCACCAAGGACCAATGCGAAAATCAAAACTCCATCTAACCCTTTATCAGCTCACAATAACCTACAAGTGAACTCTGCCTGTTAGCATACAGCAAGTTATGATTTTGCTATCAATCAGGCGGTTAGCCAATAAAAAAAAAATCAAGTTAAGAACAGAGTGCCTGGCAGTACTGTTTTGTTTTGTCTGTCTTGTTTTGGGGTTTGTTATTTTATTTGGGGGGGGGGGGGGTTGTTGTGCTTTATCCCTCTTCCAGTTTCTGTAGGGTGTCTGGACATGTAAGCCTATGCATCATTCTCCTTCCTTGTGATCTAATTGCTGCCAGCAATCAAGTCAAAGCATCACTGAAGTGTGCTTGAATTTCATTAGAAGATATAACTTATGCTACTTTCCTACAGTACCTAATAAACCATAAAGAAACCAAAACACATATGGCTTGAGGGAATAACTGGAAAATTAGGTGGCCATTTGGGAACTGAGTGAACTTTTGAACCAGAGGAACAGAGAAAAAGAAATATTAAAAGGAAAGACAGACTTAGAATGCACACAGAGATGTGGGGGTTTGACCTTTTCAGTACCTAGAAAATTACATTAGCATTATGAAAAATACATATCATGTTTAGAGTTTATAATCCATCAAAGTTTAGATACTTTGTTAGTGCCTACCATAAGGTAAAAGTCAAAAGGACAGCATAACAATCAGATTTGACAAAAGGCCTTTAGGTGACCTGTGCTAATTTAGTTATCCTGTACTTATTGTTAAATGGATTATCTCTCTGGTAATTAATACACCATTAGACAAAGGTCACACAAAAACTCCAGGTTTTTTACAATGACTGTAATGTACACGTAATACACTAATTCCTTGTCTGGTACCAAATGGGTGCCTTCACAAATTTTATTTTGACAGTAATACTGCAAAGTCAAATAGTGATACTTTCTGAGGTCGTACAAACCATAGTCTAACGCACACGTATACAGGCAAGAAAATATATTTTTAATGGAAAAAGTACATGTAGGCTTATTAAAAAAAAAGATGAAAGGACTCAAGTATAAATACGGAACATTTCTCAATTTGACTACCTACTGTCAGTGCTTAAAACCTTCACTCTGCAACTGGAAATGCAGTGAGGATCACACCTGCACTGAGCCTTGCTGATGTGAACTGGTCTCCGGGTAAGGCAGTCCACCTTATGGATCAAGGCATCTGTGTAAGCTTTAAATATTCAGCAGTAACTGTCTGCTGAAAAGCCTCAGATGCCACCATGTCCCTGAGAAAGGAAGCACGCTGCACTCCCAAGCACCAGTTTGCTTCTGACGGGATTCTCCCAACATGCATTTTCATACATAGTTTAGGTGTCTAGACTTGAATGACAGATCAAAAATGTCTTTAGACATTTTTTATTAAATGTCCTTAAAATCAAAATGTCCTTAGAATGACACACTGCACATTCACAGAGCAAAACAAAAACACTCCTACAATAAGTATATATAGACTAAACTCTTGCCTTTTCTCTACTTTTATTCATCCTGAATGCCCACTAGATAATTAAATAGAATTTATTCAAAATAAAAAAAAATATAGAAACATCAATAGGATGTAACAATATCTTAAATACAACAGAAGCATATCAAGAGTATTTTTACCCACATTGTAACTAATTAGCCAAGATATCTTAGGGAAGCCATTATACCTAATCTCACAATTCCAACTTCTAAAACAGACTAAAAATTAATCATCCATCAGTACAAACTCATATGATGTTTTACATTCTCTTGTATCAACATTCTTCAGTCCTTCACTATATAGTTTTATGAACATTTTTACTTTTTCCTTGATTTACAGTTTTGGAACAGATAATAATTATATCCCCTATTAAGTATTCCTACAAATTAGTCACATATCCTTTATGCAGTCAATAACACACTGTTACGCTACAAATTAGAAATAATTTTAAGATAATGTCTGTAAGCAAAAACAAATAAATGGAAAGCTACATTCATTTGTAGTTTGGAAAATTAGCTTGGGTTTTACAAAAGTCATATTCAATTTGACTGATAATTACATTTTGAAAGCAAAAATGCTTATTTTAATTTTTTAATAGAAGGTCATATTGCCAAAAGGCAAAACAAGCTCCATATAAAAGAAAATGTGTGATTATTATCATTACACATTTTACTGAATTTTGCATATATATAAAAAAAAGAAAGCGCTATTCTGAATCAGTGGTTAGAAGGTTTATCACTTATGCATGTACTTGACTTATCCCTGTTCTGCAATAGACATAATTTTATACCTCATAAAAGCAATTTATGTTTCCAAGGGGAATAATCTGGATAACATAAAATGTGGAGCGCTATGTTGCAGGAAGCATATTTTCATTCAGCAATTGTATTTCAAGATGGGGCTGCACAGTTTGATCATCATATCATGTCAGAAAACATCATTCACTAGTAAGTCTATCCAACTTACAGTGCCGCAAATTAATATACATTGTTAATTTATTTGTACATATACTTAATTTATCACCATGTATTATCCATATAAGGCTTTTATATTATCTATATAATAAACAAAACCTTGAAAATATGGACACTATGCTAAAGCAAGCTTGTTAACTGTTGAAATATTCAATTGCTCATATCTTCAAAACAATCGCATTTAGCATTAAATTTAATGAATACAGAATAAAACAACATGGAGAACAGCTAGAGAGCTTAGAGGGGTTTTTTAAAATTTATATAAAGAAAATATTCTACAAAAGACTGTCTTAGGAAAAGGAAACATTGTAATAATTAATTTAATATTTTATGAACCTATTCTGCGTGGAGTTTACAGAAAAGTATCAATCATATAAACTGTTTCATTATTTATAAAATAAATAATACAGCAAGCCATTAAGTAGCACAATAAAATTAAGCAAGAATCTGATAATGTTGGATTAACAAACAATTTGTTACTACAAACATTCACACTGCTTTAGCCACCGATCTATCTTTAAAAAGGTATGCAGCCACAAGACACTTTGCTATGAAAACGCATGAGTTAAAACAGCCTGTGCACTTCGGGCAGCTTCACTGTGCCTCTAGGACCACTAGAGAGAGCTCTTCAGTTCCTTAAAAGGTTCTCGCAAGGTAACGCAGCCCTCCAGCTGTGAGGCTTATCTGTTTATCTGATTCCCAACACTAACATTCTCATCACGAGGATACGATTACATGAGTTTGTAGCAAACTGGCAAATCTAGTACATTCAAAGATAAACAGTGTCACATACCATCAGAGGGTGCTTCATCCTCTTTATCGTACCGGTCAGATGCTATTGAGACACTGTCAGGAGGTGAAGGAAAAGAGCCCTCTGGCTCTTCCTCATCTTCCAATTCTGCAAAAGTCAAAAACACATTGCTAGTTACAGGTCTATTGTACACAAATGGACAGAATCCAAGACTTTCCTTATTAAGAAGTCCTACTTCAAAATGAACAAATGTCATTTTGAAGGTACTCTCGCTCCACGCACCTTGCATTCTAAAGCATCACGGTAACTGCTGCTGTTTTAGACCCACATCCTGCTTAGCCGAGTACTTTTTGTTGGGATGGTTTGAGGGTTTTTTGGTTGGTTGGTTGGGTTTTCTATTTTTTTTTTTAATAACACTGTCACATTAATGAACCTACTGCCAGCACGGCACTGCTAACAGCTCCTCATGCAGAGGCGAAAAAAAACACACACCGCAGCAAAGAGGTGGGCAAGGGAAAACACTGTCAGGAAGAGAAACAGACAGCGTCACGAGCAGAAGTTTGTTCTTTCCAAGCACACACAGGAATCAGAGTGACCTCCACCAACGCACGGCCCAAATACTTTTTGCAGCCGTTTGTCGCCCTCTGCCCACTTCAACTTCTCTTCAGGGAAGGGCTTTGCAAAATCAGAACACACTATATCCCTCTCACAGGACACAATCTGACTAAAACAGTTGAGAGTCCAGCTACAGCATGTGCAAAAATAGGCATTATAAGCCAGCCCATGCACTATGCTGACTGGAGCATGTTAAACATGAAAGTTTGGGAAAAGCAAGGAGAGATCAATATTCCTTGAGGCTTTCATTTAATTAGACAAATTAAAGTTCTCCCTCCCCACAACAGGCAAATTTTCTAAGATTTTTTCATCTCATCTAGGTGAAAAAGCAGTGGAAAAATGTCAAAATTCAGGAAAAAAAAAAACCATAAACTACTTTCTTCCTTAAAAAAAAAAAAAAAATCAAGGCTTGGAGAAAGAGAGAAAAACAGTAATTAAAGCTGGTAATGTCACTAAACGAGAACTGTGAACCTGTGCCAGTAGATCAAGTGACCCTCAATTTCCTAAAACAGCATATAAAGCTAAATTGCTCGGCTATTTTATTTCAATATACTTATACGCAGAAAGCTTTCTGGAGACCTCTGGATAAGCTTCTCTGTTCAGGTATTCCCTCATCAAGTACTGTATCAGGTAACTAATTTCTCAGAATCCCAAATGAAATGCTGAGGATATTCTGCACCACACGTTTATGAACCACATTTATCAGTAGGGCTGTCCAGTCACAGTTTTGAGTTTTGCTACCTTGCTTCCTATTTAATAATGCAAATCCATGGAAAATTCAGAGTCTGCCCAAAAAGCACCACAGTTCTTAGCAGAGAAGCACATTTGCTCTGCAGATAAGAAAGCAAAGCCCAATTTCTGCTTTGCTGTGATTCTTTTACATTCCAAGATTGAGGAATATCAAATTGGATTTTCTTTCATTAACATACTATGTTTTTCTTTTGAAAGCTTCCCTTCAAGCTCCAGTGCCATACAACAACTGCTCAGAATATGACACTGAGTCCTGTCTATTTTTGATATGACCATCTTCCAGTAGCACTCCAACCATCGTGTTAATCTGATTCAAAATATTTGCATTTCATCACACCTGTCAAACCAAAAGTAAATTATCCCTCTCCAGAAGGATTCTCCTATCCCTCCAGAGAAAACAAGAGCAGAGAGCACATGAAGAGAAACCATTATGCCATATTTACAACCTGCACGATCATCTTTCACACTTATGTGCCAAAGACCAGTTGCCTGTCTCTCCCCCTATATATTTATGTCTTTATTAGATGATAGTCTCTGCATACAAAGAGCAGACATGATATTCACAACCTATATGACATTAAGAGTTCTTCCATTTTCCCTGTCCCAATTTTTTGCTAGTACTAGAATGCACAGCCTATGTGTATATATAGAAACACCAATATCCCTATGTACCAGGGGTGTCAGTCAAAACTGCCCTTCTATCAGTTATTAATATAACAAATGTACAGTCACGCAAGATAATTTTTTTTGCAACTTAGTACTAAATAAGAATATTTGTAAATTCACATTATATACTGAAAGGCAAACCGTAACTCATTTAATTTGTATATAAGAATTGCAGTCATATTAATAGGATGGCTGACTAGATGTGCTCGGAAGCTTTAACAGACAAATTTTACAATGCTTTTCTGGAGTCACACAAAAAAAAAAATGACTACCAAATAGTATCGATTTCTTGCCTCCTGATTTTGGCAGAGTTAAAGAACACTCTTAGGAGCATATGCTTTTAATATATAAGGATATTATCCCTTGTAATTTATACAGAGACTCCCTGTTAATTCTGTGTGGTCTTTTGCATTCCTGTCTCCCTTTTCCACTTCATATTCTCCTATTCTCTTCTGTCAGAGTCTTGCACTGCAGCTAATATTGCACCTCCTGAGGAAGACTAGAAAGAACTGGAGCTGCAGCTCTCAGTGTCACTCCTGAAACAATCAGAGGAGTCAGTGTTGAGCAGCACAAGTCACTTGACTCTTCGGGTGCCAAGTGCCTAAAAATACACCCCAAAAGCATCAATAAATTAAAGAAAAGCATTCAGCTTGCACTTATGTAATAGAAAACTGAACTACAAAGCAACAATGAGCATCAGGTAAATGCATCCAATACAATTTGCAGGCATAATTGAAAGCATTACTGCCTAATCAGACATCTAAAAGCAAAGCATGCTCAAACGAAATGTCTATAGACTCATTAGTTGGCAGCCATTCCATTACAATCACACATAATGTCAGTAGCGCCTTGAACCTGTGCCAATGACAACAGCATAAATTTTGCATCTCATTTCTGTGGTCATAAAATTAATGATCAGTTTAAAAATACTTCTTTGCAAAAGTTATTGAACAAAGAAATGACATGAATGTGTCCCTGTTATGTAGTCATGAGGATAATTAAGGATTTGGTGCTCATTAATACAGTTTCTCGTTTCCCCAGAATACCATATGATTTATCAGGAACTTGAAAAAAAGTTTAATTAACAATAGATGGTTAATGGTTACAATACAAAAGCACCTATGTACATTATTTTACCCTCCAATTTCTGCAGCTTAAACTGTCCACTTACAAGCTTGACAGCAGAATAAGTTCTATGTTACCCATAATAAAACATAAACAATGTCTTTCCTTATTAAATGCTACCTTGTTTATTTTATATAGAAAATAATGCACACCAGTGATAAGCATACCTCATTAAAACTATAGCATTAAAACGAGCTCTCTTAATTGCAATAAGGGCTACACTTAATCCTGTGTTCTATATTCTGAAGATTTTCAATAGGTTTTGTTGGTATAATCTGAGCAAAACAACCACGACCATGCTACTTCACAGGGAACTAGTAAAAAAAAAAATCAAACTTTCTTTTTCCTCCAGAAATATGCATATTTTCAAGCAATCATCCAATTACAGTAATGAACTCCTAAACACTAAAGACAGTGCTTCAGGTACTAAACCTAGGAGACAGCAGTCAAGATGTTTTAGTTATCTCTTTGAAATAGCTTCATGCTACTCATGCTACTCCCAAAATAGGATCTTTTACTGTATTTATAAAAAGACTATGGAGAGGGATGTATACAAAAAATTGCTCAAGTCAGCTGTCTAAACATCCTGCATCTTGCCATTTCAGAAAGTCCAAAGTCCTGGATGTGACTAAGTCACACTGTCACCTCCATACATGTCACCGTTGTTGCAAGGATTACAAGAACTCATCAAGTAAATAAATTCAAGTTTTTAACTACACAGTATTTCAAAAAATACCTGGATAAAGTTGCTTTCAAGCTCACATATGTGTACTTTGGCCTCTTGATGGCTGATTTTCAAAAAGTTGCTACTGACCCAGTCTACCAGACACCCTTCAAGAATAAACTTTTTCCTGACCACTTTCTCAAAATATGCTTTGCGATGCAAATAGCTCTAACACATACTTTCTTGAAGTCTCTTCTAGATAACCACATTAACACGATGGCTTTAAATTGCTAAAAAAAAAAACTTTACAAATTGTTTAAACCTTTAAACTGCTACTTGACCTTTGTAAAACAAGCACTCATTTTCCAATCATTACTGAGATAGCTACTAGGTTTGTAGGCAAACATGCTTCGAGCACAGGAAAGCAATGTAACCTGCACTTGCTGGGTACATGGTTACGCTGCGTCTTGTTCTGGTGGGGCACATCAAGATGAGAGCACGCTGTGCTGCACTGGTGGTTATACCTTGTGCTGACTGAAAACACGCTTGGCGTAGGCACTTCACAGGTGACAGCTCTGGGGAGCTGAAAGGGACAACACAGTGGCTTGCCTACACAGAATGCTCCAGCCCTCCAGAATAAAATGCATCTGGCATGTTCCTCCTTCCTGTGATGGTCTCTCCAGAAAAGGTCATAATGATCCTCAGAGAATGGGGTAACAACTAAGTAGTCCCTTTTCCATTTATGTTGTAGTACTAATAATATTCATATTCCTGATTCAGAAATTTCACCTGTGTTAAAATATGCTACTCATATCCACACTTTGCTATAACCAAAAGCTAGTGCTGTCCTTCCTCAAGTCCAAAATGACTCCCAAATCTCTGCTACCATTTCCTAGAAAACAGAGCGTAGAGACACAAAGGGAAAAAACACTCCCACACACACACAAAACACTATTTTTTCATCCCAACATCCAGACAAAAGAGGAAATACAAAGTCTTTGCATACAGTGCTACTCTATCAGCTTGACTATACCCAGGAAGCAGGTGTCTCAAGCCCCAGACACTCATTTTTCCAGCCGGAGCCAGGGAGGCATCTGAAGCACTGACAGGTTTCCTAGAGGTGCTCCTGGTAAACAGGCAAAGAACAATGCTGATGCTCCAGGGACACAGGTTTACCTTCTATTGTGCTAAAGCAAAATGAAATGGACCTTCATCAGCTTTTATCAGCCTCAAAAGTCATAATTCTGCCTAAATGGCACATTAAACATTTTCTGCATAAATACTACCAAAGGCAGATAGGAGTTGCACCGAGTGCTTTACAGACAACTTGGTCTACAAATTCTCATACTATGACTGGATTTGGCTAGTGCTTTTGGTGTCTCATTTTCAGCATAAAGCCAAAATTCTTCATGAAAAGTGCATAAAAATATATATATTGCTAGATGGCATGTGAACTTCAAACACAAATACAGTTTCTAGGACTTACAGTGCTTCTGCCAACTTTAGCACTATTTTTAGCATAAATTGAAAACAAGGTTCCTTTAGCTAAACATTTTGGCAGCCACAGTATTGATTCAATTAATCTCAGAACAGAGAAATGCCAAAAACTGTTTTAACTCAGAATCTTTGACAAAGGCCAGACTTTTCTATCTTTCACTGAATATTAGTTTTTTTAAAAAATTAGTCCTATTTGTATGAAAATTATTTTCAAGTTGTTTCCCAACTCACTATCTATAACAGGTCACCTTGCATGTGACTGTAACCAGGTTTTGCTTTTACTTAAAACTCCCTAGATGACACTTAAGATATTTTCAAAGGAAAAAACATCCAAGAATGTCCAAGAAGAAAATAAGTTCCTATTGAGTTGTTTCATTTAAGAATGGAAATAAAATTTGTGAGAAGATTAGTGTTTTGTCTACTAACATAATTATATATTTCTGGTCATGAGACCACAGGGACTTCCTTTGTTCAGAAGTCACAATTATGTTTTACTGTAAAAGTCAGGTTAAAACCTGACAATATATCACATACCAGAATTAAATGACGTTTCTTGAACTGCAAATTTAAGTGTCTTTGATTTTCGGTGCATTCTCTCCAACAAAGTCTTCATTTTCTTCCAGTGTGCAGGTTCATTTGCAAAGATGCCTTTACTAGCATATGTAGTGACCTCACAGACACCAACATAAGGTTGATTTTTAAGAAGATATAGGAAGGGCCCCAACTGCAACAGTTTAGTTGCAAAGAAGTATCTGTGCAATTCTTAAAAATTAGAAATGTGTACATGGATGATTTGGATTTCAAGGTGCCTTGCTACACTTATACACGTACTCATTATTTTTAACTACTTGCCAAATGTTTTATGGAAGATAAGACCCTGTGTGCTAGTGGCAAAAGCCCATACATTGGGAGCTCACATACAATACCTTGGTCAAAGCAACTAGTCACTACATGTAAAGCCAGCGGAACTTCAAGAATATGCAGTAATGAAAGGCAGCGGAACAACAACCCGATACCCACAAAGCATACTTGTAAAATAACCCACAAGCTAAAAGAGCTGCTCTTTGAGAGACTGGAATCAAGTTCCACTATGTCAGACAGGAAATGTAAGAATTTTGACATGTTAGTCAACTTCTTTCAACCTCCGAAAGATTCTTCTAGATGTCTTTGGAAAGAAGATAGGTCATGTTTTCTGAACTTTGCAGGTTGTACTCACAACATATACCAGTGAACTACATTCCCTGGAATACTCTTCAAGTAAGTGCAGGCTTCAGTGTTTAATGATTTTTTTTTTCTTTATTTGTATTCATGCATGTAAATGTACATGCCTTTGCAGAAGTTTAAGCTAGCTTGGAGAAAACAGTGGCATTACTTTTGAGTCTTTCTTTTTTATTGGCAAAGACTGAAATATCACTGTCCACAAGCTCCACCATCTGTACGTAGCTCTAGCATCTGAGCCCGAGAGATGCATTGTGAGAATTTAAATAAACAAAAGCAATGTATCCTTCTTAAGAAGCAAATAAACTCTAATAAGGAGAACAGGGCTGAATACAATTTTTAGTGAAAGCAGAACAAGTTGTACAATAACAAACTATTTCAATTATATTCTACATTTTCCTGGAAATAATCTCATATTTATAATAATTTGTTGAATTACTAATAAAATTTTGAATTTTCAAAGAAGAAAGTACAATAAATAGAATTTTGTTGTACTTCAGAAAAATAGCAGTACATAAAATTTCTGCTCTTTGTAAACAATCCTCATGTTTATTATAGTCTTACATGTTCAAAAATCCTTTAGGTACATGAATGAAATCTACAGAAGCATAAAACATGCTCTCTAGGAACTCAAACATGTAATGAAACAACCACACATTTTAGGTTGTTTTCTGAATAAAACGACATTTGGCTTTTTCTTCCCTCTTCTGTCTGGCAGTAAAGGGAAATTACACCTTACCTTCAACAAGAGTGTTGAGGTGTAACATAAAATAGTAGTAATGATTTTAACATAATTGTTAATACAGTCACATAGCTTGAGTTTATAAAAACATGGCAATCTTCAGGAAGTTTCCAGTTAAACTTTCTCTTTCAGTTGGCCTGTTACCTCTGCTAAATGTCTTCTTGCACCTTGTTATAACTTCACTTTGCTGAATATGTGATTTCCATCAGATATATTGACACTACGAGGAGGCACAGATGGAGCCTGTACATCTGACCCTCCCTGTCCAGAGACAGCCAGGCCGAGGTCTCGCAGCCCCAGCAAAGAGCCGAGCATTGCTCAGGCTTTCTTGACCTCGTGCTATGACCCTCATACCAGCATCCGCAGGCTGCGGGTCACGACCTCACGAATTAGCATCGTGGAAACAAAAGCCCCTCCAGGTTGAGTTACAGCAGAGAAGGCTGCAGCAGCACGGGCTGCTCCGTACCAGACCTGCAGCCTGGCGGCAGCTCCACCAGCAGACACCAGATAACCAACGCTTGAGCTTTCACTACGGGCACACCAAGTCCTCTCCCCTGCTGCTACAGGGCTGGGCTCCCGCCACGCTGAGAAAACATGCGCGCAGCGCGGATGGCAGGCCGGGGTGTCGGGCTGCCGTGGCACGAGCATACTCAAAGGTTAAGGAATATCACGGTGGAAGGGAAGACTGTCTGCAATCACCGTTAAGAAAAAAGGCTGAAATAAATTATCCCGCCAGTAGCTTAAGCAGACTGCTGTGCATACACTTCTTCCCAGAAAGCTGCCTCACATGCTAGGACACAGTTCTACGCTATTTCTAATTACATCACACATAAAAGGTTTCATTTATATTAAATCCTAAGCGGTATTCTAGACTATTCTTTGAATGAGGAAGAATTCTCAGATATGCTTAATGAAGGCATTGGGAGCAAGTTTTAGCACCAAGTTGGGACCTGGGAAGCTTTTTCCCTTTTGGCTCAGCAGGGGGAGCCAACATCCTCATCCTTCAGGTCCCCAGGGCTGCGCCAGGCATCGCAAGCCTCTTGATCCCCTTGAGAACCTGTCAGTGGGCAAAAATTTACCAGGGCAGGAGGGATGGGGGAATAAAAACATACATGTATGATTTACCTTTATCCTGGAATTCTTGAGGATAGCTGCAGAAAGAAAAAGAAACAACATAATGTAATGCAGATTTGCAAATCCCCAGAACTAGAACAAAACCTAAATTACAAATTTTCTGCAAGTCTCCTAATCAGAAACTTAGTGCTGTGGATTTCCCCCAATTGATATTTGGTAAGATATTTAGCTTTGCCTAAAATATTTATTAGCTTTCCTTTTGCTTTTGAGAAAATTCTGAAACAGTTATTTTTAAAGAAGGCTCCAGTAAAACCTCCAATAGGACAGCCTGTTTTCAGACATCCTAAGAAATAAGCATACACCAGCATCTTTGATTTTAGTCAGCGTTCTAAATACTAGTATTTTCTTTTAATTTTTGTGCATAAATAAAAGCCACTAAACCCATCTTCAAAATAACATGGTCTATCAGTGGGAAAAAGAAATTCACAAAGCCTAGGTTTGGCTGTAGTGTTTTGTCCCATCTGAAGAAAAAAAAGTATTAAAAATTAACTAAATGCTTGCCTAAATATAAAGCTAGAGTAAGAAGTTCTCAATGTATTTAATGCCTAAAAATAAATACATCATTCAAAAAAGAGAAAAAATACTACTTCTCCAGCACTGAATCTTTGGTATTTCAGAAACAAAACTATCTTAAGATATAATTGGATATTTAATGATAAATAACCAGAACAGAGTCATGAAAACAGCATCTCAAGAAGCATGAATTGACCGTAAATTTTGTGTGAGGAAGATTTCATGAGAAATGACCAGCAAACAAAAGGCAGCTGCAAAGATGAGTAGTTGTGCATGCATCAAGCTGGTCAGCAAAGACACGCTCGCAAGTGACCAACAGGAGAGAAAGGAACAGTCTGGATGAGAAACTGAAAAATACAAACATAGATCTGGTCTTTTATCTAAAATACCCTGCACAGCAGTACTATTTGGACACAGCCTCACGTGGGACATGAAAAATCAAAGAGACTACAGTGCGCACGCATGGCAGCTAGCCTGAAAAGCAGAATGCTGTTAACAGTGAGTAACATCACAAGAGATTAGATAGACTTAGAAATTAAAATAAGAGCTGAAATCATGGGGTCATACATAAATAGCAAAGGATTCAGTGTTTATTGAGTTCACAGCTTGCAGGTTCCCCCCCATCTTCATCTTTTGGGGAGTGGGTGGGGGGAAGAAGACAGCCAAATCAAACTTGGATGAAGGAAACAAGTCAAGAACGTTCTACCTGCGAGGCATCTGCACAGTCCCTGATAGCTCAATAACCCAGAAGGGAAGCATGAGAAAAGAGGAAAGAAACCCTGCTCCTCAAAAACCTGGGAGAATAGCTCCATAAACATTCACAGAGTCAAAGGCTCAGAAATCTTCACTTGTAAAATTTTGAGAGAGATGTCATGTCTTCCTCAGGTTAGTGTGGTAAGAATTATATCCTCACTGGATGACTCTGTTGTCTTTACATTTGTAAGTAGGTTGTCAAAGAGGCAAGATTGTGCCATCAAATCAAAGACTAGGAAGTAGCCAACAGGAGTATCAACAGAAAAACTTGGAAACCTTTGGAAGCACTGATGGAAAAGAACAGTAACTGCTAGATTACATCCCAGTTCAGAGTTCTAAGATGGAAAGTTTTGCAAAGAAAATTTTGTAGTACATACAGAATTACCACAAAATCTTTGCAGCTGAACTGTTTGACTGAAATTGAAATCACAATAAAACTGAGTCTCAAATCATACATAACACTATATTCACAACTTTGCCTGGCCTGTCCTAGTACTATTACTAAAAATAGCCTATTATCTAAAATTGCTTTTAAGGTATATTTAATTTTTTTTTTTTATTACAGACAGAGCTAAATGACCTAATAGATTGTAAAGGAAAGTCATCATTGAATTACACTGCCTTATATCAACTGAGCATAGCAGGAAGTGCATTCATACACTCTGTTAATTATATTTCTTGTAGTTTAATTCTTTTTACCACATCAGATGTGAGGGCAAGTTCTAACCAACAAGCTTGCAATCAGGGTTCAGAATATTAAAGCCATTTAATGGGGACAAATCCTTATGGTCCCATTTTCTACTGAATTCTAGTAGCTTCAAGAGAGGTATACATTCTTAAACTGATACAGATTATTTGACAAAATTTGAACCTAAATAGATTCTTAATATTGTTAAAAGTCTGTAAAAACTAAGTTATCAGAGGAGCAACAAATTACCTGATAATATATTGAAGCCATAAAATCTCACTTACCTTGCCTTAAGATCTTTTAACTTCTTAAGAAGAACATCCTTTTTTTCCTTTGCTTTCTTGGATAGATTTTCTCCTTTTAAGGTTTGGGAAACAAATACGTCTACATCTAAATCAGGAAAAAAGAAAAAAAGATGATGATGTACAGCTCAAACAACAACTTTATAGAGACAAGTACTGCTGTAATGGGTTTGCCCCAACACTACAACAGAGAAATTAATAAAATTATTTTCAGGCCTATCCACAACACAGCAGACGTTTCAGATTCTAAGTGGAATACATTTATTCTCTGCTCTATTATGCTTAGCACAGCAAATGCTATGTTGACATTTGATTCTTGCTCATTTAATTATGCCAAATAAGTCCTAATAAATTGCAGTACTATAACAATTACTTTCCATCACCTAAAGTAAGGGATAGAGCTAAAACATGTAAATAGCCTTTATGCATGTATTAATGCAATGTCATTTCAGAAGTTCAAGTGACAAAAATGGCTGAGTAATTCACTGTTGTAGCAGTATTGCTTACACAGCTACAACTGTATAATACAGATCATTATTGGTTTTATTATTTTCAAATGTTCTCATGTTGCCTCTGAACTACCAGACTACAAGTCCTTATACAAAGCTCTAATCCTGAAGACAATTAGGTAGCCACCACAGTAATCATATTCAAGCCGTTAGGATCAAACACAGATCGGAAGTTAAACATACACTTGCAGACACTTGCAGAATACAATGCAAGTTAGAACATAGTTTTTAACTTATATTCTTATACAGAAGATATGTTTACATAGTCCCGCAGAATTAAAGCATTCAGTAACAGTTACTGTAGTTCTTTCTAATAGAGTAAATATCCATTGTTTAAGTAAAAAACAGAGCACTGAGTTTAAAAGCATGTAATAGCACTGGTAGTATGTTTTCTTGGTTAACAAAACTAACTGGCAAAATCAACTGTAAAAAAATCTTGCCAATAAATATATGAATAGCCTGAAGATTAGAAAAGTAGGAATAATTTAAAAAAAAATCTTGGTTGTCAATTTAAATATTCCAGATATATTGGCAATAGCTGTTGATTGCACAAGTTAAACACACTGCCACACAAGCCTTTGCTTGTTTGCCAAATACACATGAATTGTGTCAAATTATTGTATGGATGGCACACTTTTAATTCTGTAACTTTTTATATTAGGCAAGAAGCTCCATTTCCATTTTCAAAACACGAAAGAACAAAATAAGTACTCAAAAGTTTGCATGTGAAAATTTACATTTTAAACCAACATTAGGCTGAATGTTTACCGCAGTTGTCCTAAATAAAGCTATAATTTCCTGGGTTATATTTTATTCCTAAAATATTTCAGGCTGTAAAAAAGAATTAAATTGTGTTCTGAGTCCTTTACCCACAAGACAGAGTAAAAGAAAACTTTTCCCATTACATGTTCCCGAAGACAGCTAGAGTCACAGGTCTATGGCATTCCTTCTTTACAAGGACAGGAGGGAAGGCACTTAACCCTGGGCATTAATGAATCCTCCAGACACACTCCCAATGGCCTCTATGCTGGAAACCAAGCATCCCTGGAAACATTTTGTCCTAAGACACAGAAAATTCATATATCTTCACAGAATCCAAGAATTATCATTGCTGAGCAAAGGGGCATATGAAGACCCATGCCAGAGAATTGCCAACAGTTTCTCTTCATCAAACCAAGAGGATTTTTCTAGTACCAACTGACCTCTCACTCTGGAAGGGACAGGCTGCTGAAAAAATTGTTCCTTCATGATTCTACATAATTTCCCTCCCCCCCCTACCAAAAAAAAAAAAAAAAAAGGTATTAATTTCACAGTGCTACTTGGACAGCAATATGTGAAAGCTTGGTGTCTTTGGTCACATTTTCAAATAAGGAGTGACACACCGGATTCTTCAGGCACTAATTAATCACAGGTCTTTGCCTCAGAGGTTTTCATTTGAATTCAGGTCCCTTTGCTACTTCTTGGAACAGCTCAAAACCCAGCTGAGAAGTCTGTCATCTCAGGTCTGACTGACTGCCAAAGTTTTCTTCAAACACAAGTCATTACATAACCCAATTCATCAAAATGTGAAGAAGTGGAAACAGTGTGGATTCCCATAAGCAAAAGTTATCATTTCCAGCTTAAAACACACTGCAGATACAAAAAGGTGGGGACTAACTACGTTGACAGTAGAATCTGTTCTTTTCTGGGGAAACTTGGACTTCAAAGGCAGAAATATTATATAATAGTTTTCAACCACACAGGAATGGATAGTTAGGAGAAGAAATAAAGGAAGAAAATCAGAGAGCGCCAGAATGCACAAGAATGCACAGAATGCATAACGTTCCTCATATCTGTTGTTTCTCAACATCATCAAGGACAGAAAAGACATCCCTAGTATATCTTCACTCTCCTACAAACTTGAAAAACTATTTCTTTGAATGCAAGTAGCAGCAAACAATACACACTATCTTCATCGTGCATTACAGTTACTTGCACACAGGCAGAGAAAGCATCTAGCTTTTATCAGAGTCCCCAAATACCAAGACAGAGCTGCTTCCCACATCATCTTGACGAAGATGTTGAAGACTTGATATACTTGAAAATACCACATTTTCCTTTTTTTTTTTAGCTGCTCTGTTTTACAGAATACAGAACTTTTTTCTAGTTTTGTAAAATCAACCAGGATGTGTTAAATGCACAAGACAAGCAGTTTACAAACTCCTCAGACAATAGACAAGAGAGTTAAGTTGTGCTCATCTCTTCACTACCCACATTTCCAGACCATTTAAGCGTATGGAAGAAACAGTCCTTGCTACTAGAGAGAGTTTCATTGCTGGCTTAGCTCGAGGGAACATTTCATTCATTTCACTTCTAGGACACTCCTCTCAGTGATTTGACTCATCTTTGAAGGAGAACCCAGGACTTCAGAACAACACATACAAACCTCGTGCAGTGAACATTGGACAGAACAAGCCAAATACACTCATTTCTACTTGAGTAGCTAATTCACTCTTGCTTCTCCAAGATAATCGAAAACTTTGTTCTCTCCTCTGCCACTTCAACACTATAAAGTAAATGGAGATGTAAACTACTAGCCATAAGCTCTTAAATGTGAATGTTTCTTTCATGTTTCACTAGCATTTTGTCCATTGATGGAGCTAAGGAAAGCTGCACTCCAGACAGAAAGCCTCTTTGAGCAGAACACTCCTACTCACCAGCAACACAAACAAGTGCTGTATTTTCATACACTTGGTTTGTAACCAGCAAACCGAGCAGCTGTTTGGTATCCTACACTGCAGAGCACATATTATAATCACTCAGCTACAGCCAACTCCTTCTAGTGATAGGAATTTCAAAGAGAAATAAACTTTGAACGCCTCTTCAATGTCCCCTAACTTTTTAAAGCTTGTGTCTTAGCCAGCCTGTTAGCTTCAACGCCAGTATTTGTTCCTCTGGTTCTTAAAGCTCATGATATTAAATTTGAAGCATGCCCCAGAGAAATTATTTGCCTCCAGAAATGAACAAGAGATGTGGAACTGAAAGATTCAATTGATAAGATCCATTCACAAATTGCTCTGTCAATATGGGTTACAAACCGATAGAAAAAGAGAAGTTGCACTAAATACAGCTCTATCTGCTTCAATTGTAATTAATCAAAAGGCTCATACAGTTCCAAGTTTAACTGTCATTTCATACAACAGTCAGAAGCTGAAAGGCCATTTTCACTTCATTTCCATCTACGTTCCTTTTTATCAGGAAAACTAAGGTAGTTTTTGGTTTTCATTATTTGTTAAAGCATGTTAAAGCATAAAGCTTCTCCTTATTTCAGTGATCACAAGCAGACAACCCAGCAAGTTCTCCATTGTGTTAAGTCTTTGGGACCATCTTCTTTAATAAGGACTGAGACTAGGCAGAAGGACCTTTTCAAGACTGCTGTAAACTTTTAGCCCAAAGCATGTATTGCATGCAGACCTACTATATTAATCATAACAAATTTTTGTTGTTCTTGTTGTTCATATTGCTTAGTATGTCAATCCCCAGTTGTGCTTAATAAACACATATGGGACCAAACTACTTAAGTTTTGTGTGGGGTGGCCCAGATGGGCTTCACAGAGACACTCACAGACTGTGTGGTCTCCTCTTTCTCCCATCCTCCTACAGATAAGCAAAAATCATGGAATCATTATGGTTGGAAAAGACCTTCAAGAGCATCAAGTCCAACCGTAAACCCATGCCCACCACATCTGCTAAACCATGTCACTAAGTGCCTTCTCTGCACATTTCTTGAACGCTGCCAGAGAAAGGGACTCCACCACTTCCCTGGGCAGCCTGTTCCAATGCTTCATACTCTTTCTGTGCAGAAATTCTTTCTGATGTCTACCCTGAACCTCTCCTGGCGCAACTTGAGGCCATTTCCTCTTATCCCATCACGAGGCTGTCTTTCACCTTATCAAAATATTAGCTACTTCCTCCTGAAGAGTTCAAACCACTCAAATGATGGAGATAAATTATAAACTGGCCATGAGAGAGGTGTATTTGCAGTCACAGGGCAGCAAATGCAGATTGCCGTAACCTCACGAGAACACCGTGTGGCCTCACCCATGTCCTTCATATGTTGGGGACACTGGGGCCAAGTCACCTGGCAGTTGCACTGCTGGCCACACATGGAGGGAACAGCAAGTCATCTCAGTAGATCCAAAGCCACCAGCCTATTCCCAGCAATCTCCTCCATTGCAAGCTAGGCCTGGTTGTCTGTATGCACTGTGCAAAGGGGACCAACAGCCAACACACTATCACACATCTTTCAGCTTTCCATGGGCTGGCATTAAAACACAATTAATTAATTGAATTTCAAACTTTTCCTCCAATTCATCGATATGCAAAAGGCCTGAAGACAAATTATCAAGCAACGCCAGCAATTGTCTGTCCTTCCACACATAAATTCTGTGCCTTTCAACCCAAGAAATATCTGCAGGTTTTATTTTTAGTCTTCCCTCTTCCCCTTCCTTACCGACTATATTGAAAAGTCTCTGTCGAGAGACTTTTTAAAAATACTTTTTAAATACTTTTTTAAAGCAAGTGATAGTGTAAAATATCAAAAAATATCACACCGATCCAGTATAATAAATAGGTGAACATTCATTTTAGTGCAGAGTCATGGAAAGAGCTTCCTTCAGAGGTTGTTGTACCTTAAGCCTCTAAAAGCACAGCTGCCTAAGCCTCTATACGAAGGACTGCCAGTCCATGTTATCACAATCAATGTAAATATACTGTAAAAAAAAATGACGACCAACAGTTTGTCAGTGATGTATAAGGCAGAAACAGACCTAAATGAACACGATGTGTGTTTACTTCAAATGAAGCAAATAGTACATCCCTTTTAAAGGGTAAAAAATTGTTATAATTGCCATCAAGAACCATATTATAACCTCATTGACTGGGGAGTTGGGCATTCTCTCCCTAAATTAAAGAAATGAGAAAAGATCAAGCTGTAGCATATTAAGCACATGATGAAATGAGCACCCTAGCACAAATCATGATCAAGTTACAAAGTGATTCCAAATGAACTACCATAAAAATGTTAAGGATTAACCTAAAGATTTACACTGTGTGCCACATTATGCTGCATCTATTGTGGTTTGTTGACATATGATTGGGAAAGAAACGTAAACCCAGTCAGATGAGAAAGATAGACTCCACATTAATTAAAAAAGACAAACTAAGTGAGTAATGAGTATATAAAAAATAGCCTATGCCATTTTTATCACCCACATATGACACTTACTCTCAAATTTATGGCAGAGACAATTGAACTATGTTTCAAATCACTGGAGGTTATTTCTTACCAGGAAGGCCTCTGTGCATTTTTTTTTTTCACCTCACTGTTTCTATTCTTACTTTGTTACTACTGAAATACATATATATTACCAAAGCTGTAAATACATGTCTACTTAGAAGATGTCTACAATAATCACCCTGGTTTATTTTGTGAAGATGGATTCTTCTGCACAAATCAGTATTCATTATACCCACAGAAATGTGAAAATAATACTTTAAACAAAGAAGAGTAAAGTTTTCAACAACAACATAGAATTAAAATTGAAGTAGCCAATGAAGAAAAGGAAAAAACACCTAAGTACAACATATCTATGATAGGAATATAAGGAGCAAACCCAACAACAGCTACCAGGGAGGTCAAACACAATTTTCTGGGGATCAGGGTACATATAACTATTGCAGTGCCCCAAAATAAAAGATAACGATAATTACATTAATACTAACTAAGATAATCATAATTAAACTGGCTCAGGCAGTGAGTAGTTCTCTCATCCAGCTTCCTCCTCTTTTTCTTCCCAGGATACTGCTAAATAACTGAGTAAAATTATGCTCCTTTGAAGAATGTACAGGGAATACGGCAGGAAAAAAAAAGACAGGGCAATATGACTAGAGATTTTAAAAACCTCAGTGATGTTGAGGTGGAGATAGATAGTCTCAATGGCAAAATCAGAGTGTTTCCATACAGTGTTTTATTTAGCACAACAAGGAAATATGGATATAGGAGCTAGATATTATGTTCCATATGGACTAGAGCATTTTCATCACAATTGCATGAGAAAGATCCTAGTAACTTTCTAAATATGAATACAGAAGTTTCACTTTCGTGTTGGAAAGCATGACAGCAGAAGTGAAAGAAAAATATTTCCTTCTAGTCTCATAGCTGTCTCAAAGATGAGAGGAAAAAAAGATTTTATATAATGATTACAATGCTGTTACAATCTTAAAAAAAAAAAATCTTAACTGTTCCAACTAAAGCCTCATTACTAAAGACACAATTAAAAACTTTACAAAATTTCAATCCTGGTCACCAGAGCAACTGGTATAGTTTATGTTACAGAAGAAGCAATGTGCCTTTCATGAAGAAGTAACCTTCAAAAACTTCTTAGCCATAGACAACTTGAAACACCTCACTTTACCAAACCAAAACCCACAAAAAGATCCTGAACATAAAAATACAAGAGAGGATGCCTTTGTCAAAAGGAGAAAAGATATAACAGGTCTCTGCTTCCTTCAGCAAATTCCAAAAATTTACCTATCACCTGGAAGGTGTGGAGACATAGAAAAAAGGGTGAAAAAAATATATACACTGTCACACATCTTCCAGATATACAGTGTGCTCTCCCACAAAAGCTCCACTCGTGACCAGAGGTCCCTGTGTCCGTCTCATGTTTCCCCACTCCACTTAAGGAAGGCAGAAGAGAGGGCAGCATTGGGCAATGCCAGTACTTCTCTGCAAGGAGCCAAATGCTGCCCCAACCTTCCCCTCCAGCTCTACAGAAACAGTTTCCTCCTGCTTCCAGACAATGCTTTTAGCCCAGAGCTCCGCTCAAGCTCTGCTTCTGCCATGGACATTTCAGCACCGCCAACACGCAACTGCAGTGTCCCTGCCAGCACGAGAAGAATTTGTTTTAGCATGAAAGATATAATATTATTTACATTCAAAGTAAAGCACTCACAAGTCAGAAGGTTTCCTGTGCAACTTTAACTCATCTCTCAGTGTGTTTATTCCCATTATCATGATGTTTAACTACAGGCAAAGTGGGCTTTCCAGTGGGACCCTACTTGTCCAGTGCAGCAGGTGGACAGTGCTCTGCCAATCAGCCAAGGCTAAGCAAGGCTAAGAGAATCCATACGGTCATCTATGCCACTTGTTGCAGAACTTGGAAAGGTAAAAATATCCAGGAGAGCAGGAAGAACACAGTATTTTAAAGATCACATATCTGTCCCTGCCTCTCTGCTATGCAAATGTTGCCCTAAGAACTGTTTGGCTTGAGGTGTTATTAATGTTCTGAACATGAGCCTGTTCTCCCCAGAACCCACCACGAGGAAGGACTGAGCTCTCCTAATCGCATGGAATGGAGACAGCCAACTGATGTCATTTCACTGCAGAAACCAGCTCCACATAGAGGTAAGTGAATTTGAATTCTACTTCTGTCCTATCACTGATTATTTTTTGTGATCTCTGATCACATCTTGTCTATTATATTAAAATTATATACAAATTTTACTGATGTGAAAATACTATTCTCTAATCTCGGGTGCTGAATCAATGTTTGTAAGATACATTAAGAAGCACCTTTGAAGAAGGGCATACAAAAATGGACAGTTATTTCCTGCAGCCTTTGAATTGCATAAGGGTTGCTAAATTAATAATAAAAGTATTACAGCACTCCCCTCCCTCCTGCATTACCACATATCTCCATTTGATGAACACTGTGAGGAAAAAGCAGTAGACGACAGAATTCAAGATTATCAGAACCTCAGTGTACTAGCAAACAAGCTACTCATGCAAGTTAAGCTATTCTCATTTCTACCTTTCATGCACTTCAGCAGTAAGCTGCAAAAAAGGGAGAAAAGGTTAACACAGAAACTGTAAAAATTAATCTTGGGGACGAGAGGAAGGCTTCCTTGTTTTCCTGCCCCCACATAGGGATCAAGCTATTATTTTCAGTTGCACAGAGATGATGGTTTTACATTGGTTTCTCTTTCAGCAGGTAAGGATTAAAAATTCCAAACTATTATTTCTTTCTCACTATCCCACCTCCATGCTGCTGAATTTCTACCTAATCCATACATCACTGCCATAAAATTAACAAGTGTTGAGCTCATTTTGCATCAGGTCTCAAAATAAAGTTGTATGCGAACACAAGCTAAACTCAACACATCTCTAAGACAATAGCAGTATTTTATGTGTAATTTATACAATATTATATACTAAAAAGAAGAAAGATTTAAAGATTTTTTCATAAATAATTCCATTTTCTTTTTAAATTTATGTAGACATCAGGAATAGAACTCTCTCTTTTTCTTCTAGAAAAACTGAAGCTCAAGGGACTTGCACTCACATTAGACACCTGTATATAACTGAGACCCTTAAACTTAGAGACTCTGGAAGAGCACATGCACTTGAGCCTTGGGGAAAAAATGGAGCTCTCAGTCTGATTTCCATCTCTGTACTGCTCTCGCCATTGAAGACTGGATAAAGATGAGAAGACAGACAAGTTACTTAGAAGAGGCGCCGGCTAAAAGCAAAACACAGTTTGCAATTACCCCATCTGCACAGACCTCTCCACTTCCTCAACTCCAAACCCTATCATCCCAAGCCTATAACAGTGAAGAGTTTCTAAAGGAACTTCCCCAAATGTGAAGTATTTTTACAGCAGTGACACACACACACACAAAAAAAAAAAAAAAAAAAAACAGCTACATGCAATCCTAAGTCCGGAATATACTAAATACACTAGTGCCAGGGAAAAAAGCCAGGTTTGGAAAGGCCCTCTAGGCCTGTTCTGTTTTATTATGATCAAGAATTTATCTCCCACAATAAGAAATAAGGATTCCTTTTTTTTCCCCCAGTGTTCTTCATGTGAGATTCTATTACAGAAGGTACAGTCTGCACTTACAAATACAAGTTACTAAAGCACTTAAAAGATCTGCCTATAAAAATCAAGATGTTTCCAAACATAAAGTCCTACAACCAAAGTACTTAAAAAACAAGAAAAAATAGAAGGATGCTGGTAGTTGCCTAGCCATGCGATCAGGTACTTAATTTTAGAGGCAAGTCTTGAGAAAGCAGGGTTAGTTCTAACGGCTCAGCCAAGGCGCAAGATGTTCCTAAGACAGCAGCAGGAGTTGCCACATGGAGGACTGAGGAGAGCGAAGCCTTTTACGCCATTCTCCCTAAGGAAAAATACGCATTTTATTTTAACAACAACAGAAATGGAATTCGGAAAAGAATAAGCTAAGGTTTTGCATGTGGAAACACTGGTATTTTTAAGCCTTAACTAACACGATAACAGATAACACTTCAGAGTGAGAAGTCACTCCAGGGCACCAACCTATCCAGAAGACCATGGACAGCTGCATTTTAACCCAAAGTCATCAGCCCGGGCACGTTTGACTGCTATGATCACGCACCGAGAATATACAAGCATGGACTCACTCCGACAACACCGGCCTAAACTATTTAGTGTGAAACTTTGAGGGAAAAAAAAGTAACTTTTAAAAAAGAAAGGCTGCTTTGGGGAAACGCTGCGGCTGACAGTAGGACAACCCCCTCCAACAGCTCCGCAAGTGCCCGGCAGAGCAGCGACGCCCTCCAGGAGCAGGAACCCCGGCCGGACAACCACCCGCGGCCGCCGCAGCGCGGCCCTCGGGGCGCAGAACCGCGGGCGGGGGCAGGAAGCACCGGAGGGAGAAGGAAGCGCAGAGAAAGCCCAACGCCCGCGCCAGCCACGGGGCTGCCGCGGCGCCCTCGTAACGGCCACCGCGCGCGGCCCGTCCCCGCCGGCCTCACCTGCCAGGAGGCCGCGCACGTCCTCGGGGAGGGGGAGGCCGGACATGCCGACGGACGGGCGAGCGGGCGGCGCTGCGCGGGCCTCGCTCCCGCCGCCGCCGCGGAGGAAGCGGCAGCTCCGCCCCCTCCCCCACCCGACGGCAACGGACGCGCCGGGCGGGAGCGGCGGGGCGGGAGGGGGCGGGGCCTGGCGCCGGGGGCGGGGCCTCGCTGCCCCGTCTCTCTTCCTCCCCCCTGCGCTCCGAAACTGCGCATGCGCCTCCCCGCCCCCCTCACCGTGTTTACACCGGCTGCCCCCATAGCAACGCCGCCCGCGGAAGCACGAGCCTCCCACGTGACCGCCCCCAGCGGCCATTGGGCGCGAGGGCACAGTGCGGGCGTGTCCCCGTTGCCAGCGTCAAACATGGCGCGCCGCATTGGCTGTCCACCCGCCTCCCCTCCCCCGAGAGCCAATAACAGTTGGCTGTTGGGCGACAACCCCCAGGAGCTTACACTCTGATTGGTCCGTTGATTATCCCCCGCCCAACCGCCGTCCCTCCCACAGAGGGGAAGTTGAGGGAGCCTGGAGCGGGTGGGGGAGGAGGTGGCGCCCTTTCTCGCCAACGGCTGCTGTGCCCTGGGCCAGGGCGTGGGCGGCCCTTGGCATCACGGGCTGCCCCGGCACGGGGCGGCTGGCCCTGCGCCTCACCGTGGCCCCGTCCAAACCAAACAGGATAAAAGGGGAAATCCAGTGCACGCGTGACACGTAGAGTGGAATGAGAAGGGGGAAGTTGTGCTCTGGGGGCAAGTGTTGGTGCAGGCAGCTCTGAGCACGGGTGTGGGCACAACCTGCTGTTTTGTTTATGGGGCAGCTTTGCTGTGTGCTCCCTGCAGGGTTTTAGCGCTCCACATTTGGCGCGTAAGTGATGTAATGTGTTTAGAAATCGTGAAAGCAAAACTCTTGGCATGTGTTTCGGTGACCTTGGTGGTTTTGGCTATCTCTGTGTTATTGCAGAAAAGTGTTTGTGTTGGAGCCGCAGCTGTGCTAGCACATCTGTGTATTGTACCGGTGGGAAAAAAAAATCAAGGAAAAGGAGTTGTATTTATAAAGTTTCACCTTTCCAGCGGCGCAGCAGTATCAGCACTTGTGGCACAGCCAGCAGTGCTGCTGTATCAGCCCGGCAGCAGGCGGTTCCGCACGCCTGGTTAATGCAGCTCTGCCAGCTGGAGTGTGCAGTGCGGGCCTGGCCTTACAGCACCCTGCTCTCCCGGCTTCTCACATCCCTTGTAATTACATACAGCAGCTCATTTCAGATACATCTGGTTTTCAAAGCACTGCGGCTTTATTACCTGGTTTTACAGCCATCTTGATTGAAACTCAAGCAGTCAAGTAACTGACCTTTATAATGTTACACAAGGATTTTTATGACAGTTATCTAATTTCAAAATAAACATACTCTTGCATCTGGTTGCAGCTATGTATACAGTGATCTTGCCTTTCAGTGTTCATATTAAATATCTACTACTTTTCTGCTACACGAGTATTTATGTCTGGCAGATTTTTCTGCAGTTGACAAGGAGGGTTCTTTGGATTTATGTTAAATTACAGTTTTCAGATTTGCAGAAGTTGCCGTAAGGAACAGGGAAATGGCTTCCAGTCTAATTTGCTTGCCCTTTTCAGGTTAACTTTAATCCTACTTTCTTTTGTTGACTTTATGGCTCTATACATTTCTCTTCCAGAAATGAATCAAGGGTGTCACTTGAACTCTGTTGTAGTCTTTGTTTTGGGATCACCTTTCCTGATAATTTATTCCATATGTTTACCATTTGTGTGAGCTTTCCTTGAGTTTCAGAACATAAAATGAGAAGAAATAACTTACCCTTACCATGTTCTGCCCACCATCTCCTTGTCACCCTTTTCACTTTTTTTTTTTATCTTAAAGACCTCCTTCAGTGTCATTGCATTGAAGCGCAGCCCATCACACAGTTAGTGAGATTTGTGACCCAGGCCTGTTTTAAGCCTTGTTGAGTTCCAGATTTACTCTTATTTCCCTAATTTTTAAATCTACCGCTAATAGGAAGCGTAATTCAAAACAGACTCCTTCACTGAAATATGTCTGGCTTCAGAGCCATTTCAGCCTGTTTTCTGGGGATTCCACAGCTTGTGCCTCATCGAAACCAGACATACCGCTTTGCCTAATCAGGCCCGTAGATCAGACTTTCTTAATGTGTGGGGAGCAACACCACGGGGAACACACAGGAGTTTATTGTCCTTCTGTGTGTCTAGAGCTTCAGAAACAAGTTAGTCATGAAGAAAAGACTTCCTGAATCTGCAGAGAGCCCCTAGTAGTAGGAAGCCTGGAGAAAGAATAGCGTTTCCATTTGGGAGCATCGTCACCACTTTGCCTCTTTGAAGAAATCTGATACACCCAATATGCTGAGAAATCCAGCATTTTTCCTATGTAATGTTTCATTTTTTTTTCTACAGACAAGATTTAAAACTTAGATTCAAGGAGACAAAAAAAAAGGAGATGGGACCTATGTGCAGCTGCTTCTTATTTTTACAAAATTAATACAAAATTAATTGGATTACAGTGCATGCTCCCTGCACTATTTCATACAGGCAGGCAGCAGACTTGTTGAGACAATTCTGTATTCTCATCTATTTATTCCCTGTTTACTGTCAGCCTTCTTTTGGCAGATTTAAAGCAAAACAGCCAATCAATAATCAGGATATTTTTTTAATTATTTATTTACATTAAACAGTAATTGGTAAATATTTCTGAGATGCACATATAACTGTTAAAAGGAAGGAGTGCAGCACCACTCTCTTTATAAAGAGCTCAAAAATATATGTGTTAAAAAAATGACAGTGCTCTAAACACAACAACTCTTTATACCTCTTGGCCATGGTCCCTGCACAGAAGGAAAGCTGTGGAAATCCTTACAGTAGATTTCCTTACAGTCCATGAAACGTTGAGGACATTGCAACTGTTGTTTTGACCCTAAGCTTACAAACTAATTTTGAAGCATGTAAAATCTGCTACTTCACATAACAATTGACAAAAATTCTAATCTTCTGCTTAGGACCCATCTCCATGGAAACTTCCTATCTTACTGTCCTTTCACAAGTATTTTGTAGAAAAACAAAGTGGTTAAGACCTTTGAGTGTCATCATTCACACCACTGGGTTGCACTGACTGTGCTGTGTTAAGATGTAACTAGAAGATCACAGTGAGCTACTGATGTGAAAAAGATCAAGAACCATTCCCCTAGATCATTTAAATTGCCTATATCTTAGCTAAATGCTGAGGTGTTCGTTTATATGCCTTCATCTTCCTACATAAGGAGTACCAAAGACATAATTCCTATTTTTGTAGTCTGATAAATTACAAGAATATGCAGTTTCTCCCAGTAACTACCTCTGGAAAAAATTTTGGTGTTTACATAATGAAAATTATAGGTAAGTAAATATAACATTGAGAGATATTTTCTAAACGTTAGTTGTCACAGGAAGCACTTTTGCTTACGCATTTTTTTTTTACCTGAGTCCCTTAGTTTGTGTAGGGTTATGGATTACCCACCAAGCCAGTAGAGATTAGGTAAAAAATATACTGCATCTCATAATGTTCATATACAGTCTCTTTTTAAAAAAAAATTCATAGGAAAGAGCATATGGATTATAGGCTCCAAAGTTCCACTGAGATCCTGTTTTGAGACAGTTTTCCAGCTGGATTGATTCACATGGAACATCTCAGAAGTTAGTGTTGGCACAGGTGTAAGATTTCAGTGGACTTTTTATTTTGCTACAGTCTATGAAAGCAAGCCAAAGATAACTCCACAAGTATCACACAGAAAGGCCTATGCTGCTCATCATGCAAACAGTTCCAGTCAAGTATGGAGACAACTGGCTGAGTAAGAGTTGAAAGATTTCAGCGTATAATAAATAGATATTCCTTTCTGTGTTTAGCCCTTTGTTCTTAGTCATCTTAAAATGAAATACCGAAGGAAGAAAAATTCTTCCTCTCCCCATTTCTCCTGTCGTGTAGAGATGTATCGAGATGACCGAATGGGTTTCCTTCTGCAGTTGACTGTGGTTTTAAGAAGGAAAGTACAGGAGATTCTGTTTCACTCCTCTTCCAGTTAATAATTTAGAGTGTTATGTAAACTTTTCTTTACCCTCTGTGCGACCTTGGTATCTAATTAATATTTTGGAGCAATGAAGTGTTGCTGTGGTGAATAAACTTAATAAACCTCTTATTGTATTCTCGAGAAGTAAAAGCAAAGATTCTTCCTCTTTCTTCCAAAGATAAATGGGGAAAAAAGAAGAAAATACAGATATCATTTTATCTATTTTTAGTATTCTTTCTACTTTTAAATTTTACTATCTGTCATATAACACATTGATTGAAATCATAAGTTATTCCATGAAAACTAGTTTTCTGTGTCTGTTTTAAGATCCTATATTCTCTTCTCAATGCAGTAACATAATTTCTATCTCCTGTGCTACAAGACCTCACCATCATCCTTTTTGCTAATACCATGTACTTCATGAACAGCAGGGTAAGTCCCCTCTGTGAAATCCCCTCATCTGTAAATTGTAGAAGCAGCAGAAAGAAGATATTTGCAAGAGAAAAAAAAAAGGGATTTCCAGAGTTGTAGAACTTTTCTATGTAATGTACATTTCCCTTCACAGGGGAAGTAACAGTTATTTTGGTTTAAAGCAGAACTGAAGGAAATCAGGGTAAAATGTACATGAAATTTATGCATTAAGCAATGGAATACTGTTTTGCAACCTCTAAATTGCCAGTCTTTTAACTGAAATCATAGCAAAAAAATCATAAATAAGTGTCAACTCTCAGAGAAAAGATACACCGTTAAGAATCACTCTGCGAGTCGAGAGTCTTCCACTAAATGTTAGCAAGATAGTAAGTTAAAAGCTAATAAAAGATAAAAAAACTGCTGTGTTATTTTTATTTTCAAAAGTTAGTCTGTGTTCTTCAGCTTAAAAATGAAGATCTGTTACATTGTGTCACTGACTTTACTAGTCTCACTAATGAGACAAACTGTTTTATCATATACAGAAGTGTTAGCATTTTTCCTTTTCAGCTTGAATGATTTTTTTTGTCTCAATGTGCTTAACAGTGTTTAACTGCTTAACAGTTATTTTGTTCGCTACTCTTACATGATCACCACAAACAGCAACAAATCAGGAAAGTATCATAAAATTTCAAATGAAACAGCTATTCGTGCTGTCTGAATTCAACATTGTTTCTGGGAAACAGATGAAAATCTTCTTCGAACTCACATAAAGAGAACACATCAAAGTGAGGCAGATGTATACACTAATTTATTGCCCTGCAAACTCCTTTTCTGTAGAAGAGGAACATCATCAATTACCTTGTTTAAAGTGATACATAGATATGTAAAGTATTGTGAAAAATAAGAAGCATTTGTTGTCTCCAGTAGAAATTTCATTAGATCCCATTATATTAAAGTGCAAGACAGATAAACTTCACCTCAGTGGATTTAGTTTAAGCTGTGAATTATTACTTTGCAAAATAGGGAACCTTGAAAAACTCCTGATGCAAATAACACTTTATTTATAAAGTGTCTTCTGGGATATCACATGGTTTACAGCGAGACTATTCAATTAATAAAATAGCTTTTCTCAGCAAGTATTTCTACTATAATGTCCATAAACTACAGTGTGCCTGGCTAAAAGTAATCCACAACAATAATAGCAATATGCTAAAGGGGGCAAACAGACCCTAAGCCAATATTGTCTCACTTCCTTTTTTCTTCTTAATTTAATAAAAAGCTCTGAATACAGAGACTGATTTGTTTTCAAGTTCTGAGTGATGGGTTTTCAATTGATCTGGATACTTTATAGCCCCCAACATGTGGGTAAATAAGCGCCTCACAAAACCAACCAAAAGAAAAACCTTATGAGCTAAAGAGGAGCTATTGCCCTCAAGCTGTAGAACAGGGCCCAGGGCAAGAAGTGATTTTCCCAAAGCCCCCAGGAAATGTGTGGTGCAGTGTGTAGCACACCAACCTACCTGCCCAGCAGCCCTCGCTTGGCAGAACTGCCTCCCTCACCGTTGCCACAGCTTCTCACCTTTCTCAGGTATGAATCTGGTGCTAACAAAGAGCTAAAAATCTTATAAGAACACTGCTATGTTATTTTTATTTTAAGTATTCAAAGTACTATATATTAAACTCCTCTCTCAGAACTGTTCCCAAACAGTAAGTTTACATTTAGCAACATGGGTACAGATCTTCCCAGATGCCCAGCCATGACTTCGACCGTGACCTGAAAGACCCGCCCGGGTCTCGCTGCCCATCTCTCCTTGCCGTTCCCAGTGACATTGCTGATCCAAAAAGCAGATGTCAGCTCAGTCTGTTGAACAAATGCCGCCGTGACGTATAAAGCACATAAAACCATAAAGCAGGACTGCGCTCTCACCTTACACTTGAAACTTAAGTTCTTGTGCTCCCATCTGACACTATTAGCATTAAAGACTCAATACCGTAGACCTAGTTACTTAAAGACTAAAAGACAAGAAAGCTGGGATATATCCTATATACATACAAGATAGTCTCAGGGCTTCCCAAGCAACATCTAAGAAGCTTGATTTTGCCTAATAAGAGCCCTCTTACCTGTTTCTGCTTAAAAGTTTATCAATGCAGTTATTCCTAATTAAAGTATTAAACACAGTGCCAAACCCATGAGCCGGAGGCCTGTTTTTTTGAAGCATTTCATTATCTGCTAAGTAAATTAATTAATGCAAATGAAACTCTAGTCTCATAAAAAATCATAAAACCACATCCTGCTCTACTTGAAGACAGTGGCAAAATTGTCTTCGACCTCCATGGGAACAGGTTCAGGCCTATAACTTCCATATCTGGTACATTAAGTGACATAATCAGAAATACTATCTTCTCCCATTAAGATGATATATACATATAGCATGACAAGTAGCAGCACACGGACTTGTCTGATGGCTGTAATTAGAGGTTTTTAATGACAGGTTAGGTATGTTTAATATGCGGTTCCACATTGCTGTTACACTATCAGGTTCTATTCAGGATCTTTACACACATCATAACTAAATTCAGAGACAGATGAATGTTCCTGATACTTCAAATTCAGCTGTTCTGCTGATTTAGCATCTTTTGAGGCACACACCATGTGGTGAACAAACAGTGCAAGGAAAGATGTTTTCCACTGAGATTTGTCATGGATTTAAATCATTAACACTTTCCTGCCTTTTTTACTGATAGAATTAATGTTGCTTTCTGTATTGACGCAAAGATTTGTCCAGTCATTCTAATAGGTATCGTTTCATATCTTTGAGGAATTTAGATGTGGTGACAATACATTACTTGATTAGGTGAGTTATATGAAGAAAGCTTCTCATCCATAGGTTGTGTGCTGTGGCATTAAAGTCAATGCAAGATATTTAAAAGATATTTTCTTCAGGCTTCAGTGTCTTACAGAAAAATTATTGTGCCAGATTACAATGAAATATTCCAAAGAATATTTGTTTTACATGTACATGTTTTAAAACCAACAGTTACTGCAAATGCATAAAACAGCAAAAATAACCGAAGGCACCAGTCATTAAGCATGAGTCACTGCTTCCAGTAAATTCATGTCAACTGCAAGCAACAGAAAATCAGAATTCTCTGTCCTGAAGCATTGCCAATTTACTGTAGAAAATTGATTGATCCAAAGGGTTTGAACATCTCATGGATATAAGCTTACCAGTTCATATCTGTTTATGCAGTTACCCTCTCTTGGGGTTTTCCTTTCTCTCCTGCAGTTGCCCACAGCTCCTTCAAAAAGTCTTCACTGTCTGATATAGTGAGATTTAAGAATTATTCTACGAGCTGATATGTTTCTTTTCCTGACATTAGTCTTAGGAGTGTAGTTTAGCCAGAAAGCCTGAGGCTAAATAGCCTGGCATTCATAAACCATGCCAGGGATAGCTGGAAACACCTGCACCTTGCAGTTATCCAACTGGCTTTGAAATATGTCAGAACACTGTTTATTTGCATCATATCAACAGCATGGCATCTGAATTCATTTTCACATCCCTGTCCTGATGGTACATGGCTCTGAATATAAAAATTGGCGTATACAAGTGCTATACAGCTAAAGATACTGATGCTTTCCCCAAATTACCAGATAGATCTTTGCTGGCCAACAATAACATAATTAAACAAACATACCCTTGTGAATCACATATAAATAGTCTCAATTAACAGACACACACCCTTGTGAATCACATATAAATAGTTTCAATTCACAGACACGCATATATATTATTTAGCAGAGAAAGCACAAGAGGTACATGCACTGGTGATATGAATGGGTTGTGAAGTGATGATACAGCAATACTAGAGTAGTGTCACAGTTTTAAATAAGACACTAGCAAAGTAAAACCTTTAGTGGACATCTTGTCTGAAAGCAGGATTACAGGAGCAGAGGAACTGTAAATTTTTGGCATAGACATTTATTTCTGGCTATCTATTTGTCTGACAGTGGTGGGAATGCAGTGCTTTTATTGCCCATGGCAATGGGTGGCTTTCCAGAAAAGAGAATAAATGCCACAGTATTTAAAAGATGGGCATTTGATTATAGC
>JAWLRI010000169.1:3054373-3117296 GCA_034781795.1 Crypturellus tataupa | reverse complement strand
CACCCTTGTGAATCACATATAAATAGTTTCAATTCACAGACACGCATATATATTATTTAGCAGAGAAAGCACAAGAGATACATGCACTGGTGATGTGAATGGGTTGTGAAGTGATGATACAGCAATTCTAGAGTAGTGTCACAGTCTTAAGTAAGACACTAGCAAAGTAAAACCTTTAGTGGAGATCTTGTCTGAAAGCAGGATTACAGGGGCAGAGGAACTGTAAATTTTTGGCATAGACATTTATTTCTGGCTATGTATTTGTCTGACAGTGGTGGGAATGCAGTGCTTTTACTGCCCATGGCAATGGGTGGCTTTCCAGAAAAGAGAATAAATGCCACAGTATTTAAAAGATGGGCATTTGATTATAGCTACTCCAAAGTCGAAGAGGAATGCTGAGGTGATCAGGTAATTATTTGCTTTCAGTACAGGGAACATTGCTGTTACTGGGTTTACATGTAAAATAATACAAGTTCTCTGAGGGGGCTGGGAAGTCCTGGCAGCCCAGCCACTTGCCTGGCCTAGGGTTATTATTAAAAATACAACCAAGGAACTCCAAATCATATGTAAACCTTGCAAAAGAATAGGAGGGCGTGCAAGTATTTGTGTTTGGTCTGTTTTTTACAGAATTTATCACCATTCTTTCTAAACAAGTAGTTTTATGAGCACTAGGGCTACTGAAATAGAAGATTTTGTCTTGTAATTGTCTTGTGAACTTTGATTAAAGTTTCTTCATAGGTTGGAACATGCAAAAGATCTTGCTGTTGCCAGTATGGATTCTCTTAGGTCTTACAATCACATGTAATGCGCAATTGAGGCAATGCACAAAGAGGCAATGAACATCATCCTCTTTTTACAGAACTTAAGGGATCTCGTCACCTATTCATCTTCATAAATTTAATGAAACTTTAATGAATTTAAGTGTGAATCATTTGCTGATTTCAACTCATTTTGAAACTGAAAAGATTAAAAAAAAAGGGAAGATTTGGGAACTTAGATAGGCAGATGCAAACACAGGGCAGCCAGAACATCATATTTTCAGGTAGCCTTGTTAAAATGACAAGGTTGCAAAAACCAGTGGATAACAGCTGCCTGAAGAAATCTCTGTCCATTTCCATGTTTAAAGCTGAATCTATTATCTTTAATTATAATAAAATTGCTACCTGTTTTTGTTATAGCTTCTGCCTGTCCACATCCTAATGTGCCCATGGCAAGGAAAATATTGTTTCCCTTCCAATTGGCATAATGAGAAAATGCGTCTAATGTGTTGGCTTTAACACAGTATTTATCAGAAGATTATCCTATGAAATTGTCAGTTTATGTCATGATAATTAGATATGTTATTTGAAACCTGTCAAGTAAAAGGAAGCTTTCTTCAGTGATCGTATTGCGCTTCGCCTCACAGGTGGGACTTAATAAACTCAACTACTGAAAAGTGTTGAGGCAGTGGCAGGCTTGGCATTTTTAGTAAAGTAACCTGAAGACTGAAACTCAAGAATTTGCTTATTGTTTGGCAATGTTTTCTACAGATAAGCTTCCTTCATGACTTGATCTTTTCCTAGGATTGTAACATACATTGTAGCATAAATTGGACAAACTTCAACTCTCCATCCTGCCCCTTCCAGTTATGGGGAATCCATGGGGATTGATTGTTGTCCTCACACAGAGTGTGAGAACTGTTGCAGTGCTGTAAAGATATGGCAGACTTGTGGGAGAGTGGAACAGGACCACATTTCTTGGAAGATATACTCAAATATGTGATAAAGTGTTTCTCTTTAAACATATAAAAGGGAGAGAAGTAATTAATGGAGCTAAGATCTATGAACTAAATTTTAACAGCAATGCTTAGATATTGACTTTTGTCAACTGTATTTTGTTAATGGAAAACTGTAGTGTGGCCTAACATGGCCAGCTAACTGTGTTATGCTTCCAGCTCACAGGAATGGAGCATTTTCAATTAAAGTACAATAAGATAAACTGGGAAATACTAGGGAAAATGTTTTTCTCCCTTCTGGAATGGAAATAGGGAAGTAAAAGCTAGAAATTAATTTTAAAATAAAGTACATTGAGTAGCTATTTCCTTCCTTCAAGAGAGGCCGTCACACTGTTGATAGTGATTAGAGTTGACAGTTAGTCTGAAATGTACCGAAAATTATAAAATTCTATACAAATACTAATTTGCTTATTATACTGTCCAGTGAATTGCGTTCACGTGAAACATACTAAAAGAAGGTTCCTGTAAAGGTTAAGACTTCAGTAAATTTAACTGATTGATTCTTTAATTCAAATTAATAGGACTAAGGAATAATACTGCCTCTTTCTCCACTGGCTAAGCAAGAACTTAGATGTACCTTAGATAGACATCACAGTATGCATATAAATAGTAATATCTTAAATATCCGAGCTCTTCAACTGTAGCATTTTTATTCTTTGTTGCTGAAGCCAACTTGATGAAGATTCTCTCAAAGATCTTGAGATCACAAGATGCTGAGCTATCTTAATAATTACCATTTGTTTTTGTTTTATTTTTTTCTTGTGATTTCCCCTATGCAGTCAACTTAAAAGACAGTCCCCATTTACATGAGAGAATCTGCATCCAATTTTCACTGAAGTCTTGTAAGGTAGTTATGACATATTTTAGATCATGCAAGTTCATTAAAGTATTTCTATGTTTTCAACTAAGTCCTTAAAATTATTGAATTTCTTCCATTCCTCCTGCCAGCACTGACCACTCTTTCCCAAAACACATTAGAAGCTTCATTTATAAAATGCAATATTTATGTAGTTGTTTATCTTCTGGCTTCATGATCATTGCAAAGAAAAACAAGACCTGGTGATTTCTTGCACTACATAAATCAGTTCCTAAGTAAAGGTGTGTCTGGGCAGTTAGTGGTGCATTCTAGCATTTAAGAGAGAACAGAGGTGTAAAACGGTGGATCTGTGGACTACTGGCAAGGCCTTCCAGAACACTGGATTCATGGCACAAACTTTAAACTCAGACACAGGGCACATGGAAATATTTCCAATCCATGTTACTGTTTTTATTAAAAATCTGCTTCATTTATGCCCATGAAATGTACCACTCAAATGCCAAAATTTAGAGCTGACTCTATGACTGTTCTTTTCTTCCTTAATTTTTCTCTTTCTTACTAGGAGGAAATCACAAATCATTATGTGTTAAAATGCCGTCTTTATGGAATTTCAAGGGCAGTAAACTGTCATCACGGGTAGATTCAAAATTCTGTGTATCCAAGCTAAATGTGATTCATTGCCCACCTGCAAATAACATTTCCATGTTTTTTTCCCTTTCCTTTGTGGCAGCTGCTGAACAGGAAAAAAAAAGACTTCAAAGTATTTTTAAAGGATAACACTTCAGTTTTACTCTTTCTAGAAATGCCCATGCTTCAAAATTATATTTCAAAATCTTTTCCAAATCAGCTTTTCATTTATCATAGCTTGTATTTTTAGATGAATGAGATTAGTTTCTATGATGATTGTTTTTCACATTTTTGATCTTCTTTAGGAATCCCATAAACATCATAAGTAACAGGACTGTCCATCTCATATTGAACCACCTCAACTCGCCCGATAGGATTGTCGCCTTCTTTGTCAGTGGACAGTATTCTGTGCTTCAGAGGAAGAGGAAAAACCTGAGAAATTTGTACACTTAACTTGTTGACTTTATACAATGGTCATCTAATGCACTCTAGAGTGAGATTTTAGTAACATATTGTAAATTATATAGCTTTGGTTATAATGCAATGACATGTTCAGCTGGTTGATGCTATAATACGTGAAGCACACTCCTTTTTTTATTCATTTTTCTGACACACAAAAAATCAGAATTCCAAAGAGTTTTTCTGCCTGCAGTAACCTAAATTTGGTGAAATTTTTGATACCATTTTTTAAAAGGATTTAAATGTTGATTCAGTCCACATCATACACCTAAATGACTGACATGATTAAGCTCCACTTTGAAAAACGACTTAAGACACCTTCAATAGCATTGACTTACAGCAGAACTTAGGATCCTGAGTGCCCAAAATATATTTAAAAATGAGTCTCAGACCATGTAACACCAAAGGCAACAATAGCTTGCTCGTCTTAAAAATCTAGGTCCAAATTTGAATCAGTGCCTGCATAAACATTCAGGACTCGGTTCATAAACTAAACTGTGGGAAATCTGCCCTGAAAAACACCAGGGCTTTTGCCTACTAATATGCCCAAAGGTGTGCCTAGAGTCATTAGGGAACAAAGAACTGTCTGGGAAACATTATGAAGATTAATAACTGTGCATACAAGATTGGAAAGGAGCAAGCAGAGGGCATATTGCTTATTGCCTGTATCTATCTGGACCTGGGATGAAAAATAAATCAAATCCAGAAAGACTTTCAAAGAGGTTTTAGAAAAAAATAAAGAAACAGGAGTGGCGGCGGGCCTTGTCCTTACTATAGGTGCAAATGATCTTCTCATCATCAGGAACATTTGAAAGAAGATATTCTGTAAGATGTCGTTTGAAAGTGAAGTCCAGATACCCTATTTTCATGATCATGTAAGTAACACCAGTTTTCTCATGGATTCACTCTTAGACTAAGAAAACTAGATAGTGAAAGTTTAGGCAATAATAGGTTGGGCTTGATGATATTGAAGGTGTTTTCTAACCATAATGATTGTATAATCCTGTAAGTCAATTAGGTGCATTAGAATATGTTGTCTGTTTTAGGGTCATTCTACTTTTAAACTTGTCAGCCCTACTTAGGAAATCCTTAACACAGCTATACATAAATGGAAAAGCTAGTGGAAGACTTCTTGCCTTCTTGCATCTTTATTTTATTGCACTTTTAAGATAGTAGGCACTAAATAAATTGAACATCTTTTGCTCTTGCACCTAGAAGGTAAATAGTTAAATGCAGATACACTCAGCACAGAGTAAGGAAGTAGCTGGGAACACTTAGAAAGAAATGCCCAATTTCACATCCAACCACATAGCAGTACCCTCTCAGGTGACTAATCCTTTCCTTGGATAGTCCATGGGATGTGTGCAGCAGAACTTCTGGAAGGTAAAGTAAAACAGAGAGAGATGTATGTATAATGTCAGAGTCATGGATTGCAGTTACTCAGCTTGGATTTTTTAAAATTGCTCAGGTCAGAGGTAACAAGATAAAGAGAAATTGATTCAATCAGTTTTAAAACAGTTTTCCTGAGTTACTGTAACAAGCACTTGACTGCTTCTATCCCTTTTCTTAGGAACAGTTGAAAGAAGAGGGATTTTCACTTGAGAGGACATTATTTTAAGGCCAAAGTTATCTACAGGAACAAACCCAATATGTGTTCAGGATGCAAAGGATTGAGGTGTGCACATGCAAGAGAGAGAAGGAAGAATTTTCTAGCATGTAGTTCATTTCACTGATAAGTATAATATCACCTAACAAGCACCACCTTGCTACTTGCTGCAGGATTAATCAGACGGGTGTATATCCACAGGATTAGACTCTGACAAGGGTCTGGAAGTCATGGAACAGCCTAATGGTTGGTAACTTTGTTGTTAGGCTGCCTGTTTTTTTTAAGCATTTGTCAATGGGGATAAATTCATCTTTGCAGATAAATTCATCTGTGGCAGATAGCAGGAAATGTGTGTAGTGCATGCTTGCGCTGGAGGAGTTTCTGTGCTCTTTCAGGATGTTTATCATTGGATTTGCTTGAGGAATATAGCAGAGATGAGAAGCTTTAGTTTTCATCAAAGGCTCTACAGTTCTGCCATCAGCAGAGGCTGTAGGGAAGGCAGACGGAATCAAGCCACATCCTTTGCCACTGGCAAAATGCTCCTCTGACATGTAAGCTCGTGGGTCTGGTTTTCCAGACAGGAAATTCACGTGCAAAATTAAAAGAAGTTTCATTACAGGGTCAGAGCAAGTCACATTTCAGGATATTTTAGAGAAGGAAATATTTTCTTACATTTTATTTCTTTCCACTTGACTTTTTTATTATTTCTGTCACTGCAGTCTTAGAGTTGGGAGAGTAGGTGAAGGAATTCGACGCAAAACACCTCAACTCTATAGAGTGATTATGGCATTTGCCTTAGCCAGGCCAGCTACAGTTGGTGCCATCCCTTTGCCCTGTCCTATACCATCTATTTTTTTCAGTTTTAGTCTGCCCTTTAGCAATGTCATTTTGCGATGTTCCCTTCAGCATACCATTTGTCATCCTCTCTCCATTTTATCCAAGTGAATGAGAAGATGCACACCATTTGCTGAAACGTATTTAAGCTCTCCAAATGACCACTAATTTTAACAGTGACTTATGAGAAGCAGTCTAAATGCTGATGGTGGTAGTCTTGATCTTGCTAACTTCTCTGAATGTCAGCTGCAATCATTTGGCTCATAATTGCTTCTGATTACAATATTTATTTTAATCCTTTTCTTTTTAGCAGCTCTGTAGGGTTGATAATGAAATGTATTGAATGTAAAAACCACACTTTTTTCTGCAACTCCTCTGAGGTAATTTCATGGTGTTCCGGGATCCTGTGCTGTTCTTGGACGGTATGGAATATGTCAGAAAGGGTATATTTGTGGGTATCTTTCAATGGAATTAGTAAGTGATGAATTGTCGTGTTATATGAGAAGCACAGCTACTATAACACAGAGTCTTACATCAGAAAAGCACTCTACAAGAGAAAAACCTTCAAAATATAAACCTTTTACTGTCATCATCTGCAGAATACTGGACATTCACAACATGCAAATGCCCAGGTTATAAATGGGCAACCTGCATTAATGTGGCAGTTAAATTTACTAGCCTGAAAGTTGCACTTGTAAAATATTTATGAATACACATGGTTGTCATTGCAAAGAAACTGCACTGTCAGCTCAGCTTCTCTCCCTGATTGTTTTCTCTCCCTGTCTTAACTCCCTGGTGTGTATTCCATGAAATTCACTGCATGAGCCTTAGAATTTTACTTCAGAATTTCCCACATAAGAGTTGTTACACAACCAAAAAGAAAGAAAGGAAAAAAAGCTGCTTCCATGGTATTATTTTGGTGCAGGTGTTATATTCATTGTATTATTCACTCAGAAAGATTTAAGTCTGGTATTTCCGTCTTGGAGGAAAGATTTGTTTTTCATATGCCTTGTTATCTGTGGGTTTTTTCAAACTCACAAGTGAGCTGTGAAGAACGATTTGAAAAATTTCCAGAAAAATTGAGCTATTACGGCATTAAATGCACTGTTTTTGCAAGTGTTCTGTGTAGATACCTTACAGGGTTAGAGAAATGGATTGAAAGCTAGGCTAGATGGATTAAATCATATGCTACGTATTTTACATATATATTGTACCTCTGCATGCTTTCAATTTCAAAGAGTGATTAATTTTACATATATTACATATGCATATACATATATTATATATTATATATTACATATATTTACATATATGAACAGTCCCATTACTGTGGGATCTCCCCAAGTACATTTCAGTAGGTTCAGACACAAAACAGACAGTACAAGAAAGGAAGAGGAGGGAGAAATTTCTTTAGTTTACAGCAAATTGGCATGCGTCTGATTTTTCTTCAAGAAACCCTCAGCACTGGATCCTCTTCTAACATAAAATTGAATTTAGAAAAATCAAGGAATTAAAATAAGAATAGTGTTCTTTGAGTTGTTCAGTTGTGATAGCATGAACACAACAGATATAAGTGCATTCTTAAAGTGTAAAGAAGAGGGAGTCAGACTTTTCTCAGTGGTATCTAGTGGATGGGCATGAGAAAATGGACGCAACGTGAAATACAAAAAAAATCTTTATAACCATAAAAAGACTTCTTTACAGGAAGGGTGGCATACATGGTAAGAGGAGGCACAGAAAGGTTGTGGAGTCTTCATTTTCAGAAGTATTGGAAATCCAACTGAAAAACATTCTGCTCTAGTTGACACTGCTCTGAGCAGGAAGGAGGTTGAACTACATGATCTCCTGAGGTCCCTTCCAACCTCCCCTATAGAGCAATTCTCTGTAATGACCCAGGTTTAATATGGTCCTTATGGCCTGTGGGGTAGGACTCTAAGGTACATATGGCATGAGGCAGTTTGTGTGTCTGAAAATGTGGCCAGAGAAAGCTGTATCATGTCAGAACTTTGGCCTTGGGAAAATTCTTTTCTGGGAGTGCTCTTTGTTTTCTGTCCTTTTCAGTGCTTCGAGTGCCCTCGATTCCTGCAGTGAAGTTTGGCTTGTCCCCCTCATAGCAGCAATGCTTGGAACGCCGCTGAGCTCCTCATCCACACCACCCTGTCTGGAAGGCAGAGAGTCCTTGGGGGACCCGTTTACACGGAGTGTCATTCACGGCTGCCCTGGCTGCGAAGCAAGCGTCAGCAGCACTGCAAACCATCTGGCACGCATCTGAGCTTGCGAAATGTTGACTGTTGGCTGGATTAAGAGCTCTGGCATGCCCTTCTCTGAGAGTGCTCTAAGAAGTAGCAGATACAATACTAACATGAGCACATGCATTGCCGTTCCAACTCTCTGCGGCACAGAGACTGCCTATAATGATATCCTTGTTATATAATTCAGTTGATATATAGGAGTTGATGTATAGTCAACAGTTAGCATTTCCAGGGGTGCATATTACCAAAAACTCTATTCATATTTAAACACGTGATATAGTTTTTCTCTCCACAGGAAAAAAGAAATGGTACTGCAGATGTCTGCAACACTTGAAAAATCAAAGTCTTTCAAAGTAATAAAGGCAATGTTCAGAAAATATTATGAACAGTAGTCCTACTACAGTATTTCTTTTAAAGAGACATCTGGGGTGAATTAGGGTGCTGCTCAGACTGTGACACTGCTGCAGATGTTGAGGTGTAAACGTGTTTTGCAGAGACTGTAGATATGGAATCATGTATAATGCTTTTATTAGGAGCTCAAACCCTATATTTCCAGTGATATGAAGAATGACAGAAAAGAAAATAAATGCCTTCTGAGTTTAAATTACAACCACATCTAATGAACTCAAAGGTGTTTTCACTGTATTTTGGTATTACTTCTCAGCTCCTACAGCCTAAATGAACCTACTGATCATAACAGTAAATATGGGCTCAAAGGATATCCCAAGAGGTATCATTAGTCACATATTACATCCTTTTCTAATTTGTACACTTACTATGTTGCAGGATTTCACAGAACTGATGAAACCTTCAGAATTTCATGTTTCCCTCAGCAGTCTACAGTAACCCTTAGTCTGAATGACATGTATTATTTCCTTGTTGAACCTGTGATGTAGAGGGTTTAGTAAAAGATTTATTGTAAGAAAAACTAGATGTTTTATTTCCAACCTAATTGAATACATTATTGCTCTGAGTTTAAAATGCTGCAGTGATATATTACACCTCAGCACAACTGTACACATGAAATCTTATTTCAGCGGGAAGGCTTATTGGACTACAAATCAGAATACAGCTGTTGATAGAAGAGCAGTGTATGTTAAGGTACTATATGTTGCAATAAAGTTTTACTGTATAAGTCATAATGGAGAATAAAATAAAAATCCAATAAAATAGTTACACTATGTTTACAGACTAAAAGAATGGCAACTGTTAGAACTAAAATTTTCCTCATTCTATACGGATGATAGAAAGGCCATCGTAAAATATTCCTGTCAATTACATGGAAAGTAGAGATAAGGCTCGTAATCCTTCTAAGGTTTAACAGCAGAGCAGAGCAGCTTCCAAAACCACGCTAGAGTGGAAAGTCCTCTCTAAGCTATATTCATCGCTTGCAAGGTATGTGGACATTGTGCAGATGAAGTGCAGAGCAGTTGGGGGATATGAAATTCTCACGTCCTTGAAGTGGGGTCCAGCGTGCAGAACTGCTGTGCAGCTCACGCCACAAGCTGCCGTTTCATCTACCTGCATGGCAGAATCATTATGGTTGGAAAAGACTTTCGAGATCCTTAAATCCAACTGTCGCACAGGGTGCTGAGCCCCTTTGAGTCAGGTCCATGCATTTGGCTCCGGGGCTGTCTGCTTTACCTCCATTCAGCCTCATGTGAGGCAGCAAAAATTGGCCGTGACACCCTTCTGCATACAACAGCACCATGACTGGGATAGTTTCAGCAACAGAGCCACTGCATTGCCTTTTCCTTGGGCTTTAACGGTGGGAAATAGGATCTCATAAATACATGATTCTTCCAGTAAATCTTTATTCTTAGGTTTAAGTGATGTCTGCAGCATTATGTGCTGCTTGAAATGTTATCTTTCATTCTCTTCTCTTACCCTTTTTCTTTTTCTCTCAAGCAGATATTTGGTAAGTTGGTCAAATTATTCACTATGCTTCGCGTACCAAGAGGTCTGTGAGATCGTAGTGCCAGACATTCTGAGACAGAGAGAAGTGGTAGCTGACTGCTTTCTGCATGTTCATTATTTCTCTTGCTCTGTCTCAACATAAAAAAAAAGAAAAATTCCAGAGCAAATGCAAAGAGATCTGCAAAACACCTGGGCCTGCTATCTAATACTGTGATTAATATAGAACTGAAACAGCTTTTAAGAACACTAAAGGTAAATGGATTACCAAGTGGAATTTGTTATGTGGATATAATAATTAGCACTGACCTTAGCTTCAATTATCGTAATTAAAAGTTTATTCCACATGATTAGTGTTTGGTTTCAGTGGGGCTTCTTATATGAAAGTGTCACGGAGATTTTCTAGATAACAGTATTTAAGTAGACATTTTAAAGAAGATAGACTACTCTGCTCCTAAGAATGCTGTCTCTAGCAAGACAAGATATCTTCTCGTGTCAAACAATGAGTCCAAGGATTAACACCACACAAAATGTCTAAATGAATGCCTATCTGTAGATGCTTCATGACCACAAGGGAACTATCCACTTCTCCATGCTCTGTGTTCACCAAGTCCTACAAGATGACCCAGCCGCTCATCCCATCAAAACTTTAGGAAGAATGCTTCAGAGGCTGTCCTGTCCTTTATCCTCAAAGTCTTCCACTTCTCTTGCCATTGCCACCAAATTTCCGTTAAAAATAAAAGTCTCAAGTCTTCATGGTAGGATACTCTTCCATAGTGAAGGAGCAGCAAGAGGACTGCCACCATCTGACTAGCTGCGTTTTGCTTTTATTCCTGTGTTTTCACTACTGGCATTACATCATCCTGCTTCTACTTGGTCACATCTACATATTTTTGACTCTTACTATTTCTTTTTGTTTAACTTTACTTTCATTAGTTCTTTCCCACAGTCCAAGTTGCATGATTTTATCTACCCTTGGATAAAAAGGACAGTCTTTTTTTCCCCTTTGATGAGCCAGTTTTCTAAACTAAACCCCATCTATTGTTTTAAACAATTGACCCTTGGGCAAAAATGGGAAAACAGGGTAATCCCTCATTTAAATGATCAATGGAAAGGAATGACCAGGAGAAAACGTTGATCACTGCTGCAGCCCTAATCATCCAAAGTGTTAGTGCAATTCGGAGACGGGAGGAGGGGAAGAGATTTACAGCAGTAGGAACTCCCAAGGAAGGAGGTCTGTGAGGAATGGCTCCCATATGGAATTGGAATGCTTTGTACACCGTGACTTCGCAATTAAATTTACAAGGTGTTGCTAAGTAGCAGTACCCCTGTAAACTCAGCAAACGTTAGAAATGCTGTTACCAAACTAGGGACTTTTTTATTGCTTCTCACATTTCAATGGGGAAAAAGTCATTAGCAGAAGGCTGTTCTTTGTACAGACTTCCCTTTTGGGGGACAGGGAAGTGGTGGGTGCAGGATGGCACATCAGCAAAGGTAGGGTTTGCAGCAGGGAAAAAATAGGGAACAAAATAAGTATTTTGATCTAAATTAGAAAGTGCTTGTGTAAAATGGCTGGACACTTATCTATTTACACATATGCATATATATTCCTACATGTATATGTGTGTATATGTATATATATATATATACACATACATAACACATAAAAACATATATGCATGTACGTATACACATCTCCCCTTGGAACAAAAACTGCCTTTTAGATTCCTCTCAGTCAAGTTTCACTGACAAACTTGCTTGACGGGCATCAGGGACCTGAAGCAGGCTTCAAGGGAAAAAGTAGCCATCACTCATGCTTCATTGGATTTCTATGACAGAATGATCAAATTCTGTAGAACCTGGCATAAGCACATCATTATCAAACCCTGCTTTAGCATTTCTTAACTGATCACGGAGGCTGAGGTCCTTGGTGACTCCTGTTTTCTGGCACTGTTTGTAGTTATTTGACCTTTTCTCAGTGGATAATCCACACAAAAAGCCCTAATTACTTCCCCAGCTTTGAGCGGTCCAGCACTGTGAATAATCAATGACACTGATTTAGGTATTGCACAATCAGATGCTTATGGTGTTTAAAGAACATTTTTCCATTGACCTGCCACAGCCGTAGGACAATACCAAGCACCGAAGTTGCTGTTGTAATCACAAGCTGACCAAGTGACCTTGAGGGTCTGAAGTTGATTACTATGGCCTTTATTTGGACAGATACAACACATCTTTAATGATTTATTTATTTTTATTTTCTTAAAACAGAACTTAGTCAGGATGCATCTAGCAAGATATTGATATACAAAGAAATATCAGACCAAGATATCAGACATAGCTGAGCATTCTTTCTTAGTATCACCTTAATTTTTATTTTGCATGTTTGAAAGCAGAGTGAAGGGGAGGTTTCTGTTTCCAAAATTTATTTTAAATTCATAATTTAAAATAGTGTGGTTGTGCACTTAAATGTCTGTTCTTTCAAAAATGTTGAAGAATGAAATCAAGGGAGGAGAAAAGGAAAAGAGAAATTACCTAGATTTTGTTACAGATTGAAATTTCTGAGAAAATAAACAAATAAGGATTCATAGAAATTAAACAGTATAGCATTTGGTTTTCTTCCATTCATATATTGTGAATGTATTTTTATTTCATTTAAGTTTACTACCTACTCAGTTATTTCAGCTTGAAAAAATAAAAGAGAGGGAGCAGTCCCATTTTTGTCCTAATTTGGTTTGGAATGAAAGATTTGCCTTTTTTTTTTTTTTTTAAGTAGTCATTTCTACAGATGAAGTTTATGACAGAATAGCCAGTTATGTGGGGATGACTTTGTGGGGGGATCACTTTAAATCACACAGTTCTGCCACCAAGCAGATAGAGAATAAAGTGTCAGTGAAGATATGTGTAAATAGAGGGAAAAGGGCATCCTCCTCCAGCAGAAATATCAAACAGCCCAGAAAGATCTTTCCTCACACAGGTTTTATTGAAACAAAATTATTCTATTGAAAGGAGTATATGGCAACAAAAGATGTGGAGGGTTATGTAGGCGAGAATTTTGCCATAGTCAACGGGTTTCACCAGAGAAATGCAAATAATTAGGGGTGCACCCTGGCAAAGGGGGCACAGTACGCATACCGACAGTTTGCTGAAGGGCTGTGGATCACTCTGCCACGTTCCCGCTCCTGGGGCATGGAGGAAGACCTTTCTCCTTGTGTGGCAGCCTCCAAAGTAACATAGGAAGAAACAATTTTTATGTGGAGTTTCTTCTGCTTTCACATTTCCTGACAGGGGATGAGTCGGAAGATAAAGAGTAGCATCTAACAGAGGAGGAAGAAAGTTTATCGAACCAGAAGCTACATTTGTCTCTTGTGTAGGAAAGCTTGTCTCTGTTCAACTTCCTCTTCTTTGAGAACACTACTACAGGTCACTTCTCCCTCAAATGAAATGTCTTCCTAGGAGGCCTACTTATTTTTTCATCCATCCTGATCAAGTCTAACCCATGACATTTGAAGGAATGGTTACAGAAGTGCTTATGATAGGAAATTTATACAGTGAACGCATCAGGAGGACACAGCCAGCTTAGAGCCCATCCTGGTAGATGCTAGACAAGCAACACAAATCACATTCATTGCACTGAAGCAGTGAAGATCATTGCCTGCCCATATGCATTACTGGGTGACGCAGAGGCAGATCATTATATAAGAAGAATTGAATTACAGGCTCTATGTCCTGTCTGGGATCTTCTCTCCCGCCACTCAACAGCAGAGCAGGAAAGAAAATGCACACCACAGAAGAATAAAATCATAACACTAACACTGTTAGAGCTAGCACTAACACTGGCAGGGCTAGGGGAGGAAAAGCAGGCGTTGACCTTGCAGTAAGCTAGTAAGGCAGGTGAAGCAAAGTTCTTCGGACAGCTGTCCTCTGCTCTGCTCCATTCGCATCCTTCCTGAGCACATCGCGGTCTCCTTGCATAAGCAAAGTCCTGTTGCATGTATTTGTGCAGTCAGAGACTACACAATTCAATGAGAGATTGCAGGATGCAGGAACAGAACGAGACGATTTATAAGGAGAAAAATACTGGAGTCTTAGGAAGTATGCTAAGTAACTCAGCATTCAAGATTTATACTACTCCTGGTGTTTTCAGCTTGCGTGCCTAAGTTTTTGAGGCAAATAATCCACCTTTCCACCGATCTTTGCGAGTTTAATTTGGTAATACTTTTAGAACAAGCTAGTTTTGAACACTAAAAGCGATGAACTGGGCACAAACATGCTAAGTATGTGTGAAGTTGTTTCATAAATCTTTTCTACAAAAAGAATATTTCGGTTTAACAAATGCTTTGTTTCTAGGGTATCACAAACTACTATTTTGTCTTTCAAAAGACTGCTTGCTTTGTAAGAAGTCACACACCAATTTCTAACTGGTTGTGTTTTGTCTGAAGACAAACTAGCCTTTCTTCTGAAAATAATTCTCTATTATTAATTGATCTGTGCTGAAACGATGTGCAGCAGTGCAAACCTTTTTCCTAACGATTGACAGATTCTGTGTGTTGTCAGTGTGCTGGGATACTGCTAGTCTTTAGTTCACCTCTCGTTTGTCATGATGCCCCTTCATACAGTGGTGCTATGGACCAAAACCAATTGTGCTCAAAACCCCTCTGAAAAGTACATCTTTAGGTAAGCGCTGAGCTGCCCTTACATTTCAGCAGTTGCCGAAGACTGAGCATTTAAAGAAATCTGTTGGTTTCTTTTCTTAGCAGTGATTCTATTTTTTGTAACATATGGTTATGTTTACATGCTCAGCTGAGGGAAAGCTTTCAAGTCTAGTGGGGTTTTCAGTATTAGAAAAGGAGTGGTTTTCTAGTCAAACAACGAGGCTGAGTCTAACATGACCTTGAAGAATGGCATGGTTTCTACAAAGCAATTTCCACTGCTTAAAATCTGTTATTTTAAAAGTTGCTTAGTATAGTTTTGCAAATAAGCTATGATTACAGTTGTTGGGGTTAACCAAACAAATATTTTCTTTATTAATATATGGACAGATCATCTTTCTTCTATGCTGGATTCACTACTATACAACCAAGCTGAGCTGAAAATTAATTGAGATAAATAATCCTCCTCACTGTGTCCTGATTGTTCTTCTCAGTTCTAAATCAGACACAAATATGAATGAGGTGCTTAGCCTTATTTCCCCCCAAATCAGATATTCTTGAGGATTTTAATTTCTCATGTTTTCCAAATGTTGGTAACCCACTGCTTCAGGTAATTTCCTTTAGAAGAAAGAAAAATCACTATCTTGCAAGTTGGCTTTATGGATGCTGACTTGAACATCAGAGTAGCTAAATACTGGATATCAGCTCAGTAGACTTCTTAGGAAGGATTTTTCAGAAGGTCTGCAAATCAAACAAAACCTTAATAATTAAAAAAAAAAAAAAACTCTCCAAGCTAAGAGTGGTCTTCTGTGTGTAACTTTGCTATTTAGAAAATGATATCTAAATAGCAGGCACTTCGCTATCACATTCAATGTTAGTGCTCAAGAGATATAGTCACAGGGTGTTTACATAGTGGTTCAAACAGTGATAAGACTATTGATTCTTCTAAAACTATCTTGTTAAGTAGTAACGCACGTGAATAAAGTACTTTCAATTTATTGATTAGAATCAAATAGAGGGTGTATGATTCATAATGGAAATACAAATACAGTGGCACATGGCTGGAGTTCATTTCGGGTCAAATCTGAATTCTTGCACAGATTGGCGAGAGTTTAGAGGTTAGATTATACCTTTTCATTCTGAGGTTACCATGATAATTCTTTAGAATGATAAAACAAAATTAGACTTTTTTTTTGACTTTTCAGACGGTGATGTAACTGAAGTATGCGTAGAGATCCTGTCCTGCAGGGGCAGAAGATGTTTATGCCTGTGTTCAGTGGCAAAATCGGATGGAAGAATTAGCTTTGTTATTTTTTACCAAGAACATGGGGAAATCTTTCTTATACCTCCTTCCCTTTATACCCTGTGCCCTCCGCTTTGTCTCTGAGTCTTGATGGAGAACAGCGAGTGTCTTATGTTGTGTGATGCGTCTACAACCACTGAAACAAGCCTTAAAAAGCCTGTCTCCATTTTATGTCTATTTTACATTTTTGCAAAATAGTTTTGAATCCTTTCAGAAAATAAATGCTTAAAAAGAATACATACTTCCTAAATGCAAGATTAGGAAATATATTCTTCCTAAATATAATATCCTCATTTTATTCCTGAACACAAAATTAATTGTATCATTTGATCTGACTGAAATTTGCAGAGTTACTTATAAAGTTTTTTTGATATATTAGATCTATTTTTTATTGCATTGTAGAATAGCAAATGTGTTTATGGCTTTGTCCTATGAATATTTTCACTGGAATTTCATCAATAAATGTTTTAACCAAGAAAGTTTGCAGTTCTTCTATTTTGACATTCATCTCCTCAAATGCTTAATCATTTTCGCAAAAATAACTTTTCCTCTGGATAAATTTCCCTTTCAGAGCACATGTTCCTGCTACTTATTCAGAAAGATCAGTTCTGAGAATTATTTCATTTCATTTGCATGAGAATTCATATCCACTTCCCCAATATGAGCACAGACTGTGTGGAAGGTTAATGTTTACATGACTTTTTGGGGGAAAAATGTAGTTTAGCTGAAGATAATTTTTTTAATTTTCTCAGTCAATTAAAAATCCATTTCTCTGTAGATATCCCAGTTCCTGCGATGTTAAAATTAGATAGTGGAATATTTTATGTTGCATTTATGCTACATTCTAAAGGATAAAATTAAAGGGAAAGAGAAGTGTATTCCCTCGAAATCCAGAACACTATAATGGTTGTTATTGCGAAAATCCATATAGATTATGTTCAAGCAAGATCACACAGTGATTTAATTCAGGCAGGACAAGAGTAGTATGCAGATATTTTACATCAGGATAACACCATCTATAGAGGTAATGATTTTTTTAAAAAAAGACTAATTACATGAGGCTTGTCATATATATTTAAAACAGACATTTCAAATATTAAAATTTAGGGTTATACTTTTGGCTGCTCTGCTCACATGGGTAGTAACTAATTCCACAGACTCTGAAAGCAATAGGGCCAGCTGTATAATATTTTTGAATTGGGCTGTTGCCAGAATGCGTATAAATATTTTATTGTACTCAAAGGTTTGGAAAAGAGACGGAAGTAATAAGGCAATTTAGAGAGGGGCAATTCAGTTTATCAGCAACTCCAAACTGGGAAATTTCCTTTTCTTAATTAAAGATGGGAAATTCCTGGCTTTTTATAATGGATTTTTATAAGCTATGTTTGCAGAAATTCGGAGAGGAATGGCCAGGTTGCAGTGCCGCTCTACAAGCTGGCTTTAAGGTAAGGGGAGCAAAGAGAAAGCTGTCTATGCATAAGGTATCCCTTCTAGGCCGGTGCTTGAGTTTTATTCTTTTTCTAATTATGCCTTTTCATACCAGAATTTCTTTAAAATGTACCGATAAGAAACACGCCTAAAGAAAATGCAAGCCAACATTATACCACACAACGTGTGCTTTGGTTTCCACTAGGTTTGCCCTGCAGTTTCGCATTTTTTTCACTGTGGTCAATGTTCACTTGATACCCCAGGAAATGCCTTTCTTTTTAGAGCAGTAGAAATTTATAATAGTGAATTAGATCTTAAGCTCAAGCCAGATTGCTTTCAAAGAGAAGGCTCCAGTTTGATGTAGCAGATAGGTCTGGGAGAAGGATAAAGGTCTCAGAAATATTAAGTTCTTAGAAGAACCCTGGGAATGATTGTTCGTATAGAAAACAGAAATCAAATAACTGGGCCTACTTCAGGAAAGGTTCTGCTCAGCCCTTATTAGAGGATCCAAGCACTAGGCACACAGTTGTAAACCAGGAGGCCTCCCCGATCCAGCCAGGAATTGCTGTTCTCCACATGATGTGAACTCACAGCTTGTTTTAATAAAAAATATTTGCAGATCCTTGACAAGGGCATGCTTATACTCTACCTTGATGCTCCCAAATAACTGCATTATTCCCATGTTCTATCTGACTTCCAGCTTTACTTATGCCCCAATGTACTTAGCAGAGTCCTAAACTGGAGTGAACATTGTACATTTTCTCAAAGGTAGCAGTAAAAATAGTCAAAAAAACGAATAGTATCTCTTTTTCACTTGTTGTGACATTAAATCAGCAGTGGCATTGCCTTCTGGATTAGCTTTCCATCATCCCCTACATACAGGCAGTCCTTACTTATTCAACACTACAAGCTGAACATGGTATTTCTGCATCCTTGCACATCCCAGAATAGTTCATTTCTTTCAAGGAGATCTTTCTTATCGAGTCATATTCATAGACAGATCATATGCAAGCATTCTCATCACTAGAACTGATCAAACAAGTCTTTTAACAGTTTGCAAGATGAAGAAAAATTTTAGATCTACAAAAGTGTCCTTGGTTTTCTCTGTGAAGCTACATTATCCTTCACTCCTGAAAGCATAGCAAGAATACCAAATAGGAGTCAATTTTTGTATAACAAAAATGCTTTATTTAAAGATCAGGGTTTGGGGATAGTCCTTATTGAATTAAGGCATCCTTAAACAAAAGATAAAATGTTTTTGTGTGCAGTCCTGGGACCCCCAGTACAAGAGGGACATGGAGCAAAAGCGGGTCCAGTGAAGAACCACGATGATTAAGGGACTGGAGCATTTGTCATATGAGGACAGACTAAGCGAGCTGGGCCTGTCTAGTCTGGAGAAGAGAAGGCTGAGAGGAGATTTGATCGACATGTCCAAGTACCTGAGGGGTGACTGTAGGGAGGATGGGGCCAGGCTCTTCTCTGTGGTGGCTGGTGACAGGATGAGGGGTAATGAGTGTAAGTTGAAATACAGGAAGTTCCCCCTCCATGTGGAGGCGGAAGAAGTCCTTTGCTGTGAGGATGAGAGAGCCCTGGAACAGGCTGCCCGGAGAGGCTGTGGAGTCTCCTTCTCTGGAGATCTTCCAGACCCGCATGGATGCCACCCTGTGTCCCGTGCCCTGGGTGTCCCTGCTGGAGAAGGGGGGTTGGACTAGATGATCTCTAGAGCTCCCTTCCAGCCTCAACCGTTCTGTGATTCTGTGATTCGCTGTTTTTACCACATTCACCAAAGCTGACTTTTTTTTTCAGTTATTTCAGCTGAAGAGAAGCTGATTCCTGTCATGAACAAAATGTTTGTTCATGAATTTGGACCAGTTGTATTCATTACCTTACTCTTTGGTGAGCATCAGGCCTCTGTGGCACTGTACAGGCCAACTCCTTGTTATCAGCACTGGGAACGACAGCACATGGAAGGCTCTGCCTTGGTGGTAAGATTGCAGGGGAGGGAGCAGCGTCTCAGTGCGCTGAACCCTGATATCTGTCCCAGCCAGCCAGCCACGGGGAGGTCCCAGATAAGGCTGTCATCCTGACAGGGCAAATCAGTGCTGAAAAGCCTTTGCGCTCCGAGGGGCTTGGGCTGGTGGATAGGACAGAACCATTCCCTGATAACCAGAAGCATCCTGCTTCCACTGCCGCCTCCGCACTCCCCTCGGCCCCCGGGGATGGACCACCAGTGCTCAGCATGTTCACGCAAGGATCCCAACACCACTGCTGTTTTTAATCCAAAATTACTATATTGGTATCTTCCCTGCTACTGACACAGTAAATTTGTTATAGCCCATTCCCTTTCCTTATTCTACGGGATTGATACTGAAATGAAGCAAATTGCACCTGTTTTGGCATGGGAGAAGAAGGAAAACTGTACTGCAATTTTGGCACTAGTATGGCTCAAGCGACACATTTTGTTCTGTGCCAAAACAGTGTACTGTGCCAATGTATTGCTGTTACAGTGTTCACACTCAAGGATACACCTATTTTACTGCAAAGGGAGTTGCAGAAGCCAAGTCTAAACAGGTCCTTAATCTCTGGGACCTGTTAAGCAGTTCAAGCAGGGGTAGAAATTAAACTGCAAATTTGAAAGGCTTGATTGTTTTAGTTTAATAGAAAAAGTAGATTTGTAATCCTGTCCATAAAAACAGTTGTAAGAGATATAACCTTCTGCACTTGATCTATTTAATAGTTGCGTATATTAAGAATACTTAATATTTCTTGAAGTGACATTTAACTTCAAAGGGGTTTGATAAAGATGATCACTTTGACTTTTTTCACAAACTGTTACCATGATTGTGAATTATTTTGTAATGTTTTGAACAGAAGCATTCCCAGGAGAATGACAAATTAGTTGATTGTGCTGTAAGAGATGCTTTGCAGTCCTTCTCTTTTGAAGTTCTTAATGATGTGAGTTTCTCAGTGTTACAGTCCTGGCTGCAACTCGCCCCATTCATTTTAAAGTTATGTGAGGAGAAAATTATGCATTGGCTTTTCTTCCTTTACCCCTTCTCCCAAGAGCTGTGACCAGATGCAGACGTGATGATGTGCCTGTGCATGCCACTGTTGCTACACTGTAAGCAACGCAAGAGAAAAGGCTGATTTAGAAAATAAACCTGAGGTGCTCGATGAGTGAAATGTCAAGTAGATTCATGTCTGGCAAAGGACTCTTCCTTGTCCATCATCATCCAATCAATGACACTTGAACCTGGGTTGACCAGGTCACCACACCACCTCTGCTCAAAGCAGGGGAAATGTATAGGTCACCTTTTTGAATGACAATTAGTACAAGAAGATATGGTAATCCTGCTGCCTTTCAAAGTGTTATTGTTTTACTATGCAAAAGTCTCAGTGTACCATGCACAGCAGTGTACCTGCTCTCTGTGTTCTTTACATGAGGGGAAACAAAAGACCTTTAGGAAACTATCTCCCTGGTGGCTCTTGTCTGATTAGAAAGTCCTCAGGGGATTAGCAGTATGAATTTCACAGCTTGTCCCCCCTACTCCCTCCCACCCCTCTGCATCAAGGTTAGAAGGATGTGCTTAGATCAAATCAGAAGGAGATTAAAGGAGAAGAAACCCCAGAGCAATTCTCTTTTGCATTTGAATGAATATTTGTAGTCAATAGTCATTTACCATTTCTTTTAAAATACCCTTCAGTTTTAGGGAAGCAAAGTTCAAATGTTGCCATAAGAGAGTAATATCTTATATTTCCATTTTAGATTAGTTATATCATTTACAGATAATTTGTTATACTTGTACATATTTGCTGTTGCATGTAATCCTTCAATTTGCTCAAGAGATTTCATCAGGTCCCCAAGAAGATCAAAAGCTTTAAAGGTTTTGTTTGCATTTCCATGTAAGACTTACTACCTTCTCACTGCAAAATGGCCTAAAGAGCATTCTTTAAACCCATGTTAAGTGCCAACAGACAGAGCCTGCAGGGGACATCTTTGAGGTGTGCACGATCAAACAGAAATAAATTTTAACCTTTTGTACAACAAAGTGGGGGGAAAATCCAACTTCCTACAAAACCCTCACTACATTGCCTGTGAAATCTATTTCACCACAGTTGTTTAAAGGGGCAAATGATGCAGATGGGTTTCCTTAGTAAGGAGTTGTAAAGACTGTCTTAAAAAGCACAGTATGGTACTAAAAGAAGAAAGATAGGAAAATGCTATTCTCAGATATTTTCATTTGTATCTGCATCTGTTAAAAAATCTTTATAATAAGAACTGGGCCCTACACTAGTCGCATCATGCTAAGTAATTTCATAAGTCAAAACGCATATTCTTCACAAAGGGAAAAATATATCACCCTTAATGCAAGCAGAGAGAATCATGGCTGCAGAGCTGATATGAAAGCAAAAATGATCTGGATTCATTTCTACTCTTTTTTGCAGCTGGATAATGTTATTTCTCTAACTGGGTACAAAGGAAAACTAAATCTAATTCAGCACATGTTATAACTTAAATAACCCGCTGGTGAAAAGGTAAAATAGAAATATAGATCCTGAAAAACAAAGTGCTCTAGGATTGCCATAGACCTTTGAAAATACTCGGCTTTTCCCCAAAGCACCTAGTGAGCTGGCCAGGTTTCGATGGGAATTTCTCAGTTAGAAGCACTTTGGCATACCTTGGCTGCCTCACTCTCTATGTATATTTTACTATGGGAGAAATTCATTGATAAAAGAAACCTTTAGAAAAAATTCATGCCACCAGCAGAACAATTATTTATTGCAGTCTTCCTAACGCAGACATGTGAAATTAGCCAACTAAGTGGTTTTCCTTATGGTGTGTTGAGCTTGCAGCACAATATAAAAAGCAAAGTGTTCTGTGCAGTATTTGAAATAGCAATTCCCATGCAGCTCTACATATGTAAGATTGTAGTGACAAGACACTTTTAACCTATAGACTTCTGAGTTTCTTGGGAAAGGAATGGGTTGGTCCCTCTGTCTCCCAGAGCCAGCACTGAAGAGGGCTACAGCTCCCTAACTTAGGGTGCGGTTACACAAACATTTTCTCTAGCAATAAAGCCAGCTGAAGAGCTTTCTGCAACCTCTGCTTCTCCCTCTGTATCCTCTGCAGGGTTCAGTGGTCTCTTGAATGTGGTTTTTTAACTGTTTGTGACTTTGTGTTTTGAACTGGATCAGGGCAGTGGCTAAAGGAGCTTTTTGTTCTGATATTCCTTGTTAACAGTGTCTTTTGGAGCCATTTAATCTAGAACAGCTCACCGACTGACCATATAGGAAAGCTGCACAAATTACTACCTTTAAGCGACTCGTGGCATGATGCACAGAGAGACAAAGGAGAAAATGAGCAATCAGGCTACAGCAAAGACTGGAACTCCTGAAACTGCCTTTTCCGCCAAAGAAAAATATTCACCTTTCACATTCCTAGTCTTAGCTGTTGCCATGATTGCTTGCCTTTAGTACCATCTCTGCAAATGTGCATTTGCCTACAAATGATGTTAGCAGAATCGCTTCCAGCTAGTGTTCGGGTCAGATAGGAAGTATTGCACACCAAATAAGTGCAATCAATGCAGATTAATGATGCTTGCTTTCGTTCAGGTCTAGGTATTTCGAAGATGCAGCTGATAGCCAATCTTTCTTGCTTCTATTTATGCAGGCCACATTTGTTTGGTTAGCTTTTGGTTGATTGATTTTGTACTTATGCTTGTTTGGGTTTTGTTAGGTTTATTTCATTTCATGACAATATGGCTGATTTATTTCTGACAACAGTAGCAGTTTAATGCAAAAGATTATTGAAAGCTTCATATAACTTATGTTTTTAATTTCTGGAAATACCACCTAGAAGCTGTAGGGAAAGACACTATATAAATCTTAAAGTTAAATAAATATTTACTGTACAAATGGCTTGCGTTAATGAATATTACAGAGGGATTGGAACACACAGATTCACCAGGAAACAACTGTACAGTGTAAAGCATCCTCTGCCAGGCAAGGGCAGATCCAGGCTGCCTTTGCCTTGACTTGCTCTGGTAGGGCCTGCTGGCTAGTGGTACTCTTGGCATTTGTTGGAGGGTGGTCAACATGAGATGCTATGTGCAAATCTTACAATATCTAGGAAAAAACACACACACAAAAAAAAAGCCTAGAGGGCTAGCCTCCTTCTGCCACCTTGTACTCTATTTGATTGCAGGGCATGTGATAAGTGATCAGTATCTCCCCTTTAGCTCAGCAGAAGAAACAAACTTGAGGCTTCAGCAGGCTTTCTGTGCTGCTTTAAAGTTATGTGCCCAACACCACAGAAAATGGGGGGGTTTTTTGCATTCTTTTTATCCTCTGTGTGCCTTTGTTGTATTGTTTTCCATTGCCTTCCATTCAATTGCTCAGGCCACTAAACCTGCAACACCTGAGTTTATGCAGATTATAGCTATTTTGAATTTTATTGCTCTGCTTCATTTCCTCTCAATTTATCTGAATTTCTTCACTTTCTTGGTACATCCTTCTCTCTAATTTAAGACATGGATAAAATGTGATCCCTGTGGTTTCCTACTGGTGTCCTCCATGTGCTTTGAACTTTAAGCAGTGAACAACACAAACTGTGGGGCTTTTGTTATCTGTGACATTCTTTTATCTGTTCCCCTTTTTTTTTTCATACTTGCAAGTAAATCATTCTGTCTTATTGATTTAAAAATACTAAATTTGGCAGACATCTCATAACCAGTGAAATTTCATGTTTCATGCTTTCTGATGGCCAGATTGAAATGTAACACTGTTTTTTTTATTGCTACATGATGGATTCAAATATGAAAAAAAATACTAAAAATGGAACATTTATGAAGCCTTTTTCCAAAAATCTCATATTTCTGTTGTTAATTTTATGAAACAAACAATGATAAAAATATTTAGAAAGCAGAGGAAATCAAACCAACAGCTTTTTACGTATCCTATAGTGAGGAATAGTTCAAAGCATTTCTTGCATTTGTCCCAAACTGGAAACCGGCATTGGATGGATGGTGAAATATTCCTTGGATAACATTCAGCCTGTATCTACATCTTTGATGTCTAACTTTTATGACTCCTTCTATGCTTAGTAACAGGCTTCATTTGCATTCCAAGGCAATCAGACCCATTGCTGATATCTGGAGTAGGAGTTCAAGCCCCATTGTGGGAATCTCACTAAACCATCAGTGGGCACTTTAACATGCATTCCTTTTTCCTGTTGACCTCCTCTCGGGGGTTAAAGTCGAGTATCTGAGCTTTAGCTGCTGCCTGCATGTGTTGAGTGTTTGATATACATTGTCATCATAAGTCGGTAAGTCACAGTTGTGCCCCTTGTCTTTGAGTATTTTTACACATGTTTTCTGATAAGTTATTGAAGATGCAAACACTTTCCTAAGCTCCTTTACAAGATACGGGGTGTGAGTAATACTTAAAACAAAGCCGGAAAACCATTTCCTAAAAATATCCTGAAGATTAAAGAAACAAACACCACTTCCATCTTTGCACTTAAAAAAGAGTCAGCAATTAGGATTATCATTTTATAATTTAGTTTCTATATAGCACATTTGAAAATTGATCTTTTGCACTACTTCAGTGACAGCAACCAGATCAAAAGCACTTTCCACCTCTGATGTGTCAATCCTGAGAATGTCTCATTCTAATATGCAACTCAATTTACTAAAAAGTCAGGTATATTATTTAACTACAACAATAGTACCTTGAAGCTCTGAGCAGTACAACTTCTGTTATAATGTTATACAAACATATAGTGACATTCAAGCTTGAAGCCTTTACTTCTATATTGACAAATTCTACAAAGGGACTGAGAAACACAGAGCACCACAAATAATACTAGGTAAAAAAATTGAATCATGAATGAGCTCCTTATGACATTTGGTAAGAGAAAATACTTTGGTATCTCAAAAGGTGCAGGAAGAGAGGAAATCATAAGATATTATTTTACAATAAGCTATCTCTTACTTTGGTCAAGACAACTACATGGGTGAGTAGTCAGCATCTGCGGTATCCCGGGTAGTCATCTGCCTCCTTGGTAAACCGTAAGTGAAACAATAACAGCCCTTATTAGAACAAGTACAGGAATTTAAAGACTTACTCAGATAATAGCAGACATTTTTACAGGTCCCAGGAAAGTCAGGCCCCATTCCCTGAAAGCCTAGTTCCCTAAGAAAATCCATAGTCATATGAAATTGAACTATTGGACATAGTCATATGAATATGGACTGTGAAAATCATACTCCATAGTTAAAGTATTTTCAAAGGCAGAAAGGGAAAGCAGCACAGCAACATGTTAAGTTTGCCACCTTCATAGATGAGTTCTTAACATTTGTAACCCAAAGCTATGCAGTAAACTTTCTAGAGACCTCCCATCTCCTCCCTAAAAAACTGGATGCTTCATGACCACAGCTTGGTCACTAAAGTAGCTCCTATTTGCTTCCAGAGCAGCTAAATGTTGGATTTTGTGCTGAGGTGGGTGCTGCTGCTTCTCCAAGCACTTGTCCTGACAGCAAGTGAGAAGCAAATGGAAAGGAACTGTCCATGTCTGAGCATGGGTAGAAGTATCAGGAACAACACCTGCAAAGAAGAAAAATAAATGCAGCAAAGCACAGTGAATTCTTAACGTCAATACAAGTGAAGAGTGGAAAACTGGAGAGTGAAGAGGGCAGGGCCCAGGAGGCAGACAGCAAGTGGCTGTACTCTCATGCTCTTGTATAGACCTTAACACACTACAGCTATATTTGATTTCAGCCAGTGCTACTTACATCTATGGAAAAACCAAAAGTCCAAGCTAAAAAGTAGGAGAATTTATTAGGCAGCATTTAAAGCAGAGATAAAGTGGTACCTCCTTTGGTGTTTTTCCTCCATCTGCTATTTTGCCAAGAAGAAACGGAACTGTAAGAGATAGGGTATTTCCTGGAAGTTATCAAGCATCTTCACGATTTCTTGGGACACTTTTACTCTCGCTTAGGTTGTTTTTCTAGTGGTCTAACTGAATTGGTTTCAGTGGTGTTACCTTAGAGTTATATTAAATAAGGGCAGACAATCTAGCACACTGACCTCCAGTGAAATTGCTCAGCACCTTGTAGGCTGAGTCCTTTGTAAGGAACAAATGAAATATCTGTGATTAACGTATTCGTTGCAATAAAATATTAACCATGAAATGTAATGGAGCATCTAATTTGCTGCTGACCAGTTAGGTAAAACATGTAGCTGGAATGGGAATGGAAACAGAGTGCCAACTTTTTATTTTCTAATCCTCTCCCTGAATCCTGATGATTTAGTCTAGGCATCACACTAAGAAAGAAATCCTGGCCCCGTAAAGCCCATGGCAAGAAAGCCTTTAATTTCAGTGGTCATGGTTACATCTTTTGCTTCTAATTGCTATCAACACATTTGACAGAAATCTCCCTTGTAATTATTTTTTTTTCATCCCTTTATAAACACACATACTGTCTCATCCCAAATCACTTAACTTATAGTAGACATAAGTCATGTATGTGAACATGAATAAATATTTGTTTTTAGCTAAGGGAAAAATAAGATGAAGAAATGCAAGAATTATTTCAGTTTTCCTTTCTCATCTTTTCAGAAAATTATGACTTCACTGCTGCACAGCTTGAGTGGGAAAAAGAAATCTCTAGTAGATATGCTTTGAATATATTAACTTTAAATAGCAAAGGTGGAAAAAGGGCTTCTCCTTTGAGTTTCAACTGGATGATGGATGAAGCGCTTATTATATCTCCAAGTTAATTCTAAAATGTCTTCTAGTCTTTTAAATAAGGAACTATATATCTCACTTGTACTTTTGATCATTAAGAACATTTAATGTAGAATTCTATTCTTGCCTCAGAAGAAGTTTTCCAAATTAGAGACTGTAGGGTTTGGCATATCTGGAAAGATATGCCAGCTTTTGTGCCAAAAACAGCTATAAATCTTTCAAATCAGAGCACGTTTGTTTATCTCATGTCCAGTTGTAGCCATTTTGCTTCAAATTTATGGATACAACCTGGCCAACTTGCTCATTTGTTACCTTTGACAATCAAAAACGCAGTAAAATCGATTTATGAAGTCATCACTGATTTTCTCTGTTGTAAAGTTTTTGTGGGAACGCTATCATTCTTCTACTGTCCACTTTTAGTGTGATGATAAAAAAATTGAACAAATTTTATGCTGGAACTGAGAATACAGGACACTAGAGCCTTAGTCTGTAACAGAGCTTACACACATCACGGAGTTCTAAACAATAGTTCTAGATTTGTTTATTTCTTTTGGCTGAATATACATAAGTATAGCTACTTATGTTGGAATTTTTCAGGCCTTTAATTTGCATCTTCCCAAATAGAACGTAAATTCTTAAAATTTGCTATAAGATTTAACATTTAATGTTAATTGCTGTTTCACTGTCCTCAGTTCAAATTCTCCATTTTTTGGAGCAGAAGAGCGGACATCAAACTATACTGAAAATAAGTTGTTTATTAGTAATCTTTTACAGGCTTTTTAGAAGCAACCCAGAAGCCTCCAGAGGAGGTCAATGAGCAAGAAAATGAAATTCACTGTTCTAGTCTAGCCTTTTCCATAGATCTGCAGGCTAAGGGGCACCGTGCCTTGCAGACTGCAAGCTAAGTTAGTCTTGAATATAGACAATTATAATTTTTTTTTTTTTTACTTTCCTAGCATTCCATGCATTTATCACAAAGATGATTTTGTGCCTTTCATTGCCTCTGTGCATACAGTTGCAACATGGTATTATCATGATACAATTCATACAGAATTTCATGGTACTATCAATCAATTTGGCTTTAGCACAAACTACAAGGGTGGTTTCTTGAAGTGCTTTCAACAAATATCTTCATAACCCAAAAGAAAACCCTTCCAAAATGTTACATAAAATACAGCCCTGAGTTGTAGTAGCTTGAAGAAGGAGAGAATGCATATAATGCAGTGATTATACTTAATCATTAAAACACATCCAAATTATGTGCACTCTTCTTAATAGCTTCAGGTAGGCATTATGACAGCATCTGTACCTGTTAACTGAATGTGCATGAGACAACAGTCACTGAACAAGACTGCACTAGAGATCTTGTCATAGTTTATCAGTAGAGATAACACAAGTCCAGTGCTGGGAATATACCCAGCACTGTTTGCTTTACATATATAGCAGAATAGCAGTATAACACCTACCCTAAAAACTCACCTATGGAAAACATATGATACTTCTGATAGGATTTTGGTACTATCTTGAGAGCTGTTCCATTTGGAGCTCTGACGTTCTGGTTCGTTATAGATATATAAGCAGACATGCTTGCTTGCTGTCCACTTAGCTATCAATAAATTTTATGTTATTTATTCTATTTATATCAATATATACAAGCACAATTTCTGTCCATAAAAGTCTGTTTATATCTAGAATGGATACAAACTGAAAAGCTTTAATCTTCATAGCATTTGTTTGAATTTATTAACAGTGATTATTTTAGCATCTGATTTTATTTAGCATCCATGTATTCATTTTACAGTGTTTCTTGCTTCAGTTAATAACAACGTTTTTATAATCATTATTATTATTGATCAAGGTAGTTGTGAATTCATCAGAGGAGGACAAGTTGTATAGCAATGCCCTAAAGGAAAGCTTTAAAGTAGTAGGATTATATTATGCAAATCATTTAAAAATATTTTTAAACAGGCATTACTTCAGCATTTGGATATTGGCTAAAGCAGCTTTAATATGCAAGACAGGATGTTAGGTGCTTAGCTGATCCAAATGCCAGTCTATAGATTTGAAAGACTAAAGATCACATCACAGGGAGGTTGACAGAAGTGACACTTTGCAAAGTGCCAATGATTTATGCCAATGTCTTGCTTGATGATACTGTTATAGACAGCACTGTCATTACAAAGTCCCTAACGACTTCAGCCTACATTTATGGTGCACAAATTATAGGTGAGCTTGAAGATCGAAACCTTCCTGACTTTTAGATTTCAATGACCAAGTAATTCTCACAAGGTTCATTTCTTGTATGTTGCCTGATGCTCTTCACGCTCTTCTTCAGCATTATAATTGAATCACATCAAGCCTGACAAAGTATACATTTGTCGTATATTACCAAGTTTTTAGCCAATGTCATGCGAAATACATTAAATCCCATAATTCCAATATTTGTCCTGCATTTCCAAAAGCATTAATAGAGCTCTATAATTTGCATCAACAAAAGTGCTGCAACCAGTTCCACAAAGTACTGAGGACCCTTGTGTGAACTGGTTGGATCTTTCAGTTCCTGTTTATGGCCGTGCTGGGGAAAGGGATAGCTCAGGAAGGATTAGACCTGCTTCTAAAAAGAACCTCCCAGATCAGACCTTAATGTAAGCTATCAATATTATTATAGATTGACCTTCTCTGTTTCTGTGATGTGCATACTATTCTCATTTTCTACATTTAAAACATTCTCCTATGTAATATTTTTCCAGCTTTAGTTATGTCTGACAAGACTGCTGATGCTAAAGTAAATTACAAGGTTTCTTTTTATTGTCTTCAGTAATTCCGTTACCTTAAGAAGACAGCAACTGAAGCATAATTTCATTAGGTGTGCGCAGATGGTGTGTCAGCTCCCAGGTAGAACTGATAATGGGAGAGGGCATCAGTTTAAACTGAGAGAGAAATGAGGTTCCTGTGACCATTTAAAACTAAGTCTGTACTGCAAAGTTCAAGGCAACAGGTGAAAGTTTCATGAGTGTGCCCTTTTGTAGGCTGGATTTGTAACTGCTCTTACAATTTCTGTAGTTTCTGTGCCCTTCCCTAAATCTCAGAATGAACTTTGAACAATAAATATGACGTATTGTGTCAGAAACATTATAGCGAAAAGATTTAAGCAAATGCATCAACCAGCGTTTCCAAACTTGAGCACCTAGTAAAGCCTCAGCATCATTATTTAATCAAGTAAATAAATATACCCTCATTTTTACAAGTATTGAGTTCAAAGATACAAACACACACAAATTGTTTCAATAAAATATGCAGCTATGGATTACTGCCACCCTTCCACCAAGAACATGATGGAGTGGCGCAGGGGTAAACCTTCCTCACCTCAGACTTTCTCCTCTAGCGCTAACAAAATCTACCTATCGTAAAGGAAGAGAGGAAGAATGGATGGGACTGCTGACATCTAAAAGTGGCGTGGAGTGATAAACTCAGAAGCAGACTTCAGAGCAAAGCTGAAATTAGCTATAAAATTCTATCCCTCCTAAATAAAGCTTTCTCCAATATTCCAAATCACAGATATAATCTTTATTATAGAATAATTATTAAAATAATTATTAAAATTATAGAATAATTATTAAAATAATTATTAAAAGAAATTCTACCCATCATTTCAAAATAAATTAGTGCTTTCTATGTCCATCAAGCAAACTTGAGTATCTAAGAGCTGTCTAAGAACTGAATAGGAACACATAGACTCTTCCGTAAAAGTAATTTAATCCAAGCATGCTATAAAGCATCTATTTTCTTTTTTTACCTATATAACCACAACTCCTCCAGTAAAGTACAATTTCTTATTACATGATAGGATATATTCATGTCTGAGTCAGGACATTTTCAACTTCCATCCCGTAGCTGCAATTACTTACTGCCTCTGACATAAACGCAACATATAAAACCAGCCACACAAATATATGAATTTTGCTAAAATGATGGATGTCTAGATAGGAACAGTGAATTTGTGTACTGAAATTGGCAATATTCTACAAATTGTTCACTGGAATAAGATGTCATCCCAAAGTCGGGGTAGAGCTAAACCACAGTATGTATTGCAGAGAGTGTTGTCTTCACTGTCCTGAATGAAGTTTGTGCCAAGCTCATGATCATCATAACAGTATTAAATACAGAGAGTGAAACAGCTGTTTAATCTGCAAGAGAAATAGATTCCCCAGGACTTGCAGTATAACATCAAGCGTTTTGGTTTATACTGCAGCATAAAACCAAGTGAGTTATAAGCACTTCAGGAAACAGACCCAGGAAAAGAGTGTCATTGCTGTATAAAGACTATTCTGGTAGACTCTGGAGGATAAGTAATTCATAAATGCTTTGATTCCTATATACAGAAGCCTTCCTGTTCAATCCAGGACTTTCAATCAGCGTGTTTCCAATATGCTGCGTTAATATAAACAATAGCAAAGGCTACATGAAAAGATATATCAAAAAGGTTTATCAGCTGTTAATTCCTGGCACAGTAAATATGTATCATCTTAATGCTGCTCTTAAGTGAGATGAATGAGTACTTACTGCATCTATATTTATTTGTATGCTTTCTATCTGAAAAAATAAAGTCATTATTTGAAATTCCTTATTCTCATGTTCTGGTAACTTCATAATAGGAAGTTCTAGGCAGTTAAGTTAATCTTTGAAAGACTAAAAGCTTAAAAGAAGGCTGAAAAGACCATTGAAGGTCAGAATTTCCATATTGATCAAACTGTAAGTTTATACTCTTGCAAACATGTAATTAACTTTGCCATTATTGAATTTTGGTTCACAACCAATTTTATTAGTCATAGTTTCACTAGTAATTCCACTGGACTGAAGCATAAATGACAGATATCCATAATAATGTAGAGTACATACTAATACGTTATGTTTACAAGTAGATATAAATCATCTGAAACATTCGTTCTTTGAGGGGGGGGAAGCCTTAAAAAAAACACAACTCTTGGCAATAGAATGAAGTCATTTTATGAGAATTACTGATGAGAAATTAAAATGAAAACTTGTATGATGCTCATTTTTCGAAGTTCCAAACCTCTGGACCTTTCTCTATGCAATTTAATTTTGTAAGCTAGTAATCATAATTTCAGTGATAAAAAGGTGTGGTTTTTAACCCTCCAGGCAACAGCATAGCTAGAAGCTTTTAAAAAAGATTTTCTGCCTACTTGAACCTCAAGTATATTCAAGGGATAATACCTATCTGTACAGCAATAAGAATCATTTGGACAAATGTGTGTTGCTGTGCTTAAAAACAGCTCTAGTAAAGCTGATGAACAACCTGAGATCTATTCCAGTTTTTGCATCAGCAATGGAAGTGATTGCTTATATTTCCGACAGATGAAAAAATACAGGATTCACACTTTTGGGACTTTTTCCCTCATTGATCTTAGTGGACTTTTTTGCCTTAGGATAACAAAAGCCCAGAGGGCAAGGTTTGCTTTTTGGTGTCTCCCTGAACTAGCATCCTTCTGGGCCAATATGACTTCTGTGTGGCTACGTCATGTACCAATATGCTTCATATCACATAGGGGAGTTAGTGCTGTAAAGAAGCCATAGGTCCACTCTTGGAAACTAATGAACCCTTTTAGGTGAAAAGAGAACTGATTTGGACTTTGCCACAACCTCTACTAGCGCTGCTCAGAACAGATATCTCTCATAGTTTGAAGCCAAACGTAAAGATGACTCTGATGCCCTTTCCACTTGTTTTGCCAAATAGGAGAACCCAAACAGAAGCAAGAACTTCAGGAGTCAGAACACATAATCCCATTTCTAAAACGTATTGGAAAGTAAAACAAAGCTAAATTAAAATAGAAAAAGGAGTGAATTGAAGTATACATGGTATAAAAGTCAATGTTCTTCATGAAGTCCTGAAGACTGTAAGCTGAATCATTAAGGTTGGGAGGGACCTTTGGAGCATCTGGAATTCAAATACAATACCTATTCCAGTGCAGTATCAACATTACAAATATTTGCTCTCTGGCTGAGTCATTAAAAAAACTCTCCCCTTTTAAGTGAAAAAAAAAAAGTATTGCTAAATTCATTTGATGACATCTTTGAATAGTGCATGTAGGTGCAAGTGGTATCCTTTGACCTAGGTCTGAATTCTTTAAATGATGAGACCTTCCAACCTTTTTTTTTTTTTTTATTGATTAACAAAACAATGAAAACTTTAAGACTATGATAAGCATCTTCCGAATAGTGTTTACCACTCTCAGCAGACTTGTTCCTTCAGTATACCTTATCCTCAACTGTTATCTCCATGTCCATACAGCCATCAGCAACGAAGGCTTCACTGAGTAGGGAATTCCTTACTTCTTATAGCAGGACCCAGAAGCACAATATCATGCAACACCCCCAAAAAAAAAATATGACAGTATCATTGACAGCATAAGCAGAGCAATGTTATGTCTAATGGCAGAATGTAGCTGACTGAAATGTGTTTTATTTCTGTTGGAGACAGGTAAGTTTACACTACAAGAGAGTGTGTCGCAGGATAAATGTCTAGTAAAAATGAATAAAAAACAGAAGAGTGTTACACCCTATCAGACCTATTCAGAAATCTCAGTATTGCTAAACATTTGTCTGGCCACACACTTTATCAGTGCAAAAAACTAATGTATTTAATTAGACTTTTATTCCAAAATATGAATTGTGGGCTTGGATTTTGGGTGCTAGTGGTGGCAATAGTCTTGTTGTTTTAGCATTTGATTTACACAAATTGCTACGTCTACAAGCAGCTTTCAATAAATCTCTTTTTTTTGTTTTGTTTTAGTTTTAACAAAAGTGATATAATGTTACATCAACTACATACTTTTCATCTATCACATACGAAATCACTGCATCTGATTACAGTCTCAGACTAGAACCTTTCTGCTAAACTATCCCATACTCAAGCATATGGAGCAGGTCATCAAAAGAGAAGGAGTGTGAGAGAGCAGCTTTTTAGCTCATGTTTGGTCCACTGCGATCACTCACTAGTGATTTAATGAAAGCTGCCGGGAGCTGCAGGACACCCTTTAGGCTACAAACGCCAGCACAGGCCAGGAGTCCTGAGAGAATACGATGCAATGATCAATGTGGGGACTTGGAGGCACATACCTACCTATTTAGGAATAGTGACACTGTATAAATTCCTGCCTTGCAGCTGCAGACATCTGTCTGAGTTGCTAGAGACAACTATCACTCTGAATCTGAGAGCAGACAAGGATATCTCTTTACTCCATGCCCAGCATTTTGAAGTGTGGGTACGCTTCTAAAGTGATCTACCAGCCTAGAGCTATATCATATGGTTATCTTAATTATGTTCTAGCTGTAAACATTTTACCAGCTAAAACCATAAGCTGTTTAAAATTTTTAGCAGCCATTGTATATTTTATAAATCATCCTATAATTTTAGGCACCAAGGATGACCTTTGATATGCAAGCTAAAACAGTTTTATATCCCTTAGAATTTAGCCCACTGAACATAAAGAAATCCAAGCTGCCAAAAAGAGAAGGATATACTAAAAATAAATAAATAAATAAATAAATAAATAAATAAGGATAATGGGATCTCAGCAGTACCTTGTAAATAAATAGTTTAGGAAGTGTCTAAGAAGTTATAACACAGACCTACTGCTCTTGCAGGAGTCCCCAACTAGTAAGTTGGTCCTCATCTAATAAGCTTTGATGAAAGTCTTCTAAGGGGTAAGCAGGCAGAAGGAGAGGAAATGGGGCTAGTCCAGCACAAAGCTTTATTTTTCTCAGATGGGGTTTAGAAGTGATGAGTTGGGGAACAAGTGTTGTAACTTCGTGTTATAACTTATGGCCACCTCAGTGGTTCCCATTACACTGGTGGGAAACTGGCTTATACTGGGAGTGCTGCAGAATGGTTCAGTGAGCAAGCTGGCACACAAGGAGAAACTTCCTGACACTGCAGTACACTTGCTGATGGCGCAACTCTGCTCCCCTTGCTTCATGGGCTGCTGTCCCTACATCTTTATCTGATACCCTAGAAATTATTTGTACCTCAGAAAATGTCAGAAGGGAGCAGGCCCTTTACTTGCTTCGCTGAGTGCATGTATCATTGACACCAAAGCTCTGGAAGGCACAGCAACTAATAAAAAGTACTTACCCTGTGCTGCCTCTTTCAACCTTTTTTTCCTCTTTTTTTTTTCTTTTTAATAGAATCAGGAATAGATAGCTGAAGACTATTTGCATTTTATTTAAAAGAACAATGTAGTTGGAAGATCTGAGATTTTACCACTGCATTTTTACAGAATTCAGGATGGAATTTGGTAACAATTGGGTGACTTTAGAGATGTCAACAAGCATATCTGGGGGCTAAATCTGGCTCTTAATCATTAAAATATTATGTAAAGGAACATGAATAGAAACAAAGGCGAGAGAATCTCCACTTCCATATCAATGTTCCAGATACTTTGCATTCATACAGAGCAGAGTTCATGAACTCTCTCTAACCACGTTAACAATCCTCTGGGTTTCTAAAAGAGCAGCAGGGGTTGGAATGAGAAGTCTCCCCATATACATCAATAACATCAGTCTTGACACACTGATGGGATTTCCAGGGGGTTCTTTGCTAACTGTGCCTGCTAAATCCTCTGCGCCACTCAGCAGTGGTATCTCAGTATGCCTTGCAGGGAAAAAAAATCTTTAAGTTTCCAGCTCAAAACAAAATGTGGATCTGTAGCTTGTGATTTCTTGTGCAAAAACAAGTCAGAGCGTAGACATTTTTCAATGCATTTTTCTTGGTGACTGATGTCAGTCAGGGTATCTTAAATGAACATTCATACAGAAGCTAAGCACAGCGTTATTTTAAAATAACACCACACCAGATATTTGTAAACAAACTTATGCATAATTTATTTTCAGAAAAATACAGTAATCCATACCACATAAAGGATGGCTAGCATTTTTTTCCATAATGGAAATATAACTCTGCAGTGAAATTTAGAATTTTGATAGCTCACAGTGAGTTCAACACATGGAAAAATAATTTTCATTATATCTAGAAATACCTTTGAAGCTTTCTAATTTTTAAAAACAAAAAAAGGGAAGATTTTGTAAATGTATATATTGGAAATCAGATTGATATAAACCAAAATATTTCAAAATAGCAAGAGGTCTGTACAGCCTACATATTCATATGGAGTTCACATTTCTGCATCTCTCTTTTAAAGCAAAAAATATTCCAGTGTTACCAAAATCCAAAAGATAATAACAAAGAAATACAATATGCTCTAAGTATATTGAATCAAATTTTCTTGCAATTTTATTTTGGTGAAAGTGAAGTAAAATTTCACTGTACATATGATTAAACACAAATAAAAAATCACGCTATTGTGCCTGACACTGTCTTTTTGTCTTGGTTTCAGACATACGAAGTCTAGTTTTAGATGCATTAAAGCAAGAAAGACACTGATAAACTGGGGTGAGCTCAGCAGAGGGCCACCAATATGGTTGGGAGCTGGAGCACTTGCCTGCAAGAATCTGAGGGAGCAGGATCTGTTCAACCCAGAGAAGAGATGGCTTTGGGGGGACCTAACAGCAGCTTGGCGGTGTGTATGGGGAGGGTATCAAGAAGATGGAACCAGGTTCTTCACAGTGATACATGGTGGGAGAACCGAGTGTAGTGAGTATAAATTGAAACAAAAGAAGTTCAGGCTGGATTTAAGGGAAAACCTCTTCACAGCTGAGGACACCTGAACATGGGAAGCAGCCCCAGAGAGACTATGCAGTCTTCATCCTTGGAGGCTCCAAAGACCCAACTGGATACAGCTTTGAGCAATCTCACCTGCTCTCATAATTGCCCCTAGTTTGAGCAGGACTGGAGGCTACCTGTGTCCCTTTTCAGCCTGACTTTTCCTTGGATTCTATGATTCTAAGGGTATCTATGGTACGAGTGGGGATTTTTACAGTGGAGACACCTCATCAACTCTCTTTGCTAAGCATAGACTTCTTCCCCTCACATATGGCAACATCCCAGAGAGAAATGTTTTGAGTTATGGGGAAAGAGGAGAAGTTTCTTTGCTATGTTGCCAACGTCTTTGGTAGAGGTGCCCAAGGAGGTGGGCCCACATATTGCATTCACACAGTGAATGCCTCCTCAAGGGCAACAGTTGCCTCAGACCCGCACCTTCAAATCTAGAGCCTGCAAAAAGCAACTTATGTGATGAAATCTGCCCCACACAGTCAATGCTAAAGACATTGAAGGGTCCTAGTTATCCCTGAGAGCCCACCTGTTTGACATCTTCGGAAGATCATGGCTTAAGCAGTAGTCTCTTCTGTCACCTTCATCTTAAGTGTTGTCATGTCTACAGGCATGCTTGTGACACATGGACAAATGCACCTAAGCAGCCTCTGCCTTAGAACAGATTTTCAGTGGCACTCTCTGTGCTGCTTGTCAGAGATTGATCAAATGCTGGGACTTCCACTTTGCTTTGCTTTAAAACTTTATTTAAATAAACAGAAACAAAGCCCATCTAGAAAGTGAAGCAAGTCCTCAGGCTCCGGTTGACTACAGTGGATGGATTGTTCATATGGGAAATGCTGTCATAACAAAACAGGTGCTATACAGTAATTGTGCTAAGTATCCTAATAAACAAGGTTCATCTGGCACCATTCACCCAAAACCTTCGGGGAACTTGCAAAATTTATGTATAAGTTAAAGAAAAAAAAATCTTTAAGCTAGAGCAGAGTGAAAAAAATGGCAGCTAGCCTTATTGCAGCCCTCTAGGGATGGCAAGCAGAATTGCTTAAAAAGAGAGGGACCTTCCTAGGCATTTTTCTGGAAAGGACTGGCTTCCATTCTCCGCAGATTCTTCTGGGCACAGTAGTTGGCTGGAAACTGGTTCTCTTAATCTTAAATAGTCAGGAGAGGCAGAACTGTGAAAAAGAAAAAAGAAAAAAACACTGTTAACATCACCCTGGTGAATCTGGACACAGGGTATACATTTTAATTCAGGTAGATTTGGGCAACTCAGTGTGGTATATGAAGGAAGTGATCAAAGGAAATGTTATGGAGGAAGCAGCTTTGCAAGTAGGCATAGAATAAATCATTTGCAGGCAAAATATGTAAAAAGTGAAAGAAATTAGCCAGCTCAGGGGGAAAGGCTTGTGATGTAGTTAGATGAATTCATGTTTAACATGCTTTGCTACAGTTAAAAAACAAAATGTACTCACAAACATATCATAATAAATCCTGACTGGATCAGACAAGCATTTTTTATTGTTCAATTACAATTCCACCAAACAGGGTGCTGACAGCTTTTGTAACAGGTGGTACTTGCTCTATAATATACTATTAAAGAGTGAAATGGAATGGGCTGTCATTCTATTCCCAAGCGTCATGCCTTAAATTCAAAAGGGCTTTCAGCGTAGAATTCTGTCAATATGATCTTCCGTCCCATATCATAAACATAATTCAAAAAACTTTGGGGGGTAAAAATAAGTAGGTAAATTTATATAGATAATTTGCAGGTCTATATGCCCAAAATAAAAATCTACTTCCATTGAAATCATTTATAAAATTCATATAAACTTTAATAAAGCCAGATTTACTGAATTTCTAGAAAGCCAGGCATCTTTCAATAACATATTCAGGAATGTGAGCCTTTGCTCAGCTGAAAATGGGAACCCTCTACACACAAAATTCAGCTGCTCTTCCAGCTTAGCTGGTTTCTGGGCATTTTTTATTGCCTCTTACACTTCAGGCAGTAGTGTGGAAACTGGCTGGGAGCAGGCTCTCTCTTCCCCTGCTGGAAGCTTCACATGTCTGTTCTCCTTGAGAGCCCAGGGTAACAGCTGTGATGTCTCTGATGGTAGATTCAAGCAGCAACACTCAAGTTATTGGAAGCTCTGAGGCAGATTGTGTAGGCGCAGTTGGGCCGACTTTGGACCTTTTCCTAGGTATGGGTTTGGATTTGCTCTCACGAGGCTATGCTCTTTTGCCCTGTCATAGGATAAACGCTACTGTCACCAGCAGGGCCTGTGGGTGAAATATCACCTGAATTAGAGTCATTAAACCCAGATATATCTCTTTAGGGTCTAGCGATGCAGGAGGCAAGGAACTAAAATTCACACTTAAGCGTGCATGAGCAATTAACATATAAATTATAGCTATTTAACTAATTCCTTTCCTTATAAAGAAGAACTGAGTAAGGATATCCCTAAAATTTTTCCACATGCCTGTGTTTTAGGTGGGAACATGCTCCTATTCCTCATGCAAAATGCTTTCACAGGGTCATTTCTCATAACATAAACTTGCTTCTCCGCTTCAGACTATTTAACGGGCCTCGTGTGTTCAATGCTTCTCCTCATAGCAAGTATAATATAACTCACTGCAATTATATCACAGGCACACAGACAGTGGCCTTGTGGACTGGGACAGGAACAGTTAAGGAGAGCGTGAATCAACTCCACTGTGTGACGCAGAGAAGTGAGGCTGAGTGTTCCCCACCCAATGCAGCCCCAGGGACAATCAGCAACACACACTAAGCTCTCTATGGCTGTATTTCCCCAAAACATTTGTATTTTTTCAAACCCAGTAAGTACCCAACAAAAAAGGGATTGCAAAAGCTGACAAAGTCAGGAGTTTGTGTTTTATTTTCACAGGAACGAGGGGCAAGAAGTTATTTACTCTAGAAGGTGATGTGCATTAACGGATGTGAACCAGCACTACTTAGCCCCCAGGAAGAAAGCATGAAGTCATAAGTTTTGCATTTAAAAGAAGAGAAAAAAGAATCAAAGACTTTGTTTGTGAATTGAGCGTTTCTGACAGAATCAGAAATAGTTCTGTTGTCTGATGTTTTCTTTCCTCAGGCTCATAAATCCCAGAGGTGTCTTGTGGTGTGGGTGGAGTTGAAATGTTTTAATAAAGTACTCTGGGATTTTATTAATTTTATTATTGACGGGTTGCAGATGCCTGCAGTTCTGGTCATGTGAGCATCTGCATCCGGTTGTCCAGGATTTTAATGGGGTGATGAAGAGCACCAGCTTTGTAATTCAGGTGTTTGTTCTTTTGACCTCCAACAGGGATTAGCAAGGTTAGATGTTCAGATTTTACTATTTTGCCTCCTGGAAAGAAAGGAAAAGAAAAAAATAAAAAAAAAGAAAGGAAGAGAAAGAATGTCCCCACGAGGGGATCAGAAGAGCACTTGCTAAAAAGGAGGAGTGAGTTGCAAAAGTGGAGCTCCTGGAGTGCACAGGAGGAGGGTTAGCTGGGAGAGACTAGGGACAGGGCGTTTTAAGTTCACACCCAGAAAATTCATTGTTGATGTCATACTCCTGGAAACCACCAACTGCCCTAATTTATCCCCGGTTAGGAAGAGATAAAAGCTGATGTGAATTTTTAAAACCCTTTTCCTTTTCAATGCAAATCAGGTAAATTAGACCTCTCAAAGAGGGGAAATACTTACTGCTTTGGCCCTTCCTTATTAGGCCACATAATTAATTCATGGACCAAGTTCAGCCCTGTCTGGGGATGCCTTTTGTTGATCCTTCACTTCAAGAAGTGTTGTGAAGGCACAGGAGCAGGGCAGTGCTATTAGGGTACCCAGGCATAGTGGGTCTCACCCAAAATGCAAGTTAATTTTTGTGACAGAAGCCTGAACAAACCCCAAGTGACACTCCAGCAGGCATACAAGGGACTCCTCCTCTATGGCAAAACTACGAGAAATATCCATCAAGACCTTCAGATCAACCAGGGATATTTGTTGAATGCACCTCAGAATGTGCCTTTCCAGAACTTCCTCAGATGCTCAGAAACTGGGGTCGACATCTGGGAACAGGGGCTAGATAAGCCAGGCCAGGGCTGTTACATGGTCTCCCTGCCATAAACGCAAAGACCAGCTTGGCTGTGAAGATATTTGAACAACATTTTCACCCAATGTCAGATTGCAAGCAGTATGTCATGCTGTCAAAGCTAGCGATCAGCCTGATTGTGGCAGACTTGACAAACATGCTTATTTTTAGAACTGATAGATATTACACATCGCACTGGATCTCTCTTTCATGTTAAAGACTTTAATCTTCTGCTGGAGTTTCTTATTGGACATCTGCCCAGAACATAAAGACTGATCTTTCTTTTTTTTTCCCCCTCTTTGATAAAGTGTCAAGTCTCACTGAAAGGTGTAGATGGTAGTCAAAGGATCTCAGCTGAAGTCATGCCTCTCCCACCCCTCATCCAAATTATATATGGGAGTTATTGGCAGTATGTTGAAATAACTTTACCTTGGGATAATAGCCTTTTGCTTATCTCCCATCTATCTGTCACACTGTCTAACTTCTGTATTAACAGAGTCTACCTTTGGGCAGCTCACAAAGTACAGTAGCTGTCATTCTGTCCTCACTCCTGGGTATTTAGTGTAAACTGAACTGAAGTATGTTAAAGGTGTACCAGGAAAGACAGTCATTTTTCCATCTCTCTCCCCAGCAAACTGAGAGGTAGCCAAAAGAGCGGCCCTGCAGCACTCCAGATGTGAAGTAACACAGTGCATATCATTACAGAACAAACATTTTCTGCCTGAGGGGTCTATTAGTATTTTTGACAGCAGAGGCACTCTAATCCCATACAGGAGAGAACAAGGCTAAAATACACTTGGACCCAGTGAGTTCCCAAAATTAAGCCCTGGCTAAGAGATTCTGGCACTATCATCACACTATAGACTTTTGCAGACTGTATTTCTGAGCATCAGACTCAATATTACCTGTCTTTGATGGCTGAAGATAAAGTGAGAAGAGCAAGGATGGGGAAAGTTCTCTTAAATGGCTCATTCCTTTCATCCCAAAGGCTAGGTGACGAATGGCCTGGAAGTACAATGTTTTCTGAGGAGCTGGCGCTGCAGGAGGCATGTGAGCACCTACTTCCTGGGCAGGCTCCCCGCTCGCTGCAGGAGCTGCTGTACAAACACAACACAACTAAAACACAACTAAACACAACGGCAAGGACGGACAGAGAGCTCCTGCATCCAAGGAACTGACGCAACAAAACTGAATATGGAGCACCAAAGCTAAGAGGCATCTCCTCTCCTTTACACTGTGCCACAGACTAGATTTTGTCTTTCCTGAAAGATAAGAATATCTACAAAAGAAAACGTGATTTGCATAAGAATAAGCCAAGGTGTTTCTTCATTAGTTTCCATAATTGTTTGTTTTCCATACCTTCACCTATAGCTCTGCACTATTTTTTCTAAACATTATTTACTTGCTGTTCACTCTTTTTTCCTTTCTGTTGGATGGGAATGAGAGTCTAGATTTTTCATTCTTCTTCATTCATCTGGATTGTAAGAGAGGGATATGTGCAAGTAATCTGTGACATTTAAGTGGAAATATAAAACCATCTTGTTCAAGGAAATCTAAAGAATATGTTCAATTCTTCAAAGGTGAATCACATGGAAATCTTGTAAAGAAGGAATCATTAGATTTTTATAAGGTATATCATTTTACAGCTGCAAAACTAAAGCCTCTTAAGCCTCCATGCATCGTATACCATTCAAAATTCAGCATGACAATATCTATCCCTCACGCCAGTATTGCCAACCCTAAGCATCCAACGCAACAAGATAGCACAGCTATCCATCTAATCCTACTGGTGTCCCGAGCTGCTAAGGACATGTTCGGCAGTCCTACAACATGCAGAACAAATATTAGTGTTTTACCTCCTGAGCAAGTGTGAGAAAAGGTGGGGGAGACAGAAACAGCAGGGAACTGGCCTGAGGCGGTTCAGCTTGTGAGCAGAGAGAATGGAGCAGCCCTGATGTAACCAACACCCTTAATCTGTAATCACTGGAGAGTTCTCATGTCAAGAGAGTCCAGGCAATATGAAGCTCTCAACTGCTGTCAAAACCCAGTCCATGAGAAAACAGAAGATGTGGCAAACCTCCAAGTATAGCTTGGCTTGATGGTCCAGTACATTTGTGTTGCTGGAGAGATGCTTAAATTCCAGCTACTGATCTTCACTCCCTTTTTTTCAGCAGAAGGACGTGTAGATAGCCAGTGTGCTCTGAAGAGCAGAAAATGCTTCATGTCACTCAACAGGAGTCTTTTCGGAGCAAGAGGTCAAGTAATAATGATATCTAAAAACTTAAATCCTCCTGGAAGCATTTCCCTCTAGCCCTGGTGGAAATATAACCACTGTAGAGATATATCACAAGTACATTTGGGAAGCTGATCTTAGATAGCTAACATGTGAATGATTTTAACATTACATTTAAACATGTTAATGATTAGCTAGGATTCTAGACCTCCTGAGCTCTTGCCAAGTTTCCAGGATCCTTACTTCAGTTATAAGTGGGTAGGACAGATTATAACAGTATTATATTACTTTAAAAAAGTATGGGCAAATTTGTATCTTTAAGCATAACATTGGACCTTCTGCCATACCTGTTCAGGTATGGGAGAACCCGTTCAGTGAATCATAGCTACAATCATAAAAGCTCCAAGACTAAAGCTCCATTCATTCTACTTAGCTGCAATGGAGTTGGAGAAACTGAATATTAATATCAGGCCTATCAGTAGTTCCACAACACTAAAAATCTTTCATATTTATTAGCACAGTACCTTTTTCTTAGACCAGACATTACTCTAAAATATTTTCTAACTCATCATGTCTGAAGAAAAAAATGAGAACTGAATTTCACTTTGAAATGAGGATGGCCAATATGTGCCAAAACATGTTACCTCTTATATTAGTTCCTTCCCATAAGCATTTCAACTAGCATGTTTTAAATTAAAATTTAACAATAAAGCAACTTACGATAAGGTATTGCCTAGATCTGCAAGGATACTGTCCTTTTAACACGTTGTAGCCTGCCCCATTAACATTCCAATTTTATTGCATGTACCTGGTCTGAAGAGAGTCAGTAGCCACTGGGTGTAGCAGAAATTGTTGGCCTTCAGCAAAACGAACAGCTGAAATGCACACTGTACCTGACCATGCTTGTTAGGCTATTTGCTCCTTTAATCACGTCTGCCATTCAATTATCCTCAAAACCTTCATCGTGTCCCTAGACAATAAAACGTGACAAGACGGGTATTACTGTGTTATGGTCATCTGACGTCTAGAAGTGCCTAATTATTCCCTTCAGTGATTAGCTACAATTACTGTTTTAACCCAACTGTTAAAGGCCATAAAAAAGGGTTTCAAATATTCATCACAGGATACCTTATGAGCTGGACAAGTGTGTATAGAGATAGAACCAGTGGTTCCCAGATGACTGTCCCTGGAGAAGCAGTAACCCCAGAGAGGGTGCTCCCAAAAATGCTTTGACGCCCAGATTACTCCTGAGACTGCTAGCCTAACCCTTGCTAGCCTGAGGGTAGGCAGCCTACTTCTTGCCTGTGCTGACAGCAAGTGATACCGGGCTTTCTGGGAAGGACCTGGATAGTTCTTGAATCATCCTCTAAATAACGCGGTCAGGGGTGATGGGATGCTGACAGCCACATATTCATGTGAAGGAATCAAAACATCTCCCACAGGAGCAACCACAAGATTGCTCCTCTGTATGCAGGCTATATTGGTCCTCAGGAAGCTTCTGGCCTCCCTTTCTGGTAAACATAGCCTGGCCCCGAAGTTGCTGCAGTTTCTATATTTTATTTGAGAATCTGTGATTAGATTTAAGATTAGGTCATCCTCTTCATCCTATCCTAAAAGAGCCACTTCAAATAATGGAAGGTCAGGGGGTTTGATCCTGATATCTGAAAACAGCTGGTTGCAGGAGTTAAAATCAGTAACAGGTTAAGAAACCACAAGTTCGTTGAGTTCAGGGAAATTATGTAACTTCTTGCATTCAGGTTCTTTGCTCTGCTCCATTCAAACCACCAATGGGCGGTGAAGAGCTCCCTGCAAAAAGAGCAACTCTTAAAGAAGAGGAGCAAGGACTGGCATTTGTGCAATAGGAAGGCTTTGTCAAGGAGGGGATGTGACAGATCCAGGGCTAAAAACTACTCACTAAATCTAAATTTCACTCAAGTTTAAGCAAATGCTTCCTCACTCTCTATCACATTTCTCAACCTAAGTCAAGCTCTGGTGAAGGGGAGATTTTATCCTGACCTTTAAGTTGCCTTTAAGGCAAGGGATGCACACACAGTGGTGCTGTGGGAGCTAATAGAGTAGCTCCACATAAAGTAGTAAACAATTGCCAGCCTTTCACTGAGAGAAGGCCAGTTTTGAAGGTATATTGCCAATCAAAACCTCTCTCCCACTGGGGTTCATCGCGGCCCCCGCATTCAGTGGCACTTCCATATCGCATTCAACATGACGAAGTAATAACCACAGCTGGCACTGCCGCTGGCAGTCAGCGGTTAGCTCTGGCAGACGATTGCTAGGAACGGTGAAATAGCTTTACGTTACCTACGGCAGAGCCCTGGAACGCCAAGTCAGGGGACGTGGCAGATGTCCCACCCCGCTGGCAGCAGGAGCAGCACGCCGGCCTCTCCAGGACTCGCTTCCATTCCAGCCCTTCCTTCGTCCTTCCCCTCCTAGCAGCACGACAAGCTCAGTCCTCCAGCCTGGGAGCCACGAGTTTTGGTTCTGCCAGCACTGCTGAGAAGCTTTGAGTTGGCCTTACAGATAGCACCGCCCTTTGCGAGAGAATGAGATGCCAATTTTGCTTCTTGTGGTACAATGAAGCTTATTTAAATAAAAGCCTGATTAAGACAGGGAGCCATGGACTAGATTCACAGCAGGGAAAGCTGAAAACTACTTACTACATGCCGTTAAATTACCAATTTCTGCAATTTTATTTTTAAAGCTGTGTTGTTTCTTTGAACTGGGAAAAACACTGCACACACATCATTTTGGATAATGTTGCAAGCAAGGTTGCTTTGTTCAGCTGATGTTATCTAGCCCAAAGCAAGAAATGTGGGTGATTTTTTTTTTCCTTCCCAGTAAAGGAATGGCTTTTTACAAAGAACACAGTGACCTCACAATAACAAAAGATCCGGTCCAAGATGCGCAAACTGTAAAGCAAGACTGGCTACCCCACTGTAAGCATCAGTGGGAATCATGCAGCTTTCACTAGTCATTGTCCTAAGTCAGGGATACAGTAATAAGGTAAAGAAAAATTTGGAGCTCTGCCTTCTATTCCTCACATTTAAGCTATAACTGCTACAAGGCACAATTAGTATTTGCAGGTCTCAGTTACCGAGAACCTATTTCACACATACCAGGTACAGCTGGCAAAAATTCAAACACATGTTAAGATTGCCTGTAATAATGTACCAAAAATTTAATTTAATGCTCATTGCAAATAATTTGGCTAATGTCAGCCCTATTTCCTTCTAAATCTTACCAGCTAATCACTTTCCAATTTTTTCTTTCTGGCTGTGATTATTCTCACATTAGCCCATGCAGCTTTGTTGTAACTGATCCTAATGGGATAAGCATGGGAGCAAGCCTGGAGCAAATACTCAAGTGTACTTCACACAGAGAATTGTACCGAGAGATAGGATTACAAAAACATCCATGACAAATGGCTACAAATGGAGCTTGATCATAATAAAATAAATGCAACTACTGGAATTCATATTTGTTAGTTCTTTGAACTATCTTCCCAGATCTTCTTGGAAGAAGTATTTTGCCTCCCACCAGCTAGCTTGCTATGCATTTGGGGCATTATATTGACTTACACCACCTGAGAACCTGATCATCTGTCTTCAGCTATGGTAGAAAGTCACAGCAAAAATGTGTGCAACACTTACTGCTTTGTGTTCATCTGCAGATCAGAAGAAAGTGTCCTATATTAACCAATATAACTATTATTTTTGTTTAAAGTAGCTATAGAGAGAGCTAATTAAAGTGATTTTTAGGTATTGGCATTTTAGATGAGAATACTGTACATAATGTGGATGCGTTTACATCATTTTAAGTGTGAACATTCAACCGTTTCAGAACACCTCTTTGAAACTAATCCCTGGCCTTCTGTGTTGATAATGGCTTATAGATGTAGCTGTCTCCCATGATAGCACTGCCTGGTGAAAACATCTCCCTTCAGCCATGCCCTGTTTTAGAGGATCTGACCATTTTAGTGCCGCTCCTTTCCCTGCAGCGTTGCTGAGAGGGCTGATCCCCCTCTGTCGCTATCGTGCTGCAGCCCGGCCTCAGGCTGTGATGGAGAACAGTCAGCCCTGGAAGCTGCCGCCAGGAAAAACTTTCATGTTCGCATCATGTCAGATCTTTCAGCAGTTTTATACTCAGGGCTGTCTAAACATCACTGATAACATGCCAGAGAAAAGGCAAGTGAAGAAGTGCTGTGCTGAAACCGTTCATTCCTTCTTATCAGATGTTTTTTTTACTGGGCTTTGAGGAGTATCTGTACGTCCCTTCTCTACCTAGCATCATTAATCCCTCACACCTTATCTCCAAGCAGTCCTACGTAGCTGTTAGTGCGAAATGCCATTTATTCCATACCACCACTGCTAAAGTAGCATGCAGCTATGTCCGTTTCTACCTGGAAAACCTTTCCTCATCAAAGAAAGCCTCTCCTCTAGTGCAAAACGAGACAGAGGGATGACAAGAGCAAAAATATGGCTTGGGAAAGCAGAGTGAGTTCGATAAAGAAGACCTGCATTTAGCAATGCGTTAGTCTATTAGCACAGAGACCAGCAGGGAAGTACAAAACTTCAAAATCCTACTAGACCATGGGATGTAGTTCATTATGTTAATGAAAAAGCTGTTTTTAGCTAGCCAGCCTGGACTGCTTCTCTTCTCCATAAGCCTTAGGACAGTATCAAGAGTGCATATAGGTAGATTATGTCAACTTCAGTAATACAATTTCTGTGGCCATGTCTCTATTGTTTCTGCCGGTAGTGTCTGGACAGACTTTCTATATGATCGTCTGAGTCCTCTAAACTGCTTAGTTTCCAAATCTGATCAGAATCAAGTGCATTCAACTCAGTATGGATAAGGCTTACTGAACTCTTAGTAGCAGGGCTTCAGTGGGACCCTGATGCTCTGAGTCTCTCCCAGCTACGGACTCTGCTTATATGGTCCCACTGAGGCTTGCATCGCAATAATAAGCCATTGGAGAAATTATTCATTATACATAATTAAGATGCTGGTTAAGCATGACATCCAGAGTGAGCACTAGAGCAAAGACACTTTGCTAGCTCTGTAGCAGTATTCCAAGCCATCAAGCATGATTGACAACTCAGATAATCTCTTTAGTAATCCTCTGAATTCTAAACACAGAAACCCCTAACTCATCATCAGGTAAGAATATGTTGCAGTGCTATAAAAGAGAAGACAGTTATGTCACTTGGCTTGTTTTAGCCATTTATTGTGTGTACATCTCCATTTCAGAATAAAGTTTGACTTTAACTACACGGAGGTCTGGCGTATTCATTATTATCAACAGCATATTCTTGCAGAGGTTCTGCTTTACTTTACAAGGCAGTAAAGGATGTAATAAAGATTAATTGGTCTAAGTTATAGTGTCTGAAGTGTATACCTTCAAGCTGTTAAATGTGTCAATGGAGATCCATTATGACAACAATGGACATATTATTCTCCATAGGGTTTACTGCTATTTGCTAGTATGAGATGTGTGCTCATTATTAAGACAAAACCACAGAAAAGAGCTCGGATTTGAAATAAGAGCTTTACTTTACACAGCATGATAAGCCTTAATTTTGTAAACACTGTTACTTTGGCTTTCATTATGTATTCCTGCTAGTATTGTTTCACGGCATCAACTATTTTACAGGTTTTTATTTATCATCATACAAAACTGGGCAAGCAGCACATGCGTAGCAGTCTGCAGGTTAAAAAAAAAATGTGATTTATGAAGGCTAGGCACTTGAATTTCAAATAGGATCTGCGTATCCATATCAATATCTGCCTAGGTCTAGATGGCCCGTCAGATGGAAAAGGTTAAAGCTCACCAAGTTGCTGCAGCCAATAGCACACAGGGGAGTGTTATGGCTAACAGCACATCCATATGCTTGGACATCCTGTGCTCCAGTCAAGCAACCATCCACTGGATCAGACCGGCCTGATTACCACAGTAATCCCGAATCCATCTATGTCTATGGATCCATATTGACAACTTCACTGTACTCCCACCCTCTCCTGATTCAACTTTCTCTTCTACTTGCTGGATGATTTAAACTCATTTTAAGGCCATTATCAAAATATTTTAAAATTACCATGAAATGCAATAGCAGAATATTTTTTGCAAACTTGTTGCTTAAGTATTAAAAACACTAGTGGCAAATTCATTGATCACTGCAGATGTGAACACATTGAGTAAATAGCACAGTTACCAAAATTCAGTACTTTCACTGGATTTGGAACAGGATGAGAGCTGCACAGTGTGGGCGATCACCACTGCGCTGGCATGTCTACATTTACAGGTATTTACAAATCCCCCAGCAACAGCCTCGCTCCCGTGCGGCCAACCAAATGGAGTACCCAGCTCTTCTTCACTCTCCAGGTTGTCGTGTAAGAGGGAGTCTGTCTGTGGTTTTTTGGAAGAGCATTTTCCCATGTGTATTCAGAAGTTGTTCTTCAACACATTGTGTTTTTTCAAACTTGAGCTTTTACCCACAAGTATTCTGTGCTTGTCATTCCCTCTGTGAATTTAGTGGGACTGCCGCTTGACTTGGACACTGGCCTTCATGGAAAAATTTTCTGATATCAAGATTAGATATTTGTTTTTCCATGGATTGGGAGAAATTTATAAGAGTTTGTTTGTTTGTTCTTTTCTGTTTTAATTCAGGAGAAACAACAAACACACCAAGAGTGTCTTACCTCTCGCCTACACACAGTTCCTGCCTTTCTTCCTGTCATGCTCTACAAAACCTAAATCTGGATTAAATCAAACTTCTACTTTTTTAGATGATCATGAATAGGGCTAAAAGCCTAATCTTCCTCACACTTTCTCCTGGCTTCTTGTTTTCTGTCTAATCTCTCTGAATCTCTGGTGCCACTTTTCCATAATATTAAGTGCATGCTTATGTTGGACATCCAGCCCCTAAATGCTCACCTCACCTGCTTTCCAGTGGGTCACTCCTAGTCAAAGGAGACATTTTAAGGAAACATTTAGGGTTGAAAACATCACCAGACACACACACAGACTGCTGTACAGAGAGAGCAGGCAGAATTCACAGACAGCATAAGGATTCATTGGAGCAGGTCTTGCTACTGTAATATGTCCAGTTCTTCAGTCACAGCTCCTACTTCTGCTTTCTGCTTTCTGTAAAAGAAAAACAGTAAAAAGTGACTACTGTAATCAGTAGGATTAGGATCAGCATGCCGATTGTGGAAAATGTTGAATAAAGAAACAAAAATCTTTGGTTTTAAAGATTTAAATTTGGAGTTAAGGCTAAGCTATCATAAGGTTTCCTAGATGGCAAATGAAGTTCATAACCTATCTAAATTACAACTGATTATATTTGCTGTACTTTAATTGTTCCTAGAGTTCAAAATATGTTCATTTGCTCCATGTGAATCCATTAATAGGCTGGTATGAACATGCACTTACTGAAGATCACATCTGTGCTTTGGCTTGTGTTTAATTAGATGCACAGTTTATCAGGCTGTTACAGAAGTTATGAACTGAATATGACCCACTTAAGAATTCCAGCCATGTAATGTATTTTATATATACATACTAATAATGGCTACTATTCAGAACTATATGTATTAAAAATACCTAAATTCTGTGCTTTTTATTAGGAACAAACCTATTTCTCATAACAGCTTGTAGACTCCAGTATATTGCACCTGAGGTAATTAAATAGCCGTAGAGCTTGTAACCACGACAGAAACTGATTCCTCCATTAACATTTTCAAAGTCCTATTGATGCAAATTCCTACTGATTATAACTCCTATTGATTGAAAATGATTTTAATCAGGTCAGCTGTTTTTTTTAGAGGACTGACCAAAAAATAAACACTTTTTTCCTTATGAGAATATTTGCATTAGGATGACCCATAACGAGATAAAGTTTGAAACTCAGTCTTGGTTTACTTTACCTAGCTCTGTCTCCTGAAGACAGAAGAGCAATTCTTGTTCAAAGACAGTCTGCACCATAACTTTGAATGCATGTGTTTCCTATAGTTAAGACATTATCAAATTTAAAAGATAAGTCTCTGAGAGTGCTTTAAAGTTAAGTCAGTTTGAGCATGTAGTATTTTTTTGAGTTCTTGGACAATGAGTGAGTATGCAAGTTGTCTGTTTAAGATGAAGGCTGATGGTTTATTAAATTAAGAAATCAAGCACTTGATTTCACTACTACAAGATAGCTTTCCAAAATGCTATCAAAATGCATATTATGCATTATTTCTCATTGTCCCTTTCTTTGGGCAATATAGACTTTATACTCACAACAACTGTCCATTGGTGTGGAATATTTAGCATGAGAGGTTCGGACCATGCCAGCCTTCAGCAGAGTTATGCTCTGCGTTTTCTCACTCTGCCATATCCTGGGTCAGCAACATGCTACCCTCCACCCCTGATTCCACTGCACAGGAATTATTGGTAGTATTGTCACTGATATGATCTGCAGTGGGGAAAATGTGAGCTAATGGCTCTGAAAGCATCATCATGGCATTGCAAGAACCAAAAAAGCATGAAAACAGCCATCAACTGGCTCTATTTGGATGGCAAGAATTTCATCCTAGGAGTGAGAGTCCTACCACCAGCCTGCTTACTCGGGACGCCTGGAGGTGAGCTTCATTAAAATCATTTAGGAGCCATCACTGAAGCCTCTATCCACATAAAAATTCAAAAATGCAAGTCAGTCATATCTGGCCTGTAGAACATAAGACATGGCTAGCATAGCTGAGCTGGTATTGTCCTCAACCACAACCTTTTCCTGATTTTTATATGAGCCATAGGAGCACAGTCAAGTCAAAAATTCCACTCCACAGCAGGGAGTACTCGCTTTCTCTCACTCATGTGTAGCACTGACAGGCTTACAAAAAATGTGTGTAATTGGAGCCCCAAACACCTGAACTTCAATAAAGGGTAAGTGTCAAAATACTGTAAATTCATCTTCAGGTCTAATAACCTAAACAATTCCTTTGCTGCAAAAATGTCTTTGTTTAGGCATTATATTGCACAAGCCTTTCTAGCAGGATGTTTGATAAGATGCACTGATGTTCTGCCTTTTAAACTTTTCAGCATCGTGATTCTGTAGTTAGCTATTTATTGTCTTTAACTCTAGAATCCCACAATATTGCAAGCTCTTTCTGGTGTCTGACACAAGATGAGGAATGCGCTTAGCTTCCCTGGCATTGTAATGCTATAGCTGAGGACAAGAAAGTATAACATCTGCAAGTGTTTTAATAAATCAAATATTTCAAAATTATTTTTGATAAAGAAAACCAAATGAATTAAGACAATTTGGATAGTGTGATAGATAAATTATTAGAGAAACTATGATATAAAAAAATTAGAAAGATTTAGGACTCAGAGTATGGCAATATTTTTAAAATTTCACACAAGTCAAGATGACAAACAGATGGCACAGTTAAGAAAATCTAGAAGGCAAAAATATAAGCCCCATGTCACTTTAATGATACCTCTGCTTATCACAGTGTATATTTTAGATCAGCTTATAAAGTATTTTTCTAAATCACAAAACTCTCTTGAGCTCTATTTTCTAAAGAAAAACTGGTCTGTAAAGAAGCATCAGTCAAGCACAAGATTAATTTCTGTTGTACCAAGTTGTTGTTTTTGGCACAGAAGTCAATATTTATAAGACGGAAAGCAGCTGTAGTGTGCAACTTAGCATAGTGCATAAATCTTTGCAGCAGGTTATAGCAAGATTATGGTACTACCCACAGGTAATATGATAGAAGCATTGCCACAGCAGAGCCTTCCTAATGGTGGTCATCTATTTACCAGTGTGAGCCAAGCTAATGAGGTCACGCTGATTCACTTCATGTCATTTCCCTTTTGGAAGCAATCAGACCAAATATAAACTGGTAATATATTAAAACAGGTCGCAAAGCACAGTAGTTCGTTAAGACCAAGCTGTTTGTATAGGGCTCTGAGCTAGATTCAAGCTTGCCCGGAGCAATTGGATGTGTGGCTGGGACCACAGGGCCTGAAAAGCAGATGAACCTCCCATGCCCTCGAAAGCTGTCTGAGGTGCAATGTAACTCTGGCATTTTGCTGAATTTTAATTCCACTCATAGCAGCTTTTGCTCCCTACCTGGCATAGTCGGACCCTTGGGTGGCACCTGGAGGAGATGGGACTTGGTCTCAAGCCCACTATGGCCAGCAGTCCTGTGCCCCGTTGCCTGCCCTGGGCTTGGGGGAGATGGTTCGGTCCTAGGTCACCTGCTACTTTTCTCACCAGCCCCAGTTCCCATGTCTATTTTATTCTCCTTCACGGCAAACAATGAGCTCCACAGAAGAGAGGCTAGAGCTCATCTAATTTTTATGCACAAAGTTATATAGATTATGACTGCCTGCTTTTTAATCAATCTTTCTCCCTGTGCTGGAAATGAGGATATGAGCATCTACCTTGCTGCAACATTATTTTTCTCATTCGAGGTGAGGAAGGATCAAATGAAAAGGTACTCAGCTATTTCTCCTCCTTCTCGGGAACCCTGGCACACCAAATCCAGCTCTCCTGGCACTGTGCAGCTACTCACAGAGGGTACCTAGGGCAGTTTCAGGCCCATGACTTTCTCTCTAACCACCACTGCTTACATTCTGACATTCTCAGCCTCACTTGACCAAATTATCTATGGTTTTAGGCAAAGATGTTAGAAATATAATGTCAAATAGATGCAGATTGAGCCCACATGGGAAGCAGGAAATACAATAGAAATATGTAAGTCCATTATCTGAATTTATCAGCATATATTCTGCATGCTTTATAAATTTGACTAGTGTGATCATCTGTTTCATCCCTAGAAGAGAAAGAGCCAGCAAAGAGGAATTTCTTGAAACAGGCAGCAGAAAGCGATAGACTTGAAATAAACAAAATAGTAGAAATTAGATTTTGCTGGCAAGATTTGCTTGTGTTGTTCATCAAATAAATGCACATTATGTCTTGCACTGCTACTCAGCTGTGGTCTTATAATGTGCTCTCTGCATCCTGTCAAACATATGAGCCTTTGTCCCATAATAGACCCAACTATCTCCCAACCAGCTGAGCTCAGGGTCAGCCCAGGGTCATGCTGGTTAAAGATGCCTGTCAGTTCACTGCCTGAGTCACAAACGTGCTTTAAATCACCTTTATCTTACTTAGGGTGATGTTTTCCAGCAAGCAGCTGTAGCAGGAGCTGCTGCATCGAGGTATAGCAGAGCAAAATGCTTTGCAGTATCCCCAAGCATTTTACTTTGAGTATGCAAAGGTCAGTGCAGAGCCTGAAGTGTGATGTGAAATGAGAACTGTTTCACATACCTTTATGCAAAGAAAAATAGCATTGTTCATGTGGATCCTGCAAATGAAAATAAAAATTCAGAAAATAGGACTTCACCTTTCAGGTCAGAAATATAATTGTTACTTAGCTTAAAATTTCCAGAAAAAAAAAAAAAAGAAAGAAAAAAAAAAAAAAGAAAGGAGAGTACTTGCATAAGGAGGTCTGGTAATCTGGGAAATGTATCACCTGATGTTTTTATTGTGATAAATATCTCCCTTCAGCTCCTGATGCTATACAACTTCTTAATGTTTGTCACCAGTCTCTAAGGTATAGAAGAAAGACAGGCCTTAATTGTAAATATACACATGCTTTATTGCCAGTGCAATGGCATGAGCACATTTAACAGGATTGTCATTCCGGTTAATTATGCTGATTCTGACACATACCTATCACGGCTGAAATTGATAGTGCCTTTCGACCAGTTAGGAGCATGGCAATAAACCGTATCTTTCTCGCTAAGGTTAAGCACATTTGGGGCCAGAGGATGGCAGGAGGAAGAGTCCCTGCATGCTAAGTATGTGCCGCCAGCTAAACAGCAAAACCTCCTTTCAAGAGAAATGCAGATAGCTCCAAACCTGCACATGTTCTGCATTTCTACTGTGTATCCTCCAGCCTCAGCCCACCTGCCCCAGGCAAAGACAACAATCTTCATTATGCCTAATAATAAGCAATACCTTCCCAGCCCCTTAGAAACTCTTGGCCTTGTTTACAACACGTAGTACCAGGCACTCAAGCAGCTGGTAACACTTATTAAAGGTATTAAAGTAGAAGAAAAGGAGGTAAAAAAAGGAGGCAACTATTAGAAAACACTTTGTGGCAAGGGCGAAAAAAAAAAAAAAAATCTATTTTCCCTGAAGCTGGAGCTTGAGTCTCTGAATTCCAGCCGGAAGGAAATGGGGGAAATCTTGCAATCATCAGCAAACCACAAACCAATATTAAATGAGAGTAAAGCACCATCATTACCCTCAGCAACATTATCGAGTCTCAGATCAAAACCTCAGTATAAAACCTCAAACCAAACAGGTAGGTAGAAGTGTCAAGAAACACCATATCCTCCTTTCTCTTCCATATAGAACCACAGAATCATTATGGTTGGAAAAGACCTTTAAGATCATGGAGCCCAGCTGTAAACCCTTCAACACCATGTCTGCTAAACCATGTCCATTACTTTCTTATCTACACCACCCAGTATTTTAGGGTATTCTGGAAGGGAAATGGAGGTACATATATTTTATATATACACCTAGTTAACAAGGATAATGTTTTAGGATTAACAGAACTGGAGGGAGAGAAGAAGGAGGAAAAGAAAAAGGGACATAGGGAAAAGGAAGGAAAAGAGGAAGAAGCAAACAAGGAATATAATGCATGTTTTTACAGAAAACAAAATCTTCAGTTTTTCCTCAATTTTCTTCAAAGTCTTCAATTTTCTATCAAGTGACTAAAGTAACTTTTAAAGAAAAGCAAACATTTATATATGTAGACTTTCATTTAAGATAAATAAATAAGTTAAAACATGGATAGTGTCATCCAAGCTAAACAATGCAGAAATTTGGAAGAAGGGACCAAAAAAAGAACAGCAACTCTCTTGGATGGTCCAATGAACCGTAACTTGGACACTTTGCACGTGACAGCAGTTTCAGTGGGAAAGGAGGAGCTATCCCCACAGGAGTTACCCAGGCTCTGCTTCTCTGCCCTTCTCCTGGGCAGCCCAGGTCCCTCATGATGGCTCATACTGGCAGCACTGGACAGGCGAGCTCGGTTGCTCCCCTTTTTGCCCCATGGCATGCCCATGCCCTGTTGACCACCTGGCCTAGATAAAAGCAATGAAAGGACCTTACTGCGAGCCCAGGCTGGAGAACATGAAGGTCAAAACACCTTGAAAATCGGGTGTACGATTGGAGCACCAATGAAGAGATCTGGAGGAACTAGTCTCATAGATATGGGTAAACATCTGGGAAACATACAGATGAAGATTGAAAAAAAAAAAAAAAAGGAGAAAGAAAAAAAAAAGATTAAAAGAAAAGTCTAAGCTGCACACAAGGAGGAATTCCTTTTTATCCTTTCTCCTAATAATAACTTTTGCAGCGTCTCACCTTTGGAGTGAGGCCAGAATTCATTCTGCTGGTAAAGAAAAGCAGTATTTTCAGTAGCAGTCTGGCTAAGTACATTTACTCCTCCTTGCCATTAAATGGATCCTCACACGGGATGTCTGAAGGAGTGTCCTTGAGATCAGGATAACAGGATCACTGGAGCAGACTGAGGTGCTGCTTTTGGACAAATCAGCATCAAGTGGATATCAAACTTTTAGACAGGGCTGCTGACAGACTTCATTCCATCCTATCTTTTCTCTTTGAGCTCAGATATTATTTGTTCCATGGATAGTGACTTTGGAGCTACTTCCATAGTTCTTTCTCTGGCAGACTCCCCATTGAAACTTGCAGGCATTTTATGTAGCAGGACCTAGGCTTTCATGATGAAAGAGAATTTTCTATTCGAGATGTGTTGGCATTTTTTACTATAGATGTTTGCTACAGTAAGAAAAGAACTACCCTCTGAGAATGACATGATAAAGCTTAGATTATTTAATCTCCATTTAAATACAGATCATTTGTTTTTCAAAGCAGGATATTTATTCCTTGCCCTGGAGAATGCCTGGAAAAGAACAAAGCTAAATTTACAGCCCTGGCTGGACTCCATTACATTTAATGCTGCTGCTCCAAAGTAATATGGAACTTCACTAAAGGCAAAACCTGCTTTAAGGACAAAAACCTGAGACAAGGTGTGTTGTTCTCATAAAGCCCAGGAGTCACTCCCACGCACCCATATATCACCCTGCTCATTTAACTTGGACACTCCAGGCATTTGTAAGGGAGCTATCAAAGACGCTCTACAGAGGAGAATCACTGTTTAAATTTTTGGTATGAAGTAGCAGCTTTCTTTTCCCTGGGGGGGGTTCTGCACTTGGAGCAAAAAACAGGGGTATGGAGAAGCAGGGACACGGCAGAGCAACCACCTCATCCCACGGCTGGAAGGCACCCGCTGCCCGCGAGGAAGGGGCCACCTTCCCCCAGCCTCTGCTCAGCAAGTGCACACCTGAATGCACTTAATATTTCTCAGCTCTTCCATTCATCTGCAGGTCATCTTTTGGGCCTCTAAGAGGAAAGGAATTTTATGAAATAAAGATCTAAGGGCTGAAAATGTATGTGCAGGGAGCGGGGGGAGTGTGACAAACCTCACAGCCCATGTGAAAGGTTGTTTTGCTTCTAGACCAAAGGGGAGGAGGCCTGATCCTGCTCCCACGCTAGATAAGCAGATATCCTGCAGGCAAGAAAAGCTGGCAATAGGCTGAAATCATGGTGAGAGTTGAAAAGCTTGTTTTTCTATATGCACAACAAACCAGAATTGTTGACAGAAAAGCAAAAGAACATCTGCTCGTGCTGATCTATGAGAGCTTTCCCTAACTCCATTAACCTCCCTTCTTTCTCTGCTTCTTTTTTTTTAACTGAAAATTATCATTTAAAATGTTGGAGGCTTTCATTTCTCTATTAATCAGACTGAATCTCTTTAGCTGCAGTTAAAATACGTTGTGAGGTGCTTCGACCGAAAGATCATCTGCCTTGCAATTAGAACTGATTTTTAATACAACAGGGGGGAAATAGAGAACAAGAGCTTTAGAATCAATATAACTATAAATTACATGGAAAAGGAAACGGTAGCCTCCTAGCGTGGAACAACAGATTTATTATCAAGCAGTTAGCATTGTATCGATAAAGTATATAAGTTTTATAAACAAAGGGAGAAAGAGACACACAGAGAGAAATTAATGTTAACATGGTCTCACTGTTGCTTTTGCATTTTTGTGTGTATGTATTTTAAAATGTAAAATGTCACACTGAAAAATTACTGGTTAATGACTCAGAAGACCCTGTCTGCAGTATTTTCTCAGGAAAAACTCCACTGATTTTAATGAATAGAATAGGATCCCATTGTGTATTCTGCATTTAACCCTAATTAAGACTGGCTACTAATCAGTATTCTCCATCCCCTTGCTCTGAATAGGATCATTGCTAAGATTGTAGCTAAGATTTCCCTTTAAACCTCATGGACTTGTATTTATTTTGAGTCACGTACCAAACAGCATGAGCAAAATTGTTCTTTCTGGTAGCAGCAAATATTTTAAATGCATCATCTTCTCCTTTCACAGACAGATTCCTCTCTATTAGGTCACATATATATTAGAAGAAGAAAAATCAATTCTATGCCCAGAAAATTTGCCCCTTGGGTTTCTATTGCTTTCAGTGGGCAGCCTGCCCTATTGCATTCCCATTGAAAAGCAAAAGGAAAACTGTTGTGCATTCCCAGGCATGGAGTTAACAGCTGGAGCCTGATTCAGAGCCCCTGGAAATGGGCACCTGCCCATTTGTGCCACCCTGTTTGTGCCAGAGCCAGTGAAAGTGGATGTTCGACCTATGTCCTTGACTAGTCTCAAAACATGTCACAGTGTTCAAAAGGGGGATTACATGGAGATTATCTGGATTTCTAGCATCCCTCATCTGATTCTCTGTCAAACTGTTGCATTAAAGAAGGCTCTGCAGAACTTTTGATATTTTTTGTATATCGTGCTCATTATGTTCTTTGCTTAGGCAGTCAGAACCTTGGGGTGAGAAAGGCGTGATGTGAACAGGGAAAAGTTATCTTCACTGAGGGGTTATCGGGCTCAATGAGCCTCATCTGAATTGCAGAGCTGTGGCTCTCAGACAAGGCAAATCTCCCCCTGGGCCACAGTGAGTCCCATGCAAAGCTGATGTGAACATGGGATGATGGTATCTACCATTCTCTGCTAACTTCAAACCTCTCCGTCCATGAGCTAGATTGCAAGAAGATAGCATAGCATCTCATTAAATTAATCTAAGTTCAGGGTAGGGAAATACATATTCACATGGTAAAGGCACTATGTGTTTCCAGCACAGTGGAAGTACAGTAAAGTCCTCACCTTTTCCTCATGAAGAGATAGGTTCTCCATTTCCAGGATGATCTTTTGCACTCCTAGCACTGTCAGGAATATAAAAATAAAGTATTCAGGGAGAAAAAAAATAATAAATTACAATACTCCACAGGGTCCTATTTACCTTCAATACCCACTTCCAAGTCTAAACATATTGTTCATGCTAATACTGTTTGCTGGAAGGAGTGTTCCTCCAAGATAACATTTCCACACAGTGAAATATGCGCAGCTCTTGGATAGCTCAGCTCTCACATGGGATCACCTTTCAATTTCTAGACAGTATTATTATTTTTTTAACCTATTTCTTCTTTTCCGCCCCCCCCCCCCAGCACAGCATGAGGAACACAACACCACCCCAACCAATGCATTTAGTTTTACAATCCATCTGTCCCCGGAACCATACGTGAATGTCGAATCCACTGACGTGGCAGAACAATGCTGCAGGGATTTTGTTTCTTGCAAACTAGACCAGTCTGCTTAAAATCTCCATCTTTCCTTGAGGCTGGAGGGAATATTACACAACTGTGCTAAGAAAATAAATCTAGGCTTGGATGGCATTTCCACTGTAACGGATGTTTTGCATGGGAGTTAGCTGAAGCTCCCTAGTAAACCATCCTAATGCAAAAGGCAAGGAAAAAAATGTTTTATTGGTATAGAGGAGTCCAATTAAAACAGTGGAGAAATCCTCATCATTGTAGAATAGTCCCTTCCAGAATTATCACCTTCTTATGAAGCCAGTGAAACTCTGGACAAGTGGCTGTTTTCTGAGACCCTCACGCACTCTTCCTGCTCGCCCTGGTCCGTCCCCACACGGAGACTGTGATTTACACAGATGTGCCCTGCACCTGAGTCCTCGAGGTGCGCAGTGGAGGAGGGCTCACCACCCCCATTTCTACCCCTAAAGCCCCATCCTCACCCCATCTCTTTTCATTCCTTAAAGAACTCGGTCTCCTGTGTTTTCTCTGCTCTTTATTCCATGTCACTGGAGCTGAGTGACTGCTGAAGATGAGAGGAGACGAGGAGTGTGAAGAGGGAAGCTCCTGCCTCTGGTCTGAGTCTGACGGGAAATGATGAAAAACACATGGGCTATGAAAAAGTCCAGTCCAACTTTCTGTTTACTGAGCTCCCTAGAAAACGTCAACATCTGTCACCAAGTAACCCCTAAAAGGGGCACCCCCTTGCCACGGGACCCTGATGGCAGGTCCCATCCCTCTTCTCCAGGCACGACCTGGAGCCGAGGGGTGTTGACAGCAAGAAAGGGAGGTTATCCGGGACCTGGTGCTAGCGATAGCAGTAGACGAAGGGGATCGCAAGTGACACCCCCTGCTCACTGGGTGATGCCGCACCGGGATGAGCGAGCAGGGCCGCAGGCTCCGAGGGCCCTCGCCTAAGTCCGGCGGGGCAGCGGGGTCCTCACCGTGCCCCCAGGCCAGGGATCCAGCCCCCTCTCCCTGTGGGCTCCGACTGACCCGCGCTGCGCTGCCCCGCGCACTCCCCGCCCGCGGAAATGTTCTGCTCCCCTTGCCCTCAGCGCGACGCGTTGCGCTGTCTCCGTGCAGCCTTTTCCCGTTTTACTCATTACCAGGAGCGCGGGGCCGCTTGCGCTCCTCTCCGAGCGCCCAGCGCAGCGCAGCGCAGCGCGGCCCGGCAGCTCCGATCCGCTCCGCTCCGCGGCGGGCGCAGCTTATCGCGGGGCGCACAACGAATTTTCCTTGTGCCAGGAACTAGCCGGAGATCAGACCCAAGGACGGCTGGGAACGCGATCGATCCCTACAAAATACCTTAAAACATTCGATTAAAACACATATTTTCTTTTTCTTTTTTTAATTAATCAATAGCATATAAATTATGCATTTATTTATTATTTTTTCCTCGCAGAGGATGGCCTACAGGCAAGGGTAGATCAGGACTGGGAGATATAAGATATATAGATACAGATATTCAGATATGTGTGCGCAAATCTCGCTGTATCGGGCGCAGAGCGCAGCGGGCGCGCATCGCTGCAGCGCGGCGCAGGGCTGTGAGGGTCCCGCCGGCTCCCGGCCGCTCTGACACTTCCTACAACTGTTGCCAGCGAGGCGCTCCATGAGTCCCTGTGTTTTCCTAATCCCTCTGGTTCCCGCTGACTACACATCCTAGACCGGTGTCAGCGTAGGTAAAAGCGTTTGCAGCTGAGCTCGCCGTCGAGTTCTCTATCTGTCCCCGGACGGTAGCTCCTCTGCGGGCTCATCTGGGCTTGTCTTTGCTTAAAGGTGACTTTTTGTTGATGCTACTGCTGCAGCTTTTACTTTCTTGAACCGTGAGAAGTTTGTGGTGCGTTGCATTTGTGTTTATAAGATGGACTCCGGAAAAAAAAAAAAAAAATGTGGTTAGTGGTTTCACTGTAGTAGAGGCTGCGTCGACCCAATTTTTGAAAGAATTAATAGTCCTGATTTATTTTTGCGAGATATGTACCTTCAAGGAAAGTAGATGTGAAAGCCAAAACAATTGTAAAAGAAATGGCTAAAACATTCTCCGTGTGGAACAAATGCTTAAAATACGTCACGACACTATAAAAAAAAATAGCGCAAAAGCCTTTTTTTTTTTTTTTTTTTTTTTCCCTGGGTCAAATTCTGCTTGTATTGCGAAATGTGTAGCCCTTTTGAAGTTATATCGCAGAATGGGCTCCTCACATCATCAGAATCAACAGAGTTTGCCCCGAATTCTTAGCCACAAGGGAAAAGATTTTTTTCCCCCAAAGCTCCCATTGATTTCAATGGTCTTTCTGAGCTTGAAACAGGAGTAACTGTGACCTGTAATATTTTATGACACATAAGCCATAAAAGAATAATGTTAACAGTGAAAGCCGGCCAAGTAGTGCGCCTCGGGGAGAAAAGGAATGTTTGCCTTGGAAAGGGAGAGAGAGAAAAAGTGAGACAGTGAGAAAGGAAGGGAAGAGAGAGAGAGAGAGGGAAAGAATGTAAGAATGAAAGAAAGAATGTAAGAATGAGAGAGAGAAAGAGAGAAAGAGAGAGAGAGAGAGAGAGAGAGAGAGAAAGAAAGAAAGAAAGAAAGAAAGAAAGAAAGAAAGAAAGAAAGAAAGA
>JAWLRI010000169.1:3019853-3030392 GCA_034781795.1 Crypturellus tataupa | reverse complement strand
AGAGGGAGAACCGCTGAGCGCGGCAGGAGGCACCTAGACCCCAGCGAGGCCCTTCCCGCAGCAACCACGGTGGGGTCAGCCGTCCCCAGGGAGCGCGCATCTCCCATGCCGGCCGCGGGCACCGCCACGCGGGGCTTTCCGCGGCGCCGGGGCCGCTGACCCCCCCCACACGCACGCACCGACCCCCGGATCTACCGGGCGCCCAGGGGAACTTAAACCAAGTTGCAGCCCCTACCCGTCCGGGTAGCTCTCGGGCTCCGTGCATTAAGCGGAGGTTCCGAGTAACGGCTAGGTGTAAATTTGATCTTACTTCGTTAATTAAGGCACTAAAAAATATAGCTAGTCCGTTTAAAGCACGGGGGAGCCCGGCGTCATCTCAAAGCACAAACAAAGTGAGGGGGAAGCGAAAATAAAAAGCACTATAAGGGTAGGGTGGCCTCTTACGCATACCAATGGTTTTTGTCATTTATGGCTATGCAAGATTTATGACTTCATGCACCAAAGCTGTAAACAGAGCACTAAAACAGAAAACACTTGCTCCTTATGGCATAAGTGAGAAGGCACCACATGAAAGGGGAAACGGGCAGCGTAGGAGGAGAGGAGAGGCAAAAATCCCGCGTATGCATTTTGCTTCAAACAACCTCCTGAATGTTGCATCGGAAGAAAAGTCTTTTTAGTCAATAATCAACCCCACACTTTCTTCTGAAACTGCTGATCTGCCTTTCGCCCTGTCTCCCGACCAAATAGCGAGAGGCACCGCTGAGTCCGGACGGAGCCCTCCGGAATAAAGAGGAAAATTTGGAAGCGAGAACTTAGGACTCCAGAAAGCCGCGGACGCTGCACGGTGCCGGTTTGGGGAGCGCTACCGAAAGCGTGTTTGACCTTTTCCTATGAGTGTATTTAAACTTTGGAGCTGTCTCTAACTGGCTATTCTGTCTCTATCTCCTTTATAACGAGCATTTAAGAGTATTTAAGAGTGACGACAGGGAAGCGGGATGGGGTGGGGGGAAGTCTTTTTTTTAAAAAAAGAAAGTATTTGCGAGGGGCTTTGATTGTGAGAGTTGAAGTGATTCATAGGAATAGTAAAGTATTTCCACCATTCGTTTTCCTGCCTTTAGAGAGTATTTTGTGATATTTCGGCCACTGGCTCCCTTTCCCCACGCCCCCTCTCTCCCCAAAGAGGTCATTTTAAACATGAGAAGATGATTTTTAATGTGCCTTATAATGGAGGGATAAGTCGAGGTAATACGTCCCAACGCACAGATCCCCGCTGTTTTTATCTGCCTTTTCCCCTCCGAGGCCGAGTATTTTCTCTCTGCTGCATTCCGCAGAGAGCGATAGCGCTCGACTCCGAGAGGGACCGCGAGGCTCTGGGGCTGCTGCACGAGCCAGAAACGAGCTGCATTTTCCTCCCACAGGGTCACATTCTGTCGAGCTCTCCCCTTGCGCCGCATTATCATTAGCTGCCGAAAAAATATAATGGCTATAAAACGTTTTATCCTCGGAGTGCTCCGAAATACGAGCAGGCAGCGCTATAATTCATGGGCGATTTGCGAAACCTCCTAGGGAAGAAATAGAGAGGAAGGGACTGGCAGGGGAGTGGGACAAATTCTGGAAGCAGTGCCGAGCCGGGTCATTAGAGAGTTTGTCGGGGATATTAAAACTGCCTAAGAGACGGGACGAACTAACGAATATTGCAAGCAGCCGCGCTTAAAGTGAATTACTGCTTATATTCTCTATCACCAAAGATTCGCGGCGAGCACTTCGCTATTTGCTCAGCAGACTGAGCTTATTTACACAAGCCGCCCGAAATATCCCTCTCCTACAAAACTCCCCTGGCTTTCTGTTGCGCTGGAGTAGGACTGCATTATTTATGTGTGTTTTAACTGGGTCAAAATGCATCCGAACTGGGTCATAAATCAGAGAAAACACTGCCAAGTAATTGAGCTGCAATTAAAGCTTACACTTTATTTTGGAGGCGCGTTTTGGACCGTTTGAAAATATGGCAAAGCCAACCTTCCCTTGCAGATACGCTGCTGGGAGAGCAATAGCTCTACTTCGAGCACAAGAGAGATATCGTGCCTAATAAAGGGCAACGTGATTCAGGGTGGCTAGAGAGGGGGAAATCGCATTTATTTGGGTCCATTCTGCACTGAGGGCAGCGTAGAGAGCAAGAAAGCGAGAAACCGGCGCGGCTATTTCTGCCTTACAGAATGGCCGCCAATCGTTTCAAGTGGAAATGCACGTTTTTTGTTTGTTTGCTTGTTTTCAGACGGCGTTTTGTTTCTAATCGTTCACTTTTCTTCCTCTCCCTCACCCCGACCCCTCAGAAACCCCCTCCGAGTGATCACCAGCACCCAGTAGCCGGGGACAAAACGGTACGGCGCTGCCCAACCTGGGGGAAAGAAAACCCTGAGCGCTGCGACCTTTCCCAAAGCCAGGACCCACCGAGGGATGTCACTTTATACAACATCTCGCCCTCCTTGGATAACCAATTAATTCTCTCATATTCACCGTTTAAAGTGCATTCCTTATATATAGTTACATTCATATGTGTTATAGACATAAGCGCATATTCGCATATTTATAAACATGCAGACATATTACACAAATGAGACAGTTTACAGAAGAATTTAGAATTAGTATATGCTCTCCCAGAAGATAAGCTCCACTCCTCCCCCTTTTCTTCTCGCTTTCCAGATCCTCATTCAGAGGGAAAAAAAAAAAAAAAAAAAAAAAAGAAATCCCGGCTTGATTTATGGTTAGAAGCCGTGGCTCGATTTTGGTTCAGCTCTTTCTCGCCGCGCACAAATAAAGACGAGCGTGTGGCTCGCTGGGGAAGGGGCAGCTTTGCCAGAGAGCAGGACGCCCGAGCAGCCCTCCGTGCACGGGAAACAAAGTGCCACTAAAGCATCATAAATAAAATGGCAGCACAATTGCATACTCATCGATTTACGGAGCGGCAAACACACATAAACCAACAACCGCCGCCGCACGCCCGAGCACGACCCCGGCCGAGGAGAATCCCCCCTCCCCGCACGCACCGTTTTCGCCCCCCCCCCCCAACACATGCGTAAATAAACAAACACATAAGCATAAAATATAAATAAAACTTAAAAATAAAGAAAAGAATAAAGAAGCTTCCCATCTCTCGCCGATCATAAATAATGATAACATGGCAGCGGAAGGGATGGAGCGGAGGCAGCTGGCCATCAAATGCAGTGGGGGGATCTCTACGGAGAAAAATAAATAAAGAAGCGAACTCTGCCCGCTCTGCTCGCTGCGAGGAGAGAGCGGAGTATTTACCGCCGCAAATTGAAACAAAGGGGGAAGCAGCCTGGCTGCGGGGCACCCGCACCCGCACGCACCCGCTCCAGCCTCTGCCACTGACCTTTGCCTCGCACAGCAATAACTCACCGCGTAAATGAACAATCAACGGAAATACCTTAAAATAAAATCCATCCTTTCTAACGAAGCATTTCGTCCTCTCGGCTCGACAATAATCTTTCCATAAGGAATGAAAGCTGTCAGCGAAATGGCCAGCTCTTGCGGGTACGGTGATGGGGGCAGGAAAAAAAAAATAATAGAAAGCAGTGCTTGCTCTGAACAGAAACTGGAAAAGCGTAATCGCAGACGGAGCCAGACCGGGTCTCCACTCCAAATGCCACAATAATGCGCTGTATTATGTGCTCACGTGGTCATACGTCAACTTAAATCCTTTTATTTGAAATAGGGAATCATTGAAGGAACAGGGTTTCTTAGAGCGAGCCTTTGCTTTTAAAGCCTTAACCCAATATGTTAAAGAAGAGTTTTAGGAGGTGGGGGGTGGAATCAAGAGATGGAGATGATGGCGGGGGGGGGGAGGATTCTCCTTCCTCCCTCACTAGCACTTTACACAAAGCCCACTGGAAGGTAAGAGCAATTCTTTTCATAATACGGGGTCGCCCTGCACTTTGATACTTAGCCTAATTAACCGGCATTTGTTCTGTAGGCCCCATCACCCTGCTCCACGCCGCTCGCCCTCTGCACCCCGCGAAGAAAGCCCAGATCTTAACGCTGCTATTCCCAGCCCTCTTCCGAGCAGGACTTCCAGGCTTCCCCCCACGCCCAGCCTTCCCTACCCTGCCATTGTACAGGGCTTGCTCGACTCCCACACGCTACATCAGGGCTCCTGTAGAAACTAAAAAGACCTATAATTACCTGACAAAGGCAAAAAAAGAGTCTCTTCTAAGAGGCTAGTTGGTTTTTGTCCTTGCAACACACTATGAAGAATACACCTTCCTTCACTGGCGTGCCTCTGAATTTTGCAAAACCTTTGGGGACCTCGCTGTTAAACCTGTGCTTACGCATTTCCTATACATCTCATTTGAGTGATGCACAAAATTATAGGTTTGTAACGATGAAAAAAAAAATGAGGAGGAGGAGGTCTCTGCCTAAGGGGGAAAAATAAAAAAATAATAAAAAAGCAAAGCCCTCTTCACCCCCTGAGCCAGCCTATCAAGTGAACCAGCTTCGCCTGTGTGCGAACATCCTACGTCTTCCCCCCCAAGAGTGTTTAACTTTTGCTGTGGACACAATAAGCTAAGTAAACAAAAGAAACCCTAAACTCGCACAGTTTTTTTTTTTTTTTTTTTTTTTTTTTTGAAAGAGTCAAAGAAAATCAGACAGTCCACGCTCTTAACGTGTTCCTGCTCCAGTCCTGCGACTCCAGCATTTTACATCACGATGTGTATTCCCTTACCTGAATCTTTCCACCTTCCCCACGAGCTCGGAGGAAAGTTTCACCTAACTGCCTATCCCCTCTGCAGTTTCACCTGCACCTTGCTGGTCAGAATGCGAATTGTGTTTTAAAGGTGATTTATTTCTGCATTGCATACTCCCTTGGACTGGGCAAGTGGGTCACTGGAATTCAAGCCCATCAGTAACAGTGCATATCAGTGGACACTGCAGAAAAGTCAGCGTGACATTACAACTGAGGAAGAATTTGCAATTTTTCATATTGAAGTGACGAAGATACTAGCAGGGTGCACACATATTATCCCTCACTAAGAACTGGAATAAAAAGTATATACCTTGGAGAAATAGGGAGCAGTAGCCACACACGACATCGCCAAGTCGCTGGCCAACAACACAACTTGTAACTCTGTAGTCCTCGCACTAAGTGGAAACCAAGAGTGATATTTACTGGTGGTGGGTTCGGAGCTCTTTTAAATGCATTGGCCTTGGAGCCCGTAAAAGAAGCACGCAGAGAAGCTCTCCTGCAACAATGCAGCCGAAATTAATGGGGAACGGAGCAGATGTTGAAAAAGCAGAGCAAGACTTTCTTGGGTCTGTTGTAAAAAGTTATCGACTGCTTTGCGTCAAAAGCAGAAAGATGGCTTTAGAACTTGCGGTCCCGAGCAAATAGAAACTACAAAAGCAATAAATCACAATCATAAGTCAGCTTAAATGCCTTAGCGCTAGCTATGGCTATTGGCTTCAAACCCCTGTTTCTATGAACATCTTTATTAGTATTAATGATCAAGTTAATGCTAAAGCTACTGTTTAACAATTAACTTCTTGCATTTAGTTGGGAAACTAGTTAATTCTTAAGAAAAATAACTTCTTGGCGTGTGAATGCCTTTTACAGGGAGGCAGGAGGGCGAGTCTTCCCAACTTCGCAGTGTCCCGGATCGCAGCTGAAACTGTTTCCCTTACATTGGTTTCAGAAAAAGCTTTCTTTGCTTTAGTAACATGATTATGAGTTTTCAGATACAAATTCGAATAATCTTGTAAGTAGCAGATGCTTGATTTCCCCTGCCACACCATATATTGCTTTGTTCCCTTTTCTGGACTTTCAACATTGTGTTTTATTACTCCGATGATTTGGAGACCTGAAGCTCTGTTTCTAGAAGAAAATGTGGAGCTTATCAGTAGGTCTGCTACTGATTTTTCTGGGCTTTATACACATGGCTTCGAGCTGAGCTGAAATTCCAGCTCAGTAACAACAAACAGATTTGAGTTCATAACGTGCATTCATTAAGACAGTGCCTTTGTGCAAGCTCTGGCTTTAATAGCCACTCTTAGCATTAATGCTATTTAAAGTTACCTTTAATATAAATAGATTTAGAGCTTTTTATTGTCTTTCAAGTTTATGTTTATGTCGCTTCTTAAGAGGTAAGACTATCACTCCCATGTGGAAGAGAAATGGGAATCACCACATGATACAAGTATTTATTTCCTTGCTTCCTCGAAAGCATTGAAATCTGCGGGGATGCAGAGCTGTTTACCTACATCTGGGCGTCTGATAGAGATAAAGTTAGTCTTTGATCATTTCGGGGCAGATAAAAAGAACACAGCTGTCTACTGCAGCCTCGTGGAAGTACTTCTGCTGGGAAGGAGATGAGTCCGCGAGCGATGGGTCATTTTAGGAATCCAAAATATTTCTGCACGAAATGTTATAGATACATGCCAGCGGAGGAAGGTCTGGATAGTCTTTCATATCCTATATTCCCTTCCAATTCACCATCCTAAAGAGTGAATAGGCATTTGCAGTGGCTTTTTTTTTTTGTTTCCTAGTTAAGATTTAAGCAGCCCATTAAGTCAACACAAAGAGCCCTTGTAGTCCTGTAATTGATGGCTGCTTTTAAAAGGTAGTAAAATATACTAATTATACATCAGCGGCCAAACACGATCAGGTAAACCTAGCAGGATTTTAAGCCACTTCTAGGCAAGCCTTCTTCCTCCAGGGCCGCTCGCAGCCGAGAGCTCTGCGAAACTGCTGCTGTCAGAGCAACTATCGCACCGCGGACTCCTACAGCTCCCCGTCTCTAAACACCGACCTACGTCCGGTGCTAGCGAGGCCAGGGGAGACAAATACCTGCAGCTCGGTTAGGGCCCCTTCTCCTGCATGTGCTCGGACCCCCCCCCCGCCCCGGCCCCCCTAAAAAAAAGGAAAGAAAAAAAGTCATCTTTCCTACCACCGCCACATCAACGCGACATTTTTTTTTTTTTTTCCCCAGCCGCAAAACCCGCTGAACAGGACGCGCTGCGGCTCTCCTCAAACAGGAGGCAAACAAACCGGCCCCGATAAGGCGCTCAGCACCGAAATGGCTCCAGCTGCCTGTCTCTCGCCTTACGACTTTGATTTGGGAAGGAGCAATGGACAAAGAGACCCTCAGCAGCTTTCTCTCTCCAAGTGACTTTGCATCCTTCCTGTTCCCAATGCCTTTATAAGGATCGCTCTTACCCAGGTCCCATATACTTCTTTGTCTGCCCGGACACGCGCATTCACCATCCACAGAAGATGAATAGAGCCAATCCAGAAAAAAAAATCCAGCTGGGTTAAATATTTATCACAACAACAGCAAAAAAAGCCATTCCGACAGGCTCTTTTTTTCTCCCCCTCCCCGCAGGTACTAGGCAAATGTCTCTCTCCGATACGTCGGCACAAAAGCCCCCGCGATAGACGGCTCGCTCCGCCGGCCTCTTACCTCTGAAAACGGCCGCGAGTTGGATGGCACCGTCCCCGACCCCCGCGGGCCTCGCAGAGCGGCGGTTTTGGGTGCCCGGGCTCTCTGTAAACAAGCAACAAACAGCGCCGTGAGGAGGAGTGCGGGGGGAGGTATCTGCTCGCTCACGGGCTGCGCCGGGCTCCGCGTCTCCCGAGCGCGGTTCCCTGCGCGGCACCCGCCGACGCCACGGGCAAGGAAGAGCGCTGATATCGCAGCGAACGCGTGGGCCTTTTTTTCTCTCTCTCTCTCTTTTTTTTTTTTTTTTTTTTTTTTTAATAGACAGCTATGCCTTCTGTCTCCGAGTGTTTGGAAATATTGTCATTCCAAACTCTTGTTACATGAATGTCTGCTTTATTTTCCTCTGGGAAACCTTTGTTTAGGATCATTTAATCAAGAACAGACATTAAACACAACTCGTGGCGCTCATCGCTATTGAATAAAAAGCGGGAAGGGTCCTAGTTTAAAGGCAGGGCGTATTGTGGTCGGGCTCTCATTCAAACAGTTAGTGTGGGCCCGATCCTGGCACCACTGATGCAATGAGGGGAGATAACTGAATTCAATGGAAGCAGGATCGGGCTCCAAATTAAAAAAAAAAAAAAAAGAAAAGAAACGAAAGAAAGAAATAAAGAAATAAAAAAGAAAAAAAAAACAAACAAAAGAAAAAGCACAAAAAAAGAATGTCAGGAAAAAAAAAAAAGGAAGAAAAAGGAAAGCCATTGCAAGAAAAAAAAAAAAAACTCTTCCCCCTCCCCAAACAAACAATATTACACAATCCATTCAGACAATAGTCAGATTATTCGGATGCCACTTACTGAATCACATTTACGTATGAATTTGTCAGATATAATAATGTACCCCCGTATTCATTCTCACTAATAAAAGCCATCTAACGCATCTTAAAATTGTCAGTAAATGTAAATGCTAATAATTAAATAACGCAGTTCTCGTGAAAGGATGCCATCCGAGCCTTGGAAATATTAAGTCTGTCTTGGGAGAACTTTTAGAGTACAGACTTTGCTTTGGTAATTTAGTAGTTCCATAATTACTCTAATAATTTTAAATTTGGTGCTGAACTCCAGTCTACATAAAAACATGCAATAATAGCCCACTAAGCTGTTTATTGCCGTCTCATAAATTTTAGAGCGCTGACTGCTAAAATCTACTGGCAAACACAAAAGAAAATTGAAAGTTCAATCTGTGATCGTGGGAGCCCCGGCGCTGCTGCCTGGCGCTCTTCTCGGCTCTACCTTTCACGCCACTAGCCCCGAGCGGCCACGGAGGGAACCCCGTGGCATTTTAGGCTCACGCTCGTACCCTACCCATCCCGATCCCTAATCAATAGTCACGTTACAAGCGGCAATAAACATTGATCAAGCACGTCTTGATTGGATCGCGCCACTCGTGTTAAATATAGAGTGTGTATCTGAAAACGGAGCCAGCGACTTTCTGTTATTTATTTTGGAGCTATTAAGCCACACCACCATATTTTACACTGCCACGGTCCTTTAAACTATGCTGCTTCTTGAAAGAGTTGCTAAGTAGCAATAAAGCACTTCACAAACGCTATGACTTTTTTTTTTTAATTTGTTGTTATCCCAAACTCTAATATTCATTGCGGCACTCTAAGTTCGTACATAAATCGTTCAGACTAATGAGTCATAGAGAAATTCGCCCATGACTTTTCCTTTACAATGCTCACTGCCGTTTCATTGCTTTTTTGGCCCCGCATTAGGAGCCGGTGATTTATTAGCGCCAGGAAAATTGAACAAAGCAGGTCCTCCTGCACTGTGGCACCCAGCCCTCCACAGTGTGAATTAGGACTTCAGTAACACTTAATCACCGAAAGCCATAATGTGACCACAAGGTAGCTAAAACAAAGATTTAACATTTCTAAATATTAAACTTGTTAAGCAAATGCTCAGCAGACAAAGCAAGCACAAACAATTAAAGTCATCAAGCTAGAAATACGCACTCCCTACTTACCAACACAGACCCTACTGCTTGCTTAAGAAGTTTAGAGTCTTTCAAGATAAATCAGGTGGGTTTTTAAAAGGAAAAAAAATAATAAATAAAAAAAGAAAAACTCCAGTAATAAGGAGTTGAGTTTCAGAGTTTCACTTGTGAGAGAATCACTCCTAGTGAGGACTGACGGCCACAGATCCATTCCTGACTATCTGCATTAATTATTTAATGAGTCACGTGACCATAAAGATTAAAATTTCAATATCTCCAGCAGAACAGGCGCAAACACCTTTATCTGCCAGCGCAGCTCTCCTCGGGCCCGGGCGCCCCCATCTTCTCTGCCTTTGACAGCTCCCCGGTGCCTGGGGAGCCGCGGATCTGTCCCGATTCGTATCGAAATGGGGCAGCGTCCCCGCGCTCTCCCCCGCCACCAAAAAAAAAAAAAAAAAAAAAAAAAAAAAAAAAAAAAAAAAAAGCCCTTTGAATCCAGACCTTCATTCAGCAGCGAGTGTTAACACGGGGGCGGGGGCAGGGGGGCACTTAACACTCATAGCACGAGAAAATAAGGTCGGATCGGGGACGGTGCCCCCGGGGCTGCCCTGCCAAGCGCGGGTCAGGATTGCCTTGCGCGGGTTAGAAGTGCCTTGCGCGGGTCAGGATTGCCTTGCGCGGGTTAGAAGTGCCTTGCGCGGCTGAGGAGTGCCTTGCGCTGGCCCTGCGGAACCGGGGGTGCAGTTGGCCGCGGAGCCCCCCCTTTTACCCGCGCAGGCCTGCGCAGTGCCGAGGCCTCCGCGGGAGGCGCGCAGGGCCGCGCAGAGCCCGACCCACGGCGCGGGCTGCAGCGGGGCTGTGGGGAGACGGGCGGGCCGGGGGCGATGCGGCCCGCGCTGCCAGCCCCGGGCTGGCCCGTGGGGCGACACTGGGTTTCAAGAGGAGCCTGAGCCTGTGCGAGGGCTCCCCCACCCTCCGCGTTTGCAAACCAGGTGTCCATGGAGCACCCAGAAGTCTGGAAAGAAATTTTTCTTAAAAAAAAATAAATAAATAAATAAAAAAAGAGAGACTCAAAAAAGTCACAGCTTTGGGT
>JAWLRI010000169.1:3001276-3014646 GCA_034781795.1 Crypturellus tataupa | reverse complement strand
CCGCAGCGGCCGGAGCCGCCTGGAGCGGTGTCAGGGCAGACAAGAGCAGCAGAGCGCAGCCCCCTCCGCCGAACTGACGGTCTCCCCCCAAAAAACACTTTTCCCGTAGGAAAGCGGGGCGACAAGTGAAAGGAGCGGCACTAGGGCCCGTGGCAGGGGCGCGCGGCGCTGCGCAGGGCGCTGCACCGCACTTTTGAGCGCCTCCGCCTCCCAAAGGCCCCGCACGGGGGTTGCGCTGCGCTGCGCGGCTGCAGGCGCTGCCCTGGCTGCGCTGCGTCCCGCGGGCGCGCAAGGCTGGCGCAGCCGGCGCCTGCCTGGCCCTCTGCCCCTCTGCCGCCGGGATAACGGGAGGAATAGATGCCAAAGTTAGTACGGGCGTCCCGGGAAGGCCAGAAAGAGGCTTTTTAAGTGTCTGGCGGGGTGTGAGGGATAGAGTGAGCCTGGAAATAACGGGGAGGAAATGGGGAAGGGAGGCAGGGAAGGAGGACACGTCCATATCAAATACTTCCTAGCAGCGGAAGGGCTAAGAGCGAACCTCTCTCCCTGCGTAGGAGTGTTTTCCAAACTGGGAATTCCACTTTGCCCGTTTGCTATGGTTTATATACTCCTTTTTATTATTTTTATTTTATTTTTAGTTCTGTATTTATTCCTCGAGAAATGCCCAGCGCCTTCGCAGAAATACTTCCCAAAGCTTGGGGCAGGAGGGAGAGGGCACTCTGGCACTTCTGCATTGCTAAAACTGAGATCCTTAACGATATTTGCAGCTCAGAGGGAAAAGAGACAGTCGTCCTGACCTTAGGTAATTGAAATTTGATGGTTGAACTAATTAGGCGCTTATTATAAGGGGAAAACAATACTTATTGAACATCATCTGCTGTTGTAGATTGGAAGTTAGAGGCGAACTTTTCAGTTCCCCCCCCATTTCCCCCCCACACACCTTTTTTTTTTTTTTTTTTTTTTTTTTTTCGGGGAAGCATATAAACACACAGAAATATTTACCGCACCCTTCGAGAATATAATTGCTGGGTAGGTAATCTCATCTCCTGCTATGGGAAAGTACATCTAATATATCACACGTAAATATGATACGTTTTAGATCTTCCCCTCCTAAAGATATTACATTAACAGTTACCGTGGTCTGAATGCAGATCATTGTCTTTTGCAGTTTTATAGATAATGGATACATGCAATAAAATTCTATCTGAATATATATTCTACCTAACTAGACACATATCGTATCGATTTATATTTTATACACATACACACGCACATTGCAGACGGCTTGTAATATGTTAGAACATTTCCAACACTTGGGTATACGGGGGTACTTATCTAAACAATCACTCATTTCCTGCTCATATCGAATGTCCAATTTGTAAAGAGAGTTAAAACACATTTACTTACTCATTTCCAACAGAACATCTATGGAGCTCTTTAACTGGAGTAATAGATAAGTTTCTCTATTTACTCTGCACGGAGAGGAAATGCGGTTACACACACGCAGACAGAGACAGCCGCAACTGTTCAGCAACACGCATTTGACAGGAAAGGGGAGATTGTTTTATTAAAAAAAAAAAATAAAAAAAATGAATGAATGAATGAATGAAAAAAAAAATTGTAAAAGCGTAAAGCTCCAGCCTACGCTGCTGCGAAAATAAAAGCTTCTCAAAGACCGCCACGGGGAGAGAGCATTTTCCCGGCGTAAAGACGTTCAACATGCACACAGAGAGACACATTCGCACAAATACCTGCTGGGCAGCGCCAGATGAATTACCCTGGGTTATCGTAAATATAGTCCTCGGCACAAGGAGGCAAGTCCTGAGCCACCGCGGCTGGAGCATTGCAGCAGATCACCCGCGCTTCCAAGCCACGGCGAAAGACAACGAAAACTGGTCCCTCAACTGGAATGCTCAGTGCTATATTCGGAGAGCTGACCAGATTCCGCTTCGCATTATTTATCGCGATTAGATCGCGACGGATACTTGTTTAACTGCACCTCTTTCTACCGTGCGGCTCTGGCGCTCGGTTAAGCCGAAAATGATGCAATTTTGTACGCGATTGTAAATCTACAAGGTGACCTGCGCTGCTGGGCTGAAGTCTGTTTTTTTCGTGTGGCTCTATTAGTCCGCGAAGATGTGCTGAGGCAGGACCTCCAAAAGGCCTGTTCCATGTCTTTGTGGTTTTGTTATCATAAACAAGAACCCAGCCAAGACCACCAAGTGTTATCTTGCACACGGCCATTTCGACATTTTACTGCAAGATTTATGGCTGTAATAAACAATCTCAGAACCCTTTTTTTTTTTTTTTTTCCACCGGTACTTCCCTTTACAAACTTGTAGCATCATCCTAGGTGCTTAGAGAAAGAAAAGGAAATAAGAAGGGGGGGGGGGGAAAGGAAAAATAAAAGTAATGCCTTTTTTTTTTTTTTTTTTCTTAATAGAAACACTGGAGGCTCAGTTTCACTGGCGAAGGAGACTTGATCAGGTAATGAAGGACTGAGAGTACAGCCGAAGAGGAGATGGGGACTGCACTGAAATGATGTCGAGAGGGAGAGAGTTAATTTCCATGCACCAAGAAGAGCCGTTCTCATACATACCCGAGGAGTGGCACAGGGGGATCCCCCTGGTCCTTGGGAGCAAGCAAGCACGTCTGCTAGCTTCCACGTGCGCGGCTACGGCGTAATTGTAACGATAGAGAAAATACTAACAATAATCCTAACAGTAATAATAATTCAAGTCAAGCTTTCGCCGCGCCAGGGCACTCGGCACGCAGAGTGGATGGAAGAGAAAGAATCGCACTAGTAGCCCGATTTGAATTGGATTTGAACCATTTTGAATATATTTAGCCCCAGCTTTCCCCTCCTGAATGCGAGGCTGTCCCAAGTTTCAAAGTGACCGAAAAGTGACACCGTGTGCATTTTGTTTCTTATTAATCTTACACATTGACAGTCTTTGTTAAATAACAAGGCGTGCCCTTCACCAGGCGACATTTTCATATTTGTTAGACGCGGTGACCTGAAGTTCACCTCGGCCTTGGACTTAGTTTTTCTAAAAGGTCTATAACAGTGTCTTTTAGATAGCAGGGTGCTTTGCCCAGGTCACTACTTCTAAGGGAAAATTAAGAAAAAAAATCGCGGGAAAATGTAAACGTTATGGAATGTATCGACTGTATCCCCTCCTTTGTTCCCGGCACTCCGAGAGCCCTCGGGACAACTACTGCCTTTCGCCTTTGCAAGCGGACGTTTTCCATGGCCGCTACCGGGGCAAGGCTCCCACTTCTGTATTTTATTGTATTTTCTCCCCATTTGCAAAAGCCATAACTTCACTGGCATAGGTAATGCTGCCACTGGGTGTTTCGGCGGGATTTGCTCACTCGGTCCCGATGTGTTTAAATAAACGTGTATAAACTGGGGTTTGTGCCGGGGTTTGGAATGAATGATCTTTTGACCAGCCCCACCACGCCAGAATGCAAGGCGCTGAATGCAGGGGGTGAAAGGGAAGAAATAGTTCGTCTCAAATTAATAATTGTTCTGCTCCTTATCCTTTCAAGGGGTAATTTAAACAACAAGAAGGCTCAACATTTCTTGAAGTTGCAACTTCAACTTCTCTGAAAATATCCTCATTGATACTTTTACTCTAAACTGGCTTGGAAATATGGAATTCAAGCCACTAATTGTTTTGGTAAGGAAACAAGTATTTCAGGCGCCTATTCTTGAGCCGCCCGATTATAGTAACAGCTTTCGTTCGGGGTGAGTCAAAGACGCATTGTTATTCTTGGAAACAAGCTGCCTACTATTCTTTAACAAAATAGATATTTGGCTACGATTTTAGCTTGTTATCAGGCTTTGCTCCTACTCCAAATAAATACTCTGGATGTGAGAGGTTGTAGACTATCTCCACTGAGAAAAGGTTCCCCAAACGAGTAATACAGGGGCTCACGACACGATAGTGGCAGCAGCAGGATCTTGTGAAGAACGTCTACATGCCGAGCAAATACTTATGTGCATTTTCCAGCAGGTACTTCAGGCAAAATATCTAATATTAACGTTGGCTAATCTGAAATCTAACACCTTGCATATTTATTCTTGAAAGATATCTCTAGAATACCCTGATCCATCTGTACCTCTGGCAAATAATTGGTGTATCCCGTGCATAGAGGAGGCTATAGGCGCCTGCCTTGGGGCTCGGGAAGCAGCTACGCATGGATGGTGGCGAGGTGCACTTTGGCTCTGGCTGCCTCATCTCTCTGCCCCCTCCTCCACACCTTCCACAGCTGCTTCTGCGTGTTTTGGAATATCCTTTCCCTTTTCCACGGACCCCCGCTCCGTACAATCTCACGGGGGGATATGCAGTCCTCTCCCCTAAAAAATGAAGCCCCCTGCTAATGTTACCTAGTTCTTCTTCGAGACACGCCTAGCCGAGGACTTCAACACTGAGGTGGCTTTGGGAACAACAACAAAAACAAACAAAAGAAAAACCCCAGCAACGTCGAAATAACTCCCTGCACAGAGAAATCCCATTAAACACATATATTTTTTTCCTGGGTAGAAACGGGACCCCCTGCTACCTCCCAGACCCCCTTTTCCCCCAAAGCGCCGTCTCGGGGACCTGCCCGCATCTTGGGGCACCAGCATTTTCCATCGGCAGCTCGATATGGCCCCATCGCTCTGCATTTCCAGCGAGCTCTTCCAGACCAAGCGTACAACCTGCCAGTATTATCTGCAGCGTGTCTTGTTTAAGCGCAGTTTAGTGGTCGCTACAGAAATAAGAGCAAAAACAAAGACGCAGCTAGGATCGATACGCGCGTTAATAGTTTTGCTCCTATCTTATCTACATGCCATTTTGCCAAGTGAGAAGGCTTAACATTAAACCTCTTTAAGCGCGTTATTATATAATAAACAAGGGTGAAACATCTCGCTACCTGACGCTTCGAGGAGGCAGCGTCGGTGGCTGCCGTGGGGGTAACACGCGTGTTTACCTGCCGCGCTTAACCCCAGATATTCAGCGACAAATGTAGCCGATAATTCAAGATGAAATACTACGTGTATTACTCTTGAAAAGAGGAATTTTCTATCCTTTCCTCGGTAATTGAGGTCATTCAGCCAGTAGGGTTCACCTGGAGTCCATACTGTGATACACACGTAACTCAAAGCTATTTTATCTTTTGTGCTGATAGTCAAGATCTCGGCTATAACATTGACATCAAACTCTGTCTGGGCGAATGACTAAGAGTGGTGCAAAACGTAAACTTTTGACCCTCAACTTTTTGACCTGCAGTTGTAACGCCCTTAACCACAAAGATATACAAAAGCTATGCAGCTTCTTTTAGGAGTAAGAGACTCGCACTGTTTGTTTCAATAGTTCTGCCGTTTCCCCGGCTTTCTAAGGTGTTTTTATGATTTTTTTTTCTTTCTTCTTGTTGGTGAGAAACCGGATATTTTGCCTTTTTAATTATTGCCTTTTTTTTTTTAATCTCTCAGCTTGCTAAAGTGCTGTTAAATGAGTTTGCACACCCTTTCGCCAGCGTTGGAGGGAAGGCTGTTGCTCAAAGGCGCTTTATGGTTACAATTGCAGGTGAAATGCTGGGTAAGTTTGGGGCGTGAAGCTGGAAGGAATGGAGCGACCAGCGTCGGGGGGAAAGTCGGGGCTCTCTGCTGCTGGGCTCGTAGTCCTTTCGCCTTCATTTAAACATAAAGAAGCAACTCTAATTGTTTGCGAAGCCTTGTCTAGGCAAACGAGTTGACTGTGAACTTGGTCTAAAGCGAGCTCTGCTGGTGATTCCTAGGGTGTGCAGATTTATCTTTTCTGCATTTACTTAACCTGGCAGTGAACTGCACGGGCTGCCATTTGTTATCCAGAGACAGACTTCACCTCAAGCAAGGACTGTTCCACAAAATTGCAATAATTACCCAATAACCTTCATAGCAAATATTATTATTGAAAAGACTTTTTTTTTTTTTTTTTTTTGGAGGGGGGATATATGAAATATTACTTCTGTGCATTATAAGGCGGACTTATTGCAAATCTTATACGATGTCTGTGTCAGGTCTGATATTGTTTGTGCGTAGGGCTGCACGAACATGTGACTGTGATGGTCCATGAGTATTTGCCTTCCAGAGAGACATTAGTGAGGATGCTTTAATTTAAAAGGGATAATATTTTCCAAGATGAACAGGCGGCTGTTTGAGCTGTATTTCTGCGCCCCGAGTAGCATCTCCAGCAATAAATTGGGAACATTTTTAAAGGCAGAAAAGAGGAAGAGCTAGAAATGCAAAACGGTGTCTTAACTTGGTCAGGAAATCTGCTTATGTCTGCATTTAATGCGTTAAATCTGTATTTGCGGGGAGGGAAAAGGCATTGCTCCAGTATCCAGGGTTTGAAATCGAAACCTCCTGATCCGCCCCTCATGATCTGTTCCATTCAATTTCCCATGGAGCAGATTGCGAACCCTTCTATTGTCACCCTTGCACAGATACACACTTATTAAATGTAAGGAAATGGCAGAATAATAATTTCCCCATGATGTTCTGCAATTAGGGCATTTGCAGGGCTTAGCCAACGTTGCAGAGCTGTAATTTACGAACGACTTTCGCTCGAATTGTTGTACTTCTGGTTTGGGGAAAGTTATGACTTTTAAAGTCACTAGTTACACACGTTAGGAGAGCTGCCTAATCTTTAATTGGCCTTAAGCTCAGACATGACACACTGCACTCAAGTATTTCTTTCAAAGGATTAGGTAAACTGTATTTCAGGGCGCTGATCGCCACTTGCCATGCCTTAAGTAAAACAAACTCGCACGCACTAATCCTCAAAACACAATAGGAAAATAATGTGCACAGATAAGAACTGTATCTCGATTCCAAGCGATTATTCTCCATGGCATTTCCACTCAGAAAGCAATTAGAGTCTGGGAATATATATATATTTAGCGTTCGACATTCTGAAGTAGTTTGAATTTTCAATTGCAAGGTGGATTATAAAGCCTTAATGCATTGCTGGTTTTAAAGGACATAAACTGTCCTTCTTAGGACAGGGCAGGGCCAGAATTACATATTTTTAAATATTTCTAACTACCTTTATTTTGTTCTTTCCGAGTTTCCTGAATTTCTGTACACTGTATTACATAGAATATATTCTGGAAACCATATATTTTTAAAAAGTGAAAATAATAGTAGCAAATCTTTTACTCTAAACAGAATAAAATCACGATCTGAGACGCTAGACAGATTTCTAAAATATGAGCTGAGCGTGAGTATGTTTGTTTGCACACAGTTCAGATAATTCTAGCAATGCAATGTTGTTGAATATTGAGCAATCGTGATTTGCTTTTAGAAAACATCTTTCTATGTAACAAGCAACCGATATTCCTTCAGAAAAGAAACTCTATATAAAAAGAAGCCAAAACTTTCAAAGTGTTTTTATGCTTTTACCTCACACTATAAAATTTTATGGCATACAATAGAATATACTACACGCCTCTCATATGTAACTTTCTGGTATTCCTATTGAAGAAAGTGTGACAGCTAGTGTACTATAAAATCTCCAGCTGTTTATTATATAAATTGTTTTCAAATGTGCGTTTAGATATGCACTTTTCAAGCCTTTCCCTCCTTTTTTTTTAAATAAAGTATATGCATATGTGTTTTATTGTGCGCTCATAGAAGGATGTAATACACAAAAGGCTCCATAATCTATGTATCTTGCACAGGGGGTTACTCCGATTATTAAAAAAATGTAAAATTATTAAATCTTTATGATGAGCCAATATTAGCTATTACTGTTTCTGTAACATTAAAGGGAAATAGATTAAAAATAGGATTAGGGTGCAGTGGTTTTCCTGGACCCCGTGCAGACCCTACAGAGGTTCAGAACAATCTTAATTATTTTCCTGCACCTTTCTCTTATTGTGCTGGGAAAGAAACCTGCATAGTGTAAACTGCAATATTCAACAGCAGAGCACTAGCAAAATAAAATAGAGCTTTAAAAAAAAAATGAAGACGCTTTTTTTTTTCTTCTTCAAAGTGGTGTTTATGACACAGGAGGGAAAAGCTTGCAGTCTGCCCAGACGTTTGTGTTGAATCACTTTACTCCAAACCTGAGAAGGATGCAAGCTACTCATAGTCGGTTTGCATACACATACACATATATGTATTAGCTTATATATATATGTACACATATATACACATATATGTTAATTTTTGAATCTCTTTCCTAGCAGGCACCCAGTGCATCTGCACTCCCTGAACTTACTTGCCTAAATAGGAGTCATATGGGCAAGGATCAGGCCGTAATGCTACCCAGGGAAAGGCAGAGCTCCTTTCACCCTTTCATTAAAGTCCTGGAAATTCAAAGACTAAAGTTAAATCCGGCCATAAAGTTTATTGCTGAGTAATCACACTCTGGTGAGAACAGTCTACTTAAATAAAAAGAATGTCGAAGTAAACACGCAGCTGGGGCCTACCCCACAATGGGCAGCCGGAAAGGCAAGGCAAGAGGCAGAGCGCAGAGCGAGGGGGATATTTACAATCTTCCATAAACCAATTTCATATTTCATAATTTGCAGCACTCTAATGACCTGTAGTCTCTTATATTAATGCTACAAGTTACAGTCAATTGGCTCGCTTAAAAAAAAAAAAAGGCGCAATAACGTATATAAGAATACACACATACACACACCCTGTATTCATAAATACACTGATATTAGTTACACATATGCATGTGCACGGATTTGTACATGCATCTGCATGGATTTGTACATACATGCACCCATGCAGATAATATTCTATATCTATATTTATATTTTTTTCTCATTTATATTTAGGATCTAGGAAAAGTTACGACAAAGCTGCAAATGTGCATACCAAAACACACCACACACTCACAGATGGACACATATACGTAGCTAAAGCTTCCTGCACAAGCCCATTCAGCAAAGAGGAATCTTAAGTGCTCCAGTACAATCTATGCCACTTTAACACTAGATCTGATGTGCGACATATTTTGCCAATCCAAAGATTATTACCATATCAGCACGCCTCCAACTCTATCATGCCTCCATAAGACACTGCCCAGATAATATCAAGCCCTATCTATTTTGCTTCCCTTCTCTTAATCGCCTGCAGTAACTACTCCTTGCTAAACAAAACCTTTCCAAACTTGGAGAGCCCATTGGAGCAAAGGAAGCAATTATCTTCTGCGGTAGTCAAAGTGATTAAAGCTAGGCCCCAAAATCCATCTCTGCCAAAGTCGCTTATTGTGGTTTACTTTGATTTGATCGTTAAAATAGAGAGCTCGCTGCTCGGGAGAGGAGGGATGGGGGATTTTTCAGCGCAATCTGCATCATGAGTGGTTGAAGCTGCCTCTCGGGCTCTGTGGGACAGTCCTGCAAAGCTCGAGGCGGGGAGAAAGGGAAAGGGAAAGGGAAAGGGAAGGAGAAAGAGAGAGAGAGAGAGCGCAAAGCAGCGAGCGAGAGCCTCGGGTTTCCAACTGTACAAATAAACTTTAAGGAACTTGTGCACAAAACTTACCTTGACTTGCAAGGAGCCATTTTTCATACAGTATTGAGAACTTGTGGTTTGGATGCTTCTGTACCTAAAACTGACAATTTGAATGGCCAGGAGGCACACGTAGCCTGCAAAAGAGTCAAATGAAGTCCAGCGTCAGTGAGATTATATGTTATGTGGTATATAATGTTGGATGTCAACTCCCCAAAACCATAAAACTTACTTTAATGGCACCACGTGACTTTTTATAGCCAGTGAGCCTATCTGTCTGTGCTATGGATGATTTTACGATCTAATTCATAGACAAAACCCTATTCATTTGGCACCCAAATGTCATATAGCCGGAACTGGGGCTTATAAAGTTTACTGTTTTATAACTTTTAAGGGAAGGCATCAATGTAACCAGTCAGTAAATGTGCAAATCTTTAGTTGCTCTTAGAAGCTCAGAAGAGTTAACCATTCAAGCTCTGATGGGGTAAGTAACATCGCGCTTATACAAAACTAATTGTAGCGAAGCAAGCCAAAAATCTGTAAAGGGTGAAAAGTGGGAATGCGGCTATCGAGTGTTACTAATAGACGCAGAGGGCTCTGATGTGGCTGTCCTGCAAATATACTTAGTGAAACCGCAGGAGAAATTCTAGAGCGATGCAAACACGCCTTGGAGTTAGCACTGTGTTTTAACAAAGCACATGCTGCTTTTTTTTTTTTTTTTTTTTTTCCTTCCCAACCATCAGCAAACAGCTAGCAGTTGATTCACCCACAAAGGGTGTTGATTGTGGTCCTGCAATGCAGCTTTCCACCTAACGAGAAGACATCAAGGAGGAACTTATGGCGAAACTTTCAATTAAAAATACTGTTAGCGGACAATTGCAGCGCTATCAGGCAATGTGCAGCGTAAGCCAGGTAAAACATTATTGCAAACTCTGCACGGATGCATTTTTTTTTTAAGAGGCAAATCAGGAAGGACCACTCCTTGCTTTGCACAAACCAGATCACGAAAACTTTACAATAGAAAGTTTATTTTTTTGTTGATTTCCAGTCAGTTTTTTTAAAAACAAATACAAAAAAAAGCTGATCACAGTTTGCTCAGACAGCCAGACTTTGACTATATTTGTAACTTTGTTCACAAAAAACATACATCACAGAAGCTGCGCTTAATAAGAGCCACTTCTAAGAGTTCGTGCAAAGAGTCATATACAAAGGCACAGCAAGGACATACTGCTTGGAATCACAGTTTTCGTCACAGATTCACTATTCACTACACGTAGGACAAGTTCAGTTGATTTCATCATTTCACCTCTACAACAGCATTAATTACACAGGAATTATATAGGTAGTTTGAATAAAAATATTTTTAACAGCTTGGAGCTATACAGACATTAACACTTGACCACACATGCACAGTTAAGCAGGTTGAGTGCAACACATAACATTTGTACTAAACCGGGGGAGGATTTCTTTCTCTCTCTCTCTCTCTTTTTTTTTTTCCTTATTTTTGTTCCTTTCTTTTTTTGCTTTGTTTCTTTTTTTTTTTAACAGTTACTTCAAGTAACACAGCTCGCTTCATATAAATAAGTTAAAACATCTATTATTTTTTCAAGACAAAGCCATTCAAGACAAAGAAATGTACGATAAAAGCAGATCTACTTATACACGCGAGAGAATGGTAATAAACAGGCTCATGATTAAAAGATGAATAAGGGCGACAAGAACAGGGTTTCTTCACAGAAGTAACACAAGGAAGTTTTAGAGAGTCAACTTAGTACTGACATGAGACGCAGGGTCAGCTAATACTGCTCAGTACTTTTAATTGATCAAATGCTTAGGGACGGAATGCCCCTCCTGCAGCTGCCATGCTCATACTTTTCAGCTTATTATCCTTTTTCCATTTCATTCTCCTGTTTTGGAACCAGATCTTTATTTGTCTCTCTGAGAGGCAAAGAGCATGTGCTATTTCAATCCTTCTTCTGCGGGTCAGGTATCTATTGAAGTGAAATTCCTTTTCCAGCTCCAAGGTCTGATATCGGGTGTAAGCAGTCCGAGCCCTTTTCCCTTCTGGTCCCCCTATATTGTCTGGAAGAGAAAAGTACATGATTTAGATTCTCAGCAGTGACTTGGAGCCTATCGCAGCTACGAGCAGCCAGGACCGTTATTCTCAGCCCTGTTTGGGTTTTGTGCTGGTTTGGACAAATGCTCAACAAGTTTTCCCCCTCCAGCCCCCTTTAGCAAAGGCTTGGGGGGAGGGGGATTTAGCGGCCGTGGTAAGTTTTCGCTTGCGTTTTGATTGCGATTTTTTTTTAAGATTTTTTTCTTTCTTTCTTTTTTCGAGACGCATCCCCACGTCTCCCCTCGGAGAGGCTGATTGAGAGGCTGTCTCTGCTGCTGGCGCTGCGTTTGCAGGGCTGGCAGAGCAGGGCTGAGGCGGGCAGCGCTGTCCCCTCTACCCCGGCGGCTCCCCCGGCCGCGGCCCGCGGCAGGGAGCCAGCTCGCAAAGTTGCCCGGCTCCCCCGCGCCCCTCACCCGGACTTGGGGGCTGCGGGGCTGCTGACCCCCTCCCCCAGGGCTTCTCGGCAGTGAGATCTGCCCTCCTCCTCGCCCTCTCCTATTCTCTCGCTCTCTCTCGCCTTTTTTTTTTTTTTTTTTTTTTTTTTTAACATGGCTCGAGGAAAAAATGAATGGGGTCAGCAGCGCTGCTCCCACTGGAGGATCCCCCTTAAAGGGAGAGCCGGGAGCAGTCTCTGCTCCCAACGCGCCTCGCTACGGCGTTTTCTGTTCCCCCGGTCCCTGCGAGGCAGGAGCAAGCCAGGGAGCGAGGCAGCCTCTATTTTTGGGGCTGGGCGTTCTGATTTTTTTTTTTTCTGGGGGGGAGGGAGCGGATACTTGCCCAGACAACGGACCTTCCTTCCCTGCGATCCGAGTCGTGCGCGGAGGCTGCAGCGCTCTCACGCCCTGCGCTCCCCCTCTCCCCGACCTCTGCTTAGCGCAGACACCCGGTTTACATTAAATCCTCCTTTTCCTCCAGAGAAATAAAGAAAGAACAGGGTATTTGCTTTACCATGACTTATGTGCAGTTTTCGCATCCAGGGGTAGATCTGGGGCTGTGAAGGCTGGGCTGTGCTTTGGTCGCTCGGGGCACTTGCCTGCTCGCTGCTTGCGGGAGTGTCTTCCTCAGTCCCGGACGAGGTGCCAACCCCGTCCCTGCTTATGTGCGTGGTGCTGCTGGAGCTGGACGAGGTGCTGGTGGAGTTGGCGAGGGAGTTTTTCACGGCGTGGTGACTCTCGCCGACGGGCGAAGCGGCCACGGCGGTGCAGGGCAGCGGGTCAGGTGGCGGCGAGTGCGAGGACGTCGCGGGCTGGTTGTACCTGGGCTCTGTCGAGGCAGAGGTGGCGTTGGCCGCGTAACTGCGGGATCTCTCGCTGGCACCAAAGTGGGTGGAAGCGGAGCGCCCGACGCTGAGGTCCATGCCATTGTAGCCGTATCCGTACCTGCCGGAGTGCATGCTGCCGGAGTCCCTGTATTGCTCGCTCACCGAGCTGTGATCTCCATAATTATGTAACTGGTAGTCCGGGCCATTTGGATAGCGACCGCAAAATGAGTTTACAAAATAAGAGCTCATTTGTTTTTTGATATGTGTGCTTGATTTGTGGCTCTTGGTCGTTTTGTGCGTCTATAGCACCCTTGCACAATTTATGATGAATTATGGAAATGACTGGGACATGTACTTGGTTCCCTCCTACGTAGGCACCCAAATATGGGGTACGGCTTCGCATCACGTGCTTTTGTTGTCCAGTCGTAAATCCTGCCTGATGACCTCTAGAGGTAAACTCGTGCACTGGTGGCGGGGCTGGGAGGGCGCGGGCGGCCCGC
>JAWLRI010000169.1:2946863-2957335 GCA_034781795.1 Crypturellus tataupa | reverse complement strand
GCGAGCCCCCCCCCAAACCCCCCCCCAGGTGCCTACCCCCCCCCCCCCGGCCCCCGGTCCGCCGCGGGTCCCCTTAGCGGCCAGCGAGGCGCGCGCCTCCTCGGCACACTTGGCCGCCCGGCCGCTTGCAGGCGGGCGCTCTGGAGTAGAGAGCATTAGAAATTCCCACAGTGTTAGGTGAGACCTTTTCCTTGTTTGTTTGCTCGCTCGTGTGTGTGTGCGTGTGTGTGCTCGCTGGCATAGTCCAAAAGGAGGAGGATTTAGGTAACGGTTTGTTCTGGAGAGCTGCTTACGAGCAGGAAACCTTCCTTAAGAAATCGCTCTATTATTATTATTATTATTATTATTATTATTATTATTATTATTATTTCTCAGTTTTCTTTGATTTGCCTATTTTTTTTTTCCTGGAAAAAGAAAAAAAAAAAGAAAAAAAACAAACCCTAGCCCCGCAGGGTTTTTCTGGAAACGTTTCTAGGAAGAATGTGCCAGGGTCAAGTCTGTACTGATTTTCATGGTGAATAGATTACATGCTTGCATTCATGTTCACTTCCGAAGCGCTTAGTGTCTTCCTTCCCTTACTTACATATTAACCTCAAATACCCTGTGTGGCTTTATCCAAGCTTTACTAGAGGTAGTTAACAATATTGGATTCCCAGGACGCAGGTTCTCTTTCTTCATGCCCTCCAAACCGTTGCTTGCTTTATTTGCAATGCCAGAAAGCCCTTTAAATCGCAGACCGCTGAGCAAAAAGTGTTTGCTGATCTCCTCGCCTCAACAGTGTTGCTAAATACTTCGGAAACCAGTGAATGTTGGACTATCCTGCTTTGACAAATATTCTAAGTTTAATTGCCAGAAGCCTAGTTAAAAATATTTGACATACTATTAACCCCTAGAAGCAAGCTTGCAGTACCAAGATACTTCCCTTTTTGCTTCAAACCGTCGCTGTAGGCTGAGACCCAGGGAGACCTATTTTAAAAACGTGGTTAAACTTTTACTATTGTTGCATGAAAGGGATGATATAGAAAGCGGATTGTACAAGGCAGAGACTAAAAAGTACTTCTCTGCCAATAAAAATGCACACCCCACCGAATGTGTAGAGCCAAAGAAAACAGAGAAATACGCCAAAGAATACAGCACCTTTAGAGGCACGGACATCCCTAGGCTGCTGGAAAAAATATATATATATATATTTTTGCTATTCTGATGCTCGATTTCAGAAAAGAAATATTTGGGTTCCGGCTGGACTTCATGAAAATAGAAAAACAGAATTGCAAACAACTGTTAGGAAGTTGGCGATCTTGTGAAATTAGACATATTTCAAGACCCCTACTCCTGTGGATTTCGGGGAGTAATGGGAGGGAAACTTAAATGTTAAGGAAATAATTTTTGGATTTCGCCCCCCCCTCCTTCCCGTTCTTCTGCAGTGCTGTAGAAGTATTTATATATCCGGAGAAAGTTCTATAGTAAATTCTGGAGAACTTCGGTATTTAAATGTCAACATTGATTTGTTTATTTATTGCTTAGCTTATCGTAACTGACTCAATAACAAATCTAATCATGTTGTGCACAGAGAAAATATTCTCATTATGTATTTTCCCTACATTATAGTTAACAATTTGGTTTGGATTCCAGCTGTAAATATCAATATTATCAAGTAATTACTTCTTACTGGAGTAAACTAATTTATTAGCATTAATGTTTATATGCCTTTTTCTTATTTTACAAGGGTTAGCATTCACAAATCAAATGCTCTGGACATATCCCCGTAATGAACCCTCTATTTTGGTCTGCTGCAGGAACTTCTTATGCTTGCTCCATGTTTGGTTGCTGAACTTGAAATTAATGAATTAATCTTCGAGTTTGACATATTTGCTAGAAAGTGGATGGAAAGGGATCGCATGTCGTCAAAACCACTAGCAGAAGACTGGATTGTCGTTTAGGGATTGTAAAAGCGTTGGGGGCTTTTCCCTCTGTCTGTCTCTCTCTTTTTTCTCTCTCTTTCTTTTATTTTATGGGGGGTGGGTGCAAAATCTCTGGTTGGCTTTTTGATTAACGCTATAATTCCGCTCGCCTTTATCCCATCTCCCCCCGCCCGCCACCCCCGCCCCGTGCCTTTTTTCTTTTTCTTTTTTTTTTTTTTTCCTTTCTTTTTCCTTTCTGTTTTGATGTGGATTTTGGAAGTCCTCTTTTGGTATCCGAGCCCTGCTTTTTTTTCCCCTCTCTGTCCCCCGCCTTCCTTCTGTATATGAAAAATCAATGCCCCCACCCTGCTCGCACACATCCCACCCCCCCTTTCCAGCAAGGAGGAATGTATAAGGATTTCAGTGACTTTGAGATAACAAAGGCGCCACCATTGCAGAGCCTCGCCCCGCCTCTGTGTGATGGCAAACAAATTCTTGCACTTGTATTAGGGCTTTTAAGGCTATAATTGAACACGGCGCGTCTAGGAGAACCGAAAACAGTTCTAGACTGACCTGCGGTTTTATAGCACTTTGGCAGTCAACTTCAGCTTGTGTCAGAGCAGACACGACTGAGCTGCCCGACGGTTAATCGTGGGACACCACCTACTTGGACCCACTGCAGTTTCCCCCTCCTTGCGTTAAATAAATCTCAAACCTTGGGCACAGGAGCGGGGAACGAGGCTGGCAAAGGTTTGTACGTGGCGATTTGCTGCTCCTCTCTGCTCTCGGGGGCTGTCGCGCCGCGCAAGGCTCAGTCTTGCCAGAGGTCGCGGCTGCCTCTGGGAAACAAAGGGAAATTAAGGCAAGGAGGGCGAAAAAGAAAAAAAGGAAAAAAGCAGCTTCGGTGCGGAGACCCTTCTGCCAAAATATATGTGTGTGCGTGTGTGCATGGGCATATGTGTGCTCGCACACGTGCAAGTCCTCTCCAGTTTTGCATTACTTGTGCTCTGTGTGTGTGCGCTCCCCCTCTCCGTTTCAAAAAAGAAAAAAAAAAGAGAGAGAGAGAAGAGAGAATGAAAGAAAGCAAGCAGAGAATTTGTTTAGTCCCATTTCCAACGCGAGGGGACCCCAAAAATGCCTCCTGATTCCGTCTTTGAGGGCGGCGGCGCGGGGCGCAGCTCGCCCCAGAGGCACTCGAGGCACAGCCGGTCCCCCGCTTTATTTGCTGTTAAGTGAAACAGAGATAATGTACGCTTAAAGCCCCGGAATGTGTGGGTAATTGCAGGGAGCCCGCTGTTTAGTTGCTGTGTTCAGCACAATTATCAATGTTGATTATTTGGTCTAATGTTGAATTGCTCCTTTAATACAGTAATTGGGACTTCCGCGTTAAGGAAGGGAGAAAATCGAGCCTTCCCGTCACTAACCCCAGTGAAAACAACATAAACAAAGGGAGGCATTTCATTTTGAGAAGCAAAATGCATTCGTTACGCCTTTCCGTGTATTTCGGCCGGATTAGAGAGGGTAACGCGGCTAAAAACGTTATGAATTCTGCAGCTCCGCTGCAGAGCAGTTTGCAAAGGGCAAATGTGGCCAAGAAGTGGAGAGAGCCTCGGAGCACATTTACCCATAGCTAAGCTAAACAAAACGAGGAAAAAGATACATCTCTTCTTTGGAGGAATATAAACAAAGCTAGGATGCCTCGATAGCCTCGCTTTTATATATACAGATCGCGTGCAAAGGGGACTGTTTAACTTACTACCGCTGTTCTTTTAAAGGTCAAGTTCTATAGTATCTAAATTGTTGTCTTTTTGAGCGGGGTTTTGTTTTAACAATTTTAAGGCTACCTTGCCAAGAGGGTGGGTGCCTGCAATTATCAGAGGAAGCGTGTACCGAAAGGAATTTAGCTCGAGAAGAGCTAATTAAAATATTACACGATTGCTGGGTTGCATTTTTTAATGCTTCGTACGTATCAAAACGGTAGGAATTGTTAGGACTCGAAAACGAGGAGACATCGCAATAATGAGGAAAGCGTTTTGTAAACCTATGCTTTGATTGCAGTATACAAAAGATTCTTAGAAAAACGTAATTGCAGGGAATTTGCAACGTTTTTGCCAACGAAAAGCAAGCACATCACCTTCCGCCTTTCCAATCAAAATAGAGCCATAAGGCAACAATTCTTTGCAAAATGTGCCAAGAATGCAGCTTCAGAGAAGGGTCTTTATTGTTTGATTTTACATATTTCAACCACAGAAGTTGGAATTTTCTCTTTCTTGTTTCCCTTTTTGTCAGTTATGGTACTTAGCAATTCGACTTTGCCTGCATTTTTGTGTGTATGTGTATATATGTATTTACCTTCCTATGCTGCTTTAACACTGTAATCGAAGAAAAATTTGTAGAATGTAGTCAAAAAATTGCAAATATGAAGTTACTAAATAATTCAAATAGTCTTTTCCTTTTTTTTTTTTTTTTTTTTTTTTTTTTGTGGGGGTGGGGGGTAGCGGCAAGATGAAATCTTAGCTTGGTGAATCCGTACAGACGAATTACTGTTGAAAACGTGAGGCTAAATATGTATAAATTGGTGGTGGGAAAGAATCTATCCAGATTCCAGTAAGTATTATTCTGTCTTTTCTGTATATTTAATCGCATTGCACTATGTCATAGCCATGTTTTTATCAGATTGCAGTGTTTCCCTGGGCTTAAACATTTTAGATTGATTTTTAATATCAATTATCCAAGCCCTTTCCTCTTGCACCCACTCTTTCCTTTTAAATTGCTGAGACAGAAAAGTCTGTGTGGGGGGTGTTGCTTTTCTCGCCCTCCTCCCCTATTTAGCTTGAGCATTAGGATTAAACGCTTACAGACCTAAGGAGCCGTCTTTGGCGGCCGACCACGATACTTTAGGTCCCGTTCAGATGATGGACATTAGAACGCTGTATCTGAAATTAGACCCTCATTGTGATAGCTGCAACAAGCAGAAATATGGAAGGCATTTTTTTTTTCAAGCCGAATAGCTGATTGCAGAAAGATAGCTTCTCCTTCTCGAGAACTATTTTCTTGCCCTTCTGTGGCCAAAGGATTTGTTGTTGTAACACACTCCCGGCATCTTTACAAGCGCAGAGAGTTTCTCATAACGGTGTGTGTGTTCAGAAACCTTGGTTCTCCAAGCACTTCGCGCCCTCGGCTCTGCTCCTCTGAAGCCTCTCTAGAGGTTGCCATTACTTTACTATCTTTCCTCCTGAAAGAGGGACCAGGTGGACGGAAGAATAAGGTGGCACAAGGAGGTACTAGCTTAGACGATCAAGTATTTCAGGGATTGACTGAGTGGCGATGCTACCATGTCTCCTTTTCTCCCCTTGAATGCTCTGCGAGGCTTATCTCAAACTGCAAAACCTGCGTTCATTCACACATCCATTTCTTTCCCTTTACCTACATACAGGTGCAAGAGACTTCTTGCGAAAAATAAGGTGCCTAGAGGGGGATCTGGACCAAGAAACCGACTCCACGATGCCCGCGAAAGGGAATTTCCTTCGTTATAACCCCTCACACAGAAATCCATACACTTCCTACCGACTTTCACCCAGACCCTCAGAGACCCGGGGTCATTCCCATGGGTTGTAGTAAGCAGGTTCCAGTCACCTTTCATGTCCAAGTATTTTATGTGGAATTACGCAGAGCGGTTTGGGGAATATCTCCAGCAACGCTTTGCAAGAGCCCAGCTATTAAACATCGCAGTTACGGGATACAAGGCAACATCTGAGGCGATGCGATGCTCCCGTTCAAAGTCCACATGCAGGACGGAGGCTGCAATGCCGCTTTCAAACGCATTACAAAAACAAGTCGAACAAAACATTCCGGTGCCGACTTACATTTAAAAGTATTGCTACAACTGATGCCTTGAACTTGACCTTAGATTTGTTAATTCAGGAAATATATGCAATGAAAGGCGGGGATCCCATTGCATTATTTCTAACAGACTACTTTTTTTTTTCTACATATAGATTCAGTAGGCAAACAACAAGACGTGTAAAATATAAAATATACTCTCTACGTTAAGAGCAGAAAGACACGTAAAGTAAAATGCCTCAAAGCCGAGACAAACTCGTCGTGTTTGGACGGTTCCTGTGAAGACCAGACCTGCAGCTCTCCGCACTCAGTACGAAATTCGACGCAAGGAAATAGATTTAAATTCTCAATTAAAAATATTTTTATAGGATATAAGCTTCTCTTTAATGCACAGTCATTTTAAACAGTGATTTACAGTGACGCTTTTTTTCTTTGTCTCTCTTTTTTTTTTTTTTTTTTTTTATCCAGCTCGCCAACAAACACATCCGATTTACTGTATCGCACTGCTAACTTTATAGGAGAGTCTTATTCACATATCGCAAAACCCACCAAAGTAAAGACATTTATTCATGAAGAATTGTTTCAGGGGGTGGATACGGGAAGTATCACTATACCAGGGCTGTCAAATCAACGACTTTTAAAATCCCGAACCTCGCGTTTTGGATAGTCTCTTCAAGCTGCCTTATAACAAATGTATCTGTACTTGTGTAACCTCTACAGTAATCTAGTATTCTGATAAAAGCGTAAATCAGGAGCTGGGGCTCAAAATGCAGCCGTTTTCTGCTGCGCACAGCAGCCACTCGGGAAGAGCCGCTTGTTGTCTCTTCTTTCATATGTCACACAAAATCACCCATAAAAATAGCTTTGCTGCTAATAGTAATATGGCTGCTTTGCCTACGCTGGAGTCAAAATATGCCCAGTGTTCAGTTTATTTCTCATTCCCAGGTCTTTGAAAAACACGAATTCTACTGTCACCTGTGATAGGAATCGGGGTGCTTCAACACAAGCCCACACAAGGCAGAAGCGGCAGGGAAGTATTTGCAAAATCACTCGAATCAGGCAAGGCGGGGTGTGTGGATGAAAGCTCCTTTCTCTTTCGTTTTTATTTTCCCTTCACGTATACAGGCAGCATATATGTAATATATAATGCACATGTATATATATATATATCCTTTTGTTAAAACTCTCATGTCTAGATATTCACCAAACGAAATTGTTTTACATTTATATCCATTCAAAATACATTTAAATTAAATCTCAGGCTTTTGCATGCCTACCAGAGGCACCCCGAAGCCTAATACCGGAGTGACTTAAGAAAACTTCAATTGCTCCTAAGCAAACCCGACTACAGTGGCCAGTTTATACGATGCGAAATAAATTAGAGCACTTTGCCCATGCCTTCCAATCAAGGCGATTACGAGGAAGTTCAGATTAATTCAAACTGGCAGGTTGCAACTCCCGGCTGGCGTTTTTCTCTCTCACTACGCGGGAGGAAAGCAGGCAGGTTAAGCAGCCGCTCCGAGGGAATACCTCCTTCCCTTGCTTTATTCCACACAGAGCAGTCGATCCTGCTCCCCGTCTCAAGATTAAAACCGACACAACAGACGAGCACGCACAGACAACAGGGAATAAAACACCCAGGAGCCGCTCCCCGGGGCAGCCTGCCCCAATTCTGCCTCAAACGAGCGCAGTGCGAAGCCGAGCAAGCAGCAGCGCCCCCGACAAGCTCGCCCGCACCCTGGGCTCTGCCCCGGGCCTCTTGCGGCCCCATTGCCTGCAGGAGCCTTCCTCGCCTTCCACCTAGGCGAGCCTGGCAGCATCATCGCTGCGAAAAGTGGAGCTAGGATGAGCGATCTTACTCGTCTAAGCGGGCTCCTCGTCCCCCTCTAACATCCCTCCATCCATCATCCCCTTCCTCATCCAGCATCCCGGAGCGGCAGCCACACCGGGCACACGGGGCCGGGTGGCTGGGGAGGGGGTGGGCTGGGGCCGGGCTGGGGAGCAGGGGCCTGGGAAACCCTCCGCAAAGGCCTCCCCGATGCCTCTCCACCGGCCGCTTGTTTGTTGCTTGCTTGTTTGCTGAATTCGCCACCAAGCACGAGGAGAGCAGAAACATTCAGGCACTCGCAGGAAGAGCGCGAAAAGCTTACCCCGCATCCAGGAGCCTCTTGCCTGCGCAAAATATACGTCCCCGCGGAGACTGACAGCTACGATCCCGCGCTGGGCTGCGCACCTCCGTATCAATAAGGACGAACTGCACTGTTTTGTTTGTTTGTTTGTTTCCGTCCCTACAGATTAAATATACTCGGTCCATAAAGCTTTCCTTCTCGAGGTCTCAGGGACTTAGGTTGCTGTTGATTTGATTTTGTACTTTTTGTTGTTGTTGCTGTTCTAGTTGTTGTTTGTCTGCCTTTAATTGAACGGAGAGAAATCTAGCCAGTAGGGCACATCGTCCTTCCTACAAGCTTCAGACTCCCTGCAAAATGTACCAATATCACGGGCTCATTATTATAATGGCTGTTATTATTACTGTTATTACGGCCATTTATTTCTTCCTCTGTCTCCTCTCTCTCTCTCTCTCTCCTCATCCCGTAGGATTTCCGATGGCGCTTTGCACACAAACAAGGTGACTGCAGGCGGCTAAAAAATGCTGTCTAATTCCATGGATTCCCATCGCAGGAGAAGGAGGGAAAAAAAAAAAAAAAAAAAAAGGAAAAAAAAAAAAAAAAGAAGAAAAGGAAAAAGAGTCCAAGTGTTTTTGATCACGGGACACCCGGCCGATCCTCCCCAGTACACCCCGGGTCACAGTACAGTAATGACCGTGGGCTGTGCGTTGTAGGACTTGACCTTTCCTACGTAGAAGAGGGCGCTTTCCCCCGCGCTGCGGGGAGGGGAGGGAGGGGGAACGGCGGGAGGAAGGGAGATGCTCTCTTTGGGGATGTTTAATCACATTTCAGATCTAGGAGCGGGCAAATCTCCTTCCTTTCAGCACGCCATGTTGAAGCTATTCACTGGATATTTTTTTTTCTTTTTTTTTGGCGGGGGGGAGGATGGAGAGGCGGGAGGGAGAGAGGGAGGGTGGAAGGACTTAATGAACATTTGCATCTCGTCCCCTGGTTCATGAATCAGCTGCACTGAAGGCGGAAGCGGGGGGCCAGGCCGGGGGGGTGGCCGGGACGGGCCCGGCGCGGGGGAGCCCTGCGGCCCGCTGCTGCCACCGGCCTCCCGACCCCCCCGTTTTATTTTTTGGACTCCTTTACCGGCCGTGTGCGCGCAAGGCCATCTCTTCAAATCATCATTAAAGTGCATTAAAACGCATCTAAAAGTTATGAATGGCAACAAGCAGCCTTTTAGCGCCTGCCAATATTTTTTTTGTATTAAACGCTGTCTTGATTTTATTGCGAGCACTGCCCACGGAGAACGCTGAAATGTACGAGGAACGGAATTTTATTTAAGTCATAGTCGTTTTTTTTTAACGTTAATTTATAGGCTAAGGGCCGAAATGCTTACCCGCTTGTTCAGACGGATGCAAAATAAAGTCCCTACTCTAGAAGCACAAGGCGATTTTCTTTTCCGATCATTTCAATGTCAAACACTGTATTTCCCCCCGCCCCGTTGCTTCAAAAGTCCGAGCATTTTTAAGCGAAAGATTTTCCGAGGAAAAAAAAAAAAAAAAAAAAAAAAAAAGGGGTGAGGGGCGACGACGCCAACAAATATAAAACCTTGCAGTTCTAGTTATCACTCTTTTTCGGAAATATGCTCCTGTCAATGTTTATTTCCCATAGCAAACCACCTTTGCTAATTCCAGAGCTCGAGGCGGGGATATATTAAATACCGGATTATGCTATACGGGGAAAAAAAAAAAATAGAACGAAACCTCTCGGTCCGCATGAGAAACTCACCCTCGCTTACTGTCCAAGGGAATTTCAAAGTAGACAGAGGCCGACAGGAATTAGAAGATTATAAATCCATATATTCAGTCAGTTGGAATTAAATTATACGCCTCTGAATCCTGTATTAATTATTTCGAGTGAAACAGAGCGATTTATTTTAAAGTGAATTATGTCTTACATTTTGCACCGGTACAGAAATGCTACTCTGACGTTAATATTTTAACAAATTGGCTAAATATACATTATTAATTTCTTCCCTCCTTCCTTTGCCTCCTTCTACACATCCCTTTCTGTATACAACATATATATTTTTTTGCAGGAAGCTGAGAAAATAGAGTCTCGTTTTTGTTTGTGTGTGGTTTGTATTTTACTTTTATGCTTGTTTGACTTTGAAATACTTCTTCCGGGACATTTTTTTTATGTCTGCAAATAAAACTGCTCGCATATATTACTCTACCACACAAGCCGGGCACAGTAACTTTCCCGCGACCATTTTAAAACGTTTTGCATAACGTGGGACATATAAATAATAATTTTCTTCGAATAGTGTGCCTGGGCGCACAGCAATGGATCCACATGTCGTGCAGCAATGGATCACTTTGGTTAATTATTTTCATTGGTGATCCACACACACTTATAAGACGAGCTGGGGATGTTTTAAAACGCTGTCGGCAGCTTGGTGAGAGGGGAATATGTAATACAACAGCAATTTGTACTTGAAAATGCATGTGCCAACAGCTTTTGGACGATAAATGACGGTAATAAATAACGCGAACCCACACCCCGCGCTCGGCTCTGCCGCACGGTGCGCGGCCGCGCCGGGGGGATGCGCGAA
>JAWLRI010000169.1:2914212-2924844 GCA_034781795.1 Crypturellus tataupa | reverse complement strand
CCCCCAGAAGGTTAAGTGGGCGCAAAGTAAAATTTATAGGCCTCCGCCAAGACGTGAAGATTATAGTGAGGCTTTCAGGAATAAAATGCGTATAAAATAAAATTCCTGGATTTATTTGCTCAACTTTGCTCAATTTTTAGTTGATAAACTCCTTATTGCTCCAAAGGGAAAAACTTCCCCGAGATTATTATTATTAGTATGTGTGTAAGGTAAGATTTACACTCGCAAAGCGGAATCGTGTTCGGAAGGAGATGGCAAAGAGGTTAAGTTTTAAGTCTTTTTGAACATGTCTTTTTTTTTCTTTCTTTTTTTTTTTCTCCAGTCCAGAGTAGACTGTACCCCCTTAAAACAGTGCGACTTTTCTGCCGTCTTAGTTAAATGGAAGCAAAAGTTTTTACGGCCTCGACGGCGGCTTCCGTAGCAAAGTTTTGCATGAAAGACAGGGCGGGGGGGTTAGTGCCCCAGAGCTAGATTTTCCCCTGGAAAAGATGGAGTCCTGCACAGTCCCGACATTTTACTAGTCAGTGTGCATTTTTACTGCGGAGCTCGTGTGTGCTCTCTCGAATGTGATTCCTGGAGGGCACATTTTTTACTTTTCGGGAGGTGGGAGGCTGAGTTTTACTTTTACACGGTCACTCATTTTAAACCTCGCAAGACTCCAAGCCAAGTATAGCCGCTGAGTGAAAAATAACCGCCCCAGCACTCTACTGTTAATTAAGTGAAATTATTCCACTTTCATCTCGCTCCTCAGAAATATTTTTACTTAGACAGGACTGCCTGCTAATTGGGGTGCGCAGTGCCCTTTAATCTCTAACACAACGCTTGGAACCTGCCCAGAATGAATTAAAATAAGTCTGATAAACAAGATGCAAACATGGTTTCCCAGTAAAACTCGTTTTATGATCACAGCTTGTGTGCCACCTCAAAATATTAGGTTTAGGCATTTAGGATGTAAAGAATAAACCCCCTCTCCGAGACCACGAAATGCTCACATTTGATACTGGTTTAATCTTCTCTATTAGACGTACAAAGAGGGAGGGTCTCTTGTATTTTGCACAGTCTACACTGTCGACGCAATGTAAATTTGCATGTTTACGTGCACTTTCTGGGCAGAATTCGTCCCCTGCACCTACGGATAAAGTATGTGTAAGTGTTCTGCAAACAGGCTGCAGAAGAGCAGCAGATCATTCGCAGATCTCTCTCTTCTCTCTCTTATTTATTTATTTATTAATCCGTGCTAGCTGATCGAAAGGGCGCTGCGTGTGTGCAAGAGTGTGTGCAGGAGGGAGCTCTCTCTGCCACACAGGTTTGCAGCCTTGTAGATTTATGCTTTTCGAAATGGGACGGCTTATAGGAATTATAGCACGGAAAAACTCTGACTGAGAAAGCTGTAGTTCATGTAGATCAAGCTCAGCGACTCCCAAGGAAGGAAAAAAAAAAAAAAACCTCAGACGTGGAAGTAGCTCTCATAGAGCCCATCATGTCTATGGCTGAAGGTGCAGAATTAACCGCTGCGCTGGACACCTACAGCTGCCGAAACCGCCGGATCCTGCTCCCACTGCAGAAACCCAATCGGTTCTGCGTGGTGGGAAGCGCCATTTACTTGTTTGTTTGCGTGTTGGCTCTATTTATAGACTCTCCTGCCGAGCTCATCCCCGGAGCATCGGCATGTCCACTGCGGTGGGATCTGATTTCCCAGGCGAAGCTCCATCCTCATCCAGCAGCAGGGCTTTGGGAAAGCTTCCTAAGAAGAGCGTGAACTTGATCCATGCCGTGCACGGCCTTCACCCTTCCTCTTAGAGCCCTGAATGCTCTAAGTGCTTCCCCCCCGCCGCCCGCTCCGCTCCCTTATAGTACCATACAGGAACGCAAAACAATTAAATGAGCCTGAAAGCCACCCGAATTGCAATGACGAGGTGAAATGCTCTGTGTTTGTCAAAGGATTTCAAAAAACAGGTGAAGAATTAAGATAGGAATTAATGCCCTGCTTATCGCATGCAAATGAAATATTTAATCTGCCATTTCATCTCTTATGTGTGCTCGAACACCTCCAAAAGTTCTTTGAACAAATATTTAGTTTCCAAGCTATAAATTTGTCTTATGCAAAGAGAAAGCTTTTAGGATCTCCAGTTTAAACTCGTTCTTTCTGCTTGTTGTGCTGCTGAGAATTATCAAACCGGTCAGCTTACCTTTCCCAGGAGTGGTAATTAAAATAGAACTTGGGGAAGGGGGATAAAAGGAAGAATAATGGCATTCAAAAAAAGTGAGCTCACCAGTTGCGACTAGCATCCTTCCTAGTTCATTTATTTCCTCACTGAACTCCTTTTCTTCTTTCCCATGCTCCTACTCTGTTTTTTTACAGCAGCTCTGCAGAATTTTAAGAGCCTTTAATGTCTCTCCGAGAAAGAAAAAATGGAGAAGGGAAACTGTTAGGGAGGAAAACTGCTAAGGTATTGCCTAGTTTGGCAGAAGAGTTATCTCAAATGAGAGCTGTTTCATCATACCCTCTCCAGAGGGCATGCAAGGAAAGCACTCAGGGGTTGACTGGTCTTTTTGCACACTGGACTGGGATGAGATGGGGTGGGAAAGGGAGAGGCAAAGGAGGATCCTTCCAAAAAACTCCGCCGGAGGTCAGCACTCCCCCCCTCTGGGAAGGAGGAAGGTGGCTGTGGTGACAGTGAGAGAGTGGCGTTGGATAGGCAGGTGGGGGCCCACAGGCTTTTGATGGGGGGCAGAGAGGGCAGCAGGAACGCTTTTCCAGTGGCCCTACACTACTTAGACAGCATTTATGAACGGATAAAGTTGAACATTGGACAGGACTCCCTGAAGGAAAAGAACCTTTCAGTGGAACCATCAACCTGTCATCGCTGCAATAAAGGTGTAACACGCAGGAGGGCTGGTAGGAGCCCAGGGTTTGTTTCCTGGCCCTGTGACATGACAAGGGGCCAGGGTTACCAAAGGTTACCCCCTCACATGGAAAGGATCACTGGCCATCCAGCCCGGCAGCGCCTTCTCCCTCCTCCTGTCTCATTTTGTATTTTACCTCATTCCTTATTTATTTATTTATTTATTTATTTATTAATGCAAAACCAAGAACCACGTTCAGCTACAAACCCATAACGGCAATGAATAACGCACTGGTGTACCACTCTGAAGCACCAGCCAGGTCAAAGTTAGAGACTTGAACAGGTCAAAGCTAGAGACTTGAATACCCTCTTACCTCCACCCTCTGTGTCTATAAAAGTCCCTTTTTCCAGCTGGTGGAGACATACCTGAGGGTCTAATCACTGCACTAAGATGCTTTTCCAGACAAGCTTCCTGCTGTCTTTCAAGGCACTACCTCTCCAATGATCTGTTTGCCCAATAATGTGAAATTTGCTGGTTAGCCTCCAGATTTTGCAGTGTCACCTCCACATGAGCATGACACAGTGAAATCAGCATGAGGACTTATTTTTGTGAGAAAGTTAAGACACAGTCCTTGGTCATATCATTCCTTGTTAGACTATTCCTTGCCACATGCGAGATGCAAGCTCTAATATAGCTTCCAAGTTCCTGCACATGGGCATAATGGAGGCCAAGACAAGGAAGACTTGGAACCGGGGACATGGGATGGAAGTAACCAGAGACCACAGAATTAACAAGAAAGCTGTTTTCCACAAGGAAAAAGTCACTTACAATAGCTTTGCTGTGGTTTCCTCCAGACAGACACTTGTCAGACAACACTGTCTTACCCAGGATGTGGGTGTAGCTAAATGGCTCTCTATGAAGCCTTGCAATAAAATGTACACCAGAACATAAGAGAGTGCAAGGCATTTGTTACAGATCTTGGATGTTTACGTTACTTTTATAGAGAGTTTGGGGTATATTTTAGATTTATTTAGTGCTCACAGGGCCAACCAGCAACGTTGCAGACAGAGAATATTTGCCTCCTCTAAAGAGCTGGAACTGTGTCTGAGTTCCTTGATTTAGCTTCCCATCTCTCCGTACTAAATACCGGAACAAGGGTGGCCAGGAACAAGGCTGCCCCTGCTCCTGAAGGAACCCAACGCACCACACAGATCAGAGCACAGACTCTGTCTGGTTTTGTCCAGAGAGGCTCTAGGTCCAGCTTCAGTGTCAACATAAGTGCTAGGGGTAAGGACTCCTTAATTATATCTCTTTATTATTATTATTACTCCTTCTTGGCACTGTAAGCAGGGAGCAGACCTCAGTTTGTGAAGTGCTGAGAAAGCAGAGAACACAGATATTCCCTGCCCCAGAGAGTCAGGGAAGTAGAGGATAAGGGACGAACGCTGAACAATGGAAAGAACTAAGAAACACAAGATAGTAGCAGCTTAGCTGACCAGCATCTACCCTGGGAGAGGGGACATAGACTTTTTTAATGAGAAGAATATTCTAACCACATTTGACTTTTCTTTTTTATTATTTTTATTTCTTTGGGAGGGAGAGGGGTTTCCTTATAGTCATAATGGTGTGAAAGAAAAAGTGAATGAAAAATAGAAGTGTGAAAGAAAAACATGAAGCCTGATGTTAAAAACAAAACAAAACAAAAAAACTGTTTTTCTTCCATTCAAAATCTGTTCTAATCTAAACTGGGTTATTTCTACTTCAGATGTTGAACAGCAGCTGTATAATGCCTGGGATGCCCCTAAGCAGATGAATTGGATTACAAAGTAGATTTGTCCCTTTTCCAAGGAGAGACTTGTGGAGCAGTACTGTAAAGTGATCCTAATGAACAGGCTAAGGGGATGGCTGTCTCTTATCTTATTACCACAAAATAATAAGATGAACAACAAGGGTATTGTTCCTCCCTAAAATACTATTGGCAATAATATTCATTTTTTTCTTTGCTATAAAAAAATTTCTAATTGGTCACCACTTCAGTCATTGCCACAGAGTAACTAATATTATCCCTATTTTACAGGCAGGGAAGTGGAGTTGGAAAGATTAGGACTTGCCCAAGGCCGCAGAGCCAGCAGTCAGGCAGGAAGAGAACTCCAGATTTCCTGGCTCCCACTCTCCTCCTAAATTCATCATCCACACTCCAAAGACTTCTAAACAGTGTTTTCTAAGATAAAAAAAAAAAAAAAAAAAAAAAAAAAAACCTTTCCTAACTCCACCCTGTTATGCCCCAAGTCCATCCTGTGGAATCAAGCACTGCTGGGATGCGATTTAACATGTTTTGGACTGGTTCTGTAATGCCTTACACAACAGGACATGATGCTTTAGTGTCATTTAAATATAGTCCTGACACTGTATCTGTATTTGATGTCTGAATTAACCAAAACAGTCCACCTGGGAGACCTGCAATGTGAGACAGCGTAAGTCAGGAATAGTGAGAGACCAAGACTGTGCGAACACGTATAACATTCAAGGCAATTTACTGTGAGGAATTCAGGCCTTCGCTACAACAAAAACACTTTTTGCTTCAATTAATGGTTTGCCTGTACATCAAATTGCATAGGTTAAACAACAAATTGTACCGGCTAAACAGTAGGCAATTGTTGGTTAAGTTATTTGGTTAAGCTACCAAATAGGTACCCACCTATTGAATGTACTAATTCCTGAACTATCATAAACCCAGCACATCGATTTCTCTCTATTTGATTAAAAACCATTTTTATAGAAAAATGAGCCACTTAAGATGGACTAAGTATCCGCACAACACAGCATTTCACCGAGGGCTGTGATTGATGACTTGTCTTGGATTTAGCTGATGTAGCTGAAGAAGTTACTGCTGTTGGCTCCAGCTGTAAAACAGGGGTATCTGCTCTCCAGCCATGGTGTCTGGTGTGTTAATTTAAACTGAAATCATGTTAGCTTAATTAATAACAGTAACTGTGAATGAAGCAGCTGAAGGTAGATATCTCTTCTGCTCTGTCAGCAAAGCTGTCAGGGCTCAGGAATCAGGGACTCTTAATTAATGTGTGTTCCAGCAGTGGTTTCTATAAAGCTATTTTCCGTTTCACTGCAGTGGGCTAAGAGGTGCCATTCCCATCAGCTGTGCTGTCATAGCTGTGAGGTGGTATCTTACAGCTGAATGCATCATCATTGCTTAAGTCGTGTCAGGCACACTGGGGATGACCTGGTCTTCCTTGCTCAGGCGAGGCCTATGTGATTTCAAAAGAAATTAGTTTCAGCTCTTTGTATCCAACCTCCATGCAGTGCTGAGGTGCACAGGGCTGGGGTTTATGCTGGGAATCTATGCAGAGACTTACAGGCCTCCTTTATTTCAACTGATTTCTGTTTGATCACATTTAGATTAGATGATTTTGATGAAAAAAACAAACAAGACACTCATGCTACAATAGGAAATTAATGGAAGGGTTACACCTTGTTAATGAGAAAATACTTTTGAAAACTCGTACTAATTAAGATAGAATCTGATTATAAAATAGAGTGGCCCTCCCTGAGCGCCTCCAGATTTGAACTTTACTGTTCTGAACACGATCTTGTGTTCTTCCCATCTTGACTGGGAAGGAGGGTTTGTCTAACCAGGAAATTCACCCAGGAGGAGATGGGGTGTGGACCTGAGGTGGAGCAGCAAGTCTTGGATCTTCATAAACATTTCCATGTGCGAACAAGTCTTTAGCCTCCAGTCACAGGCTTCATCAGGAATAGCTCTGTGTGTTGAGTTGTATCACACAAGCTCTACAGATTACAAAGTACAAATTACCCTGTGAACTTGTCAAGTCCATAGGTTAGAGCTTCCTTCTCTGTCACACTGTAGGTAGAAACAGCATTCTGGTGCTGTTTTCACAGTGGCAGTACCACCTTTATTTTGATTTCAAAGTTTACTGATCATAAGATTTGCCTCAATTCGCTTCTACTGTACAAAGGGTATGCCAAGCCTTCCAGGCAAGCACAGGAAAGAGACAACAGGCAAAATCCTTTAATTAGTGCATCCAGAAGTGCAACTAAGCACAAGAAGCCCCAGTTTTTGAGTGTCAGTAGAAGTTTCCTGCTCCTTAGGAATGGCCCCTTACTAGTGGGAAGGCTTGATGCCATTGAAAAAATATAGTCTATGGCCAGCACATCAGCTTTTTATATAGTGCTGATTCTTTTCACCAACATTGGAGCCAGAAACTGAAAGGCACTTGGCTAAATGACCTCTTCTGCCTCCTGGTCAACTTTTCCGGTTCTTTTTGTTCATGGATATCCTGCTTGGAGATATTCTCTTGCTGAAAGCCCAAGGGTCCATCCTGTAGAAGGACCACTGATCTCACAGAATGGCCTGGAAAACGTGGTATTTTCATTGGGAACATCCTTAATTCATCCATATGCTCCTGGCTCAGAAGATAGATTTCTGGTCCAGACTGTTTTACTGAGAAATGCATTATTTCTTCTATCTGCTGGAAGCTTTCCTCCCCCTCTCCCTGTCTTCTTTGGAGTTTACCCTCTGGAGCTCTCTCCTAGAGCCATCTCCTCCAGGGGAGGCAGAGTCCTACTCTTGCTAAATGTTGCACTGTCAGGAAAACACTTGGCAAACTGAAGCTTGAGAGGAGAGGAGAGTAACATCACTGTGTAGATCTGAGAATCTCCCTCTGCTCTAAGAGTTGTCAGGTTAAGGACGTTTCTTTCATGATTTCTGTCATCAACTCCTCTTGCACTGGTTTCCTTTAAGTTGAATGATGTCTGGATTGGGCCTTAACTTTTGCAAAACTCAGGCTCTTTAGCCTTCCCAGCAGCTGCTCTTCCACTGTCCAATTTTCATGCTGATGTATCCATTTGATTTCATCCTAATCCACACAAAGTTCAGATTTCTTAGCGCTGGGAGAGTTTTGACCCAGCAGGCACCAGAGTGGTTATTATATGGGATTAATGCATCTGCCATGCAAAGATTCTTCCAAAACTATTCACTTTGGGGGTTTGTTTCCCCGCTCCCAGCCTTTTGCAGTGTTTTTTTTTTTTTTTTTTTTTTTTTTTTTTTTTTTTTTTTTTTCTTCCAGTGAATCATATTTTAACCCTTCTTTGGCAAGATATTATGTGGTTGTGCTGATGTGTGAATGTCTGCCTGACCCCTAACATGCATGTATGCATGTGATCAGTTAAGGCGTTGGTTTACAAACCCACATTTCCGAAGTTTTGGAAATCTGCACGGATTTGGCATTGAAACCTTTGAGAGCAGCCAGAAATCAAGTCCTCTCTGCTCCCACCCGTTTTATTTCTGTGAATGAATATGTAAGAGACCTATAAATCTAAGACTGTGCAGGCGTGGAGGAAATCATAAGAGTCAGTCTGGTGATATTACTGTAGGGAGCTGTGAAATCACTGAGGATTTATACCAACATACATGGCAATGTTGTCATTAAAAGAGAAAGGAAAAAATATATAAAAGCAAAAACTAAAGAGGGGGTGCCTGTTCTGCTCGGGGTTGTGTGTTGTGGCTGCTTGCGATGCATGGATTCTGCACGTCCCCTCCATACTCCATGGTAAACCGTCAACCCGATGGCACAAATTCTTCCAGCCCCACCGTCCGCTGGGAAATGAGCCCTTTTCGGGGCAATATCAAGCAAGACAGTTCTAGGACGGAGTCCTTGGCATTTGGGGAGGGTCTCGCAGGTCATTGCTGCTGCCACGTACAAAGTCATCGAGGTCCGACCCGTGCGCTGCTCCCCTGCTCGGGGGAAATGGCATCTTCACGGGCAGCAGCCCCATGCGAAGGCGAAAGGGACTGAGGACAGAGATTTCGACCTACCCTTCTCTACCCTAAGACCACCGTGGAGCTGGCCCTCTTGCGAGACCATGCCCAAGCAGAGGACGGCGCCCCGATTTCAAAGGCTCCTGCGGCTCCCTAGAGCTCTGCCCGGGGCCGGTTTGATGTCTCATAGCGCTGAGGTCGGAGCTCGTAGCGCTGTGAGGCCGTCGAGGCTCCTTGGAGCTCGGACCTACCCGTTGGAGCCGCTTTCTCAGGGAGCTCCGCGCCAGAGCCCGCCGGGAACCACTGCAGGGGCCCCGCGGCACCCTCTGCCCGCGGCCCGGCCGCTTTTCGAGGTGCGTGGGGGGAGATCTGAAGCGCAGCACTGGAAGATGGAGAAGTAGGAGTCCCCACGCAATTAAAAATCCTCCCTGCGCTCCCCCCGCGTGGCTGCGCTCGCTGCAGGGCTCGCTTTGCAGCTCGCTCTGGGTGGAGCTGGTTGCTGCTGACAGTCAGATCGTGTCTGCGGTTTGATCTTCCCCGTGCAAAACCCAGGCGCGTTTGGCCACCCAAGAAACGCTCAGCAACGGCCGCCAGCCCAGCGGGGCGCTGCCCTGTGCAGCCCCGGAGCTGCGGTCCTCCCTGCGCGGCGCCTGCTCGCGTGGGCGCTCTCCCCTTTCCCCCCGCTTCTCCAGCACCCTGGGCGCCGGGAAACCTCTCCCTCTTGGCCGTCGTTCATTCCGCTTCTTTCCAAGGGTCGAGGATTTTTTTTTTCTCTCCCCACCAGGAAACACGCTGATTCCATGGGATAGCCCGAGGTTTGACCGAAAAGCTGCAGCAATTGAATGTAAAGAGGTTTGAAAATTTTCCCCATCGCACCGTCTATCCTCATGGATGCATTTTGCGGAAAGCTAAACCGACAGGGATAGGGATAAGGATGAGGATAAAAGATCTGTCTCGTTGTCCACCACGCATTAGTCACGGCTTGCAAGAAAAAGAAAATGGAAAGACAGGCATATCCCCTTACCAAACGAGAAAGGATCAGCACATGGCGTGTGTTTCGCGTGATTTATATAAGTAAATATATTTTTATTTTACTGCTGGTTGGCAGCAAGACTAAACACATTCAAAACGGGTTTCGTGGGCTGGAAATGAAAACCTCCTACAGGTTGCTATGGACCTGTAGGAGGTTTGGAGAAGACATGTGCTGGCGCATCGATGTAGTCTTTCCAGATCTTAGCAGTTTTCCAAAGGGGATTATAAAGGGAGAGCAAGGGCGGGGGCAATATGCCTGTGCCCTTATACCCCAAAACTGTGCGTACTTGCATACGTACGCACATATATGTGTGTATAAGTATGTGAGGGGCTCCTCTGTACGACACACCCCATGGATCTAAGCGGGGACGCACTTCTTGTCTCAGTATAAGATCAAAGCACGGGGCAAGATTTATTTCGATGTAAGCAGGCTCCGCACACCCAAACCCACGGGGTGGCCGCCCGCGGGAAACGTGCAGTTTGCAGAGTCCTGCCATGAAGAATAGGCACGGGGAGCCCGGAGGGGAGAATCACGCGGCTCTCGCCAAGCTGGGGCCATGTGCGCGTTTCCCAGGTACCATCCCAGTTTACTGAAGCGCGGGTTTTGCCCTCAGCCCTCTGTCCCTAGACGTGTTCCCGAAAGTTTAAAGTTGCCCTGGGCCAGATGTTCTTGTCCTCGAGGAAGGATGGTGGTGATGGTGGTGATGGTCACGATGCGGATGTCACCGAATCAGCTCCGAGGGGGGCAAGACGCATCCTGGGGCTGCCGAGGCGCAGGGCGACGCCGGGGCTGCCCCCGGTCGCACACCGCGGCCGGGACACCGGGAGCCGCCGGCTGCCGCTGCTGCGCGCTGCCCGGGGAAAATAATTAAATAAATAGTTTAGAAGGAGGGGAAAAAAAAAAAAAAAAAAAAAAGGGCGAGTCGGCTGTCTGGACTCCTTTCATCTCTGCGGCCCAT
>JAWLRI010000169.1:2757567-2895051 GCA_034781795.1 Crypturellus tataupa | reverse complement strand
AAGAAAGAAAGAAAGAAAGAAAGAAAGAAAGAAAGAAAGAAAGAAAGAAAGAAAGAAAGAAAGAAAGAAAAGAAAAGGAAAGGAAAGAGAAAGAGAAAGAAAGCTTTACTCAGGTTTTACTTTCTCCCCACAGCCAGTCAAAATATGAACTCGGACCTATCCAGAGGCAGAAGTGCACTCAGCCAGTTGACAGTGATTTGATGTTCCTAGCACATTCCTTGTTCAGTGGCAAAGTGGATTAGGATATATGGACAAGCCCGAGTGTCTCAGCTGTTCTCAGCCGGCAGCACTATGTGCTCTCCATTAACACTTGCTCACAAGGTAGAAGAACCTCAAAGTTGCTCTCCAGTTGCCTAAGAGACTGTGCCAAGGCATTTCTAAGCTAATAGCGCAAGGCTAATAGTGTAAGACAGGAAAAAGGACAACATCACCTCCATTTTCACGTTTTATACAGGAGCATAGAGCACAGAGTCTTCTCCTCGGAAAACTGTTATAAATTTGAGCATCTATGGGCTTGTTGCTTCAGTTTTGCATACACCACCTCAGGAAGGGGTATTACTTGAGTCTCATCTGCTGCAATCACCTACACCAGTCAGAAATAAAGTTACTGTTAACCTCTCATATTGAAACTCTTTAATTAAGCCTCCATGAAGAACTTATTTTCCAGACTCATTAAAATTTGCTTTATAAATTGATAGTTTAAAAGAAGAACTTACTAGTTCGACTGGTACATCATAGAAATTAGATTTCTCCCAGTTATTCTTAACTGAGCTCAATATCATGCATTCGACAGAAAAAAATTTTTGAAAAAGGTGCCTGATTTGTTCTCACATAGCTTGTGGAGAATCATGGTAATATATGCCAACTATGATTCATTCTCACTGGAAAAAACAGTAGTGCAGAATACACTGCATTTGTTTGCAGAAACAAATACAGGAATAAACAGAAAAACAAAATAAAATAAATAAAAGATAAAACTATGCCTTATTTCTAATAAAAATTGTTCAGTCATTTATTCTTCTCCTCTAAGTACTGAATTTATAGTATCCCATGTTTTCTATGAGCAGTTTACCTGCTCCTTTCTGTCTCTACTCTAAGCAAACTAAATTCAGGTGATCTGTCAAATGTGAAGCACTTTCTTAAGTTATTGAACTCTTAGTGAGGCTTTTTCCTGTGTCACCTCCAATTTCTCACTTGCCTTTTTTGAAGTATGGAGCCATGACTAAGTATGCAGTATGAGGATATTTAATACTTGTTTCAGGAGTCGTCTGTCACTTACATTTCATCTTTGCTCTTCTTTTTAATACTTCCTGTCTGGGCTACCAAGAATTGCAACAGTCCGATGCAGCACTGTGAGGGATCTCATGTTCCCACATTTCCCACCAGGACGCTGCTTTTCTCTACTGCTGTTTCCTAGGACTTGTTTCCCCAGCCTATAAGGATAGTTTGCCTTCCTTGTTCCTAAATATGCAATTTTACATTTTGCAATACTTAGAATATATTTGTTTGACAGGCCAAATTTCTCTCTGATATCTGTGCAGCTTGACTGCAGATCTACCTTGTTACCTAGAAGAACAGATTTACTACAGGAGATAAGGAGCACTGTAGCTCCCCCGACAGCTCTGCTCTCTGCACTGTCTTCTTGTCACAGACATGGTAATGGCAACACAGGTTTGCAGGTGCTGCATACAGAGTGTGGCTTATTCATCCTTGACGCAAATTTGGTCAGTGCTGGGTATATACATACTGCTGGCGAGCTGATTAAGACAGTGATTGGTGCTGAACCTGCCACTCTACAAGTAATCTGTTTCCTGATGATTTCTAGGTTGCCGACAATTCGTTTTTTTTTTTTTTTTTTTTTTTTTTAACTTCCATTTAGCCAGTTCTTAATTTGTTTAAAGCAAAATTTAGTGATACTGTATAATATGTTAAAATTAGAATGTCATGTGGCAATTTCCTGGACCAGTGTCTAAGGTCTGGGCTGGGAAGTTTATAAACCTGATCCACCATCTCATCAAAATAAATCATATGTGCAAAACCAAAACCTATTTTTCATAAAACTGTGTTGATTGACATAATTTACATTCCTCTCCTGAATTCTTTATTAAATGTCAGTTTTGCTTTTGTTTCCTTTTGTACCAGTGTCATGGTAATCAGACCACAATTACTGAGTCACCTCCTTCACTCTTCCTGAATAGAAGCATAATGTTATCTGCTTAGAAATTTCAATAATATTCCAGAGTTTCTTTGTAAATTAGCATCAGAGTTCTCCTAAGCCACTTGAAAGTAAAGATTCTGCAGATTCATTGATTATTATTTCTCTATACCATTAGGTATTGCTTAATGCTATTTTTTGTTAATTATCATCTTAATCTTCCTCTTTTGCTATGATTATATCACCCTTCTTTACAAATGCAGATCAAAACATAGATTTTTCCTTTTCTTAATATGAATTCTACTTTAAAACTCCATCTTATTGCTCTTCTGCATATTACCCTTGTATTTTTTTCTCATTTTCCTTAGCTTCCTTTACTGAATTTCTTCATTTCATAACTTTTACTGTATACTAATTAGTATATATTACATTTTTCCCTCTGCATATTATAATGTGATTTTTTTTCCGTTTTACATATTTGCCATATTTCACTCTCTCCCAGGATTATTCTGCAATTAAAATGAAAACTGTCCTCCATGTAGATTGTACAATATTGCTCATGTTGAATGTAATCTCCGGTCCCAGACCACTCCTCAGTTTCCAGCCCAAAGATTGATTAATCATACCAAGCTCCAAAAAAACAGTTCCTCCATGCTGGACACCATGCCTTTCAAGTTGGGGAATTCTCCATCATTTTTAGAAACTATCATTGGTGGGTTGCTTTTAGCTACGTAATAGACTAGTATGCATGCCAAGCTGAATTTCTCCAGCTGCTATTATCTTTATTTCTAGATGTTGCAGACAGATATTTAAGAGGCAATCTAACCCATTTTCTGGTTTGATTTGGGTGTTTGTGGCAGACTGCTGTCAGCATTCCTGGTCTTTCTTAGTCAGTATGTCGTTCCATACACACTTCAGATCTCTCAGTTTTTATCAAGCTGGTCTTCCCTCTTCCCACTCACTGCTTTTTTTTTACTATGTCTGTATAGTCAGGATAAAATCTGAATGTGGTGTTCCACTCACTCACCCTACCAGGTGCTAGCAATGCTTACCATACCTTTTCATCAACGATAATCTCCTGTTTCTCCTCTCTGTTATCTACACATTCTACCATTGCTGTGGAGGAATGTAGCAGATTCCTTTCCTACAACACTTGTTCTGTTTTTCTGTACCATACACTTGCCATATTTGTATCCTCATCTATTTTCCCTGGACTCATTGAATCAACACTTTTCTTTCCTTTCTAGCTATTTTTTTTCAGGCAAGAGAACTAGCTCCACTCCCTTATCCAGGAACAAGCTACACGACTTGTACTGCCTCTCCTTAGTACATGTCTCATTCTTCCACCAAAGCAGAAGTTTGGCTTCAGACCAGTAATGAAGTCCTGAACTCATTTCAGATTTTTTTGGCTTTCCATAACTTGCGCACCTTGGAAGATCTCTTAGCGATTCATGGGGATCTTGATTTCCTCTTTCTTCCTTCTCAAATCCCCAAAGTCTTTCAGTGACACTCTGCCACTAGCTCTGCTGGCTTTGATAGCGAGCATTTATAAGATGATTTCACAGTCATGTTGGCTTATGTAGTGTGTTGACTCTTATTTTTTAACATAATCATTTGGTGATTTCCATGGCTTATTAGCTGTTTGCAACCTGACAGAGATCTGATTGTGATTTTAGTCCACACTTTGGAAAGTCTGTGGAACTAGGCATTTTAGCAAAAGTTGGAAAGGCCAATGGAAAAATAAGGGATTTGTTGATCTCAATTTATTTCAGATTCAGTCTCTTTTAGATTTAGTCTCTTTCTTTTTCATTCCCAAAAGTCATCTCATGCCATTATGTGCCACAATGGAGGGAATCTTTAGTGCAGCTATTAGCAATAATGAGTTAGTAGTGAAGGTATCTGGATCCATTAAAACAAATCTTAAATTGAAGTTTTTGATATGAATTATTATCCTAGTATTTTATTTTGCAACATTTCTCAATTTGTCTGCACCATCTACAAAGTGAAGATGGACTGTCCAGGTATGTACAATGGGTTTATAATACCTTCAGTTAACAAAATACCTCTGTACTTCGTTCTCCATCTGATTTAGCTCTAATAGCTACCACATCACCCTGGGAATTCATGTTGGGTGATTTTCTCTCAGTCTTTCAGAGGCTTCTACCCTTTTAACCACACCCTGTGAATAAGTAAAATGTGAGAACAAATGTAGGGCCATTTACTATGTGATCCAAATATTTTAGTCAAAATGAGACATCCTTAAAATGTATTTGTGTTCAAAAAATGTGTTTGCTTTTCCAGCAATTATTTGCTCTCAAAATATTGGTACAATTACTGAGTAGCAGCGGGCCATAGGAAGATTCCTGGAGGATCTGTGATAGTTCATCCTCAGGTGAGGACTTCTTCTTATGTTCTTGGGTTGATCTTGCAGTTATTTGTTTTTTATCCCAGTTAATATGTGTTATATTGATCTCATACAGTATTACTTTTTTTTTCCTCACCATCAGAATCTGGATTAAATCAAAAAGCTTTCAGAGTCTGCTAAAGAAATGCCATCAACTTTGCCAACCAAAAGTATCACTTAAAAAAAAAGTCTGAATTTCTGTTTAATAGAATCTATTTTTCCTTAATAAAGCAAACAAACCTAATATTTTTCATTGACAATTATTTATGTTACCATCTTCTCATTCCTTGCTGGTTGTATCTCATGTTAGTTTTTCTGTGAATCTGCTTGGTATGCTAAATCTTTTCCATGCTCTTTGAAACTACCTCAATATTGCAAGATTTGCTACATGCTTTTAATATATCCCGGATTATTCAATGTCCCAGGGCATTCTTTGAAAGGAAGTCTAGAATTCAATTCCATAGATAGCTTATCTACTCGATTTGATCATCTACATTTGCAGACTGCTCTTCAATCAAACACACTAGGGACTTTTTATTCCGCTGTTTCAAACACTCCTATCTGTTAACAGACATGCCAGAACAGCTTTGCCAAATGGACTCATTTTGATCTTGCTATTTCAAACGTGCAGAGCTCTGAATTTTGACCTTGGGCACAGCGCTTGCTGTGATTTTGTTGCATTCAGCGACGGTGCCTATTTGAAATTCACTTTTTATCCATTTCTTTCCTGCGTCAGAAGCCAATCTGCTATAGAATCTACCAGTGTCGATTTAATTAAGAGGCTCAGTGAAGTTTCATCGTCAGAGCTTCGCTCTCCAGCTGTATTTTCACACACATGCTTTGCTGTTGGAGACCCAGTGCCAATGTCTTTGCAAGGTGTTGATTCTCTCCAGAACTGCTGCAAACAAACCTGGTCTCAGCAGCATCCTTCCCCTTGCATTCTCCCTTAAATTTGGGCATATGTTTTCAATTGAACGCTTCATTCTTTCAGCACTTATTAGATACTTAGATTAGGAGAACATGCTTTCTGCTGTGTTTCAAATACCTTGGTGACTTCAAATTTGTCTCTTGCATTAAAGTGGCTGTGGCCTAGTTATCCTTTGTTTTGTCATAGATAGTTTTATTTAGTCCATTAGTCTGTTAATGTTCATGCCATTTGGCTTTTACCCCACAGACTGATGATTTAATGGATCAATCATTTCACAAGTAGATAGTTTCTGCAAAGAGAATTCATCTCTTCAGAAGAATTTTTATTTTATTTTTCACTTGTGCCTTCTCTTTGTTGCTTTGTACAACTTATCATATTCTCCTTTTGTTTATGTTATGCACTTTGAAAATCTGTAAGAAAATGTTTTCCAGAATGATTTCTAATTATTTGTTAGTGTTGCTTTCCTTCTGCTTCTGCTGTCTCCTGTTCAGTAACATGATATTGCAGCTAAGACTGTGCTACTACTGCTTTTCTCTCATGATGTAATATTTTCAGAATTATAATTTTTATAATCCTTTATGCCCCTCGTGTAAAGCTTATCTACAGGTCAATGAAGGTACCTCAGGGTTAATGTTAGGCAGAGCTGAGGGACCATATCTCAAGACAAAACATTTTATTCTGCTGCTGCCAGATCCCAATCACTAATCCAAAAGGAACTGAGGAAACAAGGATTAGGAGTGAGGGAGCCCAAGCAGTATGGGAGAACAAGTTGTACTGAGTTGTCTGGATTGTTTTTCTAAATAAAACATTCACATACAGGCAAAGGGAGATGCGCTGTGGTCCAGCTGGTCCCGATGGGAGATGCAGCAGCCCAGCCGTCCTCTCCCTGCTGAAGGTGCAACAAGGGAGGAATCCCCACACGTGACCCTCTCCTACAGGTCTCGAGAGAGAGTTCTGGTGCTTAGCAAAGGTCCTGGATTTTCTGCTGGGGGCCAGGGTGCTCCAGCCCACTCTGGAGCTCCTACTACTTCCCTATATAGTTGCTTTAGCATGCAATGCATAGCATGTGATACTCAACCTCCCCATTCTGTCAGATGCTCGAGGCAGAATTTTTAACATTGTAGTGAGCAAGCACGTGCACTGCAGCTGCTCCTGCACCATTCTTAGTAAATATATACTTTAGAATTTAGTCATGATTTTTTCATCCTTTTCATCAAATTCAGTTCTTTGCAATATTCATTTTATCCCCGTTGAAGAGGTACTGAATTTGGAGTCCAAAATGTTGGTCTAGAACAATTCTTCTTCTTTATGACAACATTTGCAGTTGAAATGGTTTGCTTTTAATAGCCTGTCTAAAAACCCCAGCAACACACAAAGCAAATTCTGAAGTGTTATTGACGACTGTGCTAGTTTGTGGATTACACCTGAAGCTTTCAGAGGAATGGCAGCAGCAAACAATTTAAAGCAAACTTGGGTAAAGTAGGACTTAATTGCCACATCTCCCTGTGTAGACACAAGCCTTCTGTAAGGCAAATTAATGACTGCTGTTAATAGCAAGACCTAATTTATAAAAGAGCCAACTTAAGACAATCATGAGGGAATGAGATAAATAATCAGCTGAAACAATAAAGATCAGTTGTGACATAATTGCAGAACAGCATTCAAGGGCTCAGGAGATCCAGTCCCTTTCTCTTCATTAATCAAAGTAAATATAACATTACAGATGTTACTTATTCAGAGACTGTTGTGCATGTGGATAAGTGTATGCAGCATGTCTCAGAGAGCAGATGCCAAATGGAATATATGTAGTTTTCCTATTATCTTGTACATGTAGAACAGACTTCGATTTTTTTTTTTAATAGCGGAATTCCTAAGAACTTAAAAGTTCAGAAAAACTGTTTTTAAGCTAATAAATAGCTTGGGTGGATACAATAAAACACAGCTTTCATGTTTTAAGTGTTGAGGAAGAACAATTGCAGCTCCCCAGATCTGCCCCAAAAGACAAATTAAACAGAAGTGACTGCAGTAACTCAATTCACCTTGTAGCACTCCTGCCTGGGAAAACTCAGTCAGGTACTACCTGAAAATTGTACAGTCCAGCCTGTAATACTTGCCTGCCACGTACTACTTGCCTGTAGTGTTAGAGTGAGACTCTCATACTCATGAATAGATACTCAGACCCATTACTGACAACTCCATGTCTTGTCTTCTCTATGTCAATAAAACTAGTTAGGAGAAGGGATCGTTAAGCAGTCATGCCATAGATTTAACTGAAAAATGCACAAGGGACTTCACATGGGCAAAACGGACCATTTCACATTCTTTGCGCCTACTTCTGAGATCCTTGCCACAGCTCACAGCTTAAGCTCAGGGAAAATGTTCTTGTTATCTTCCTGGATGTGTCTTTTTTTTTTTTTTTTTCTGGTAGGTAGCAGTAATACCTATTTCCAAAGGAGCAGAGCTCTGCTATGTATTTCCTTTCCCCAACTTATTTTTTTCTCACTGGCTCCTTGCTGAAACATGTGGTCACTGATGTGAAACAGAAAATCTGCCAGTGCATGATGTTCTCTAGCCATATGTTTTGTTATAGGCAGGGCTGATAGCTCTGCCTATTATTGTGGTTGCCTGACTTTTCCCATGATATAATCTTACATTGACTAACTTTTAACTTTGCCGATCTTCACAGAAAATTTCTATGCTGGGTGTACACTTCTTGGCGAATTTATATTTATATACATATACTTAAGTAGAAAATAAATGGTCACTTCTAAGAAGTATGGAGAGAAAACATGGTGTTCTTCCCATGCTAAAAATTTCTTCTGACCTTTCCTTTGGAAATAAATAGGTCATCTCTCCCCCATGTTGAAATCAAGGATCATTTTTTTATCCTTTTATCCTTTTATCATTCCTTTGAGACACTCCCCAACTTGCCATCGTACAAGTCTTTGAAAAATGATGGCTCTCAGGAGCTCAGTAGGGGTATTTTAAGCTTGTTTGGGCTACAAGCCATGCTCCTTCTTGTACCCTCACTCAGTCTTTGAGCCACAGAATCTTGACTTCTTCCTTGAGTTTCATCAGGACACAAGGAAGTTCCCGTAGCTCAGGATATTCCACAGCTTGGGAACTGGAGCATTATCATAAGATAATGGGTTTCTGCAGGTGGTGCAAAAAAGAGCACACCTGATCCATCAGAGAGAAATACACCACAAAAACCCATGAATAATTCTGTCTCCAAAGCAAAGGTGTAAATGATGCACAGTAACTGGACCACATAGTGAACAATGTAGAGAAAACAAGATAGAAAATACCATCTCCCTAACTTGGGGAAGGCATCACCTGAGCATTGCTGCTACTCTGAGCGTTTTCCGAAAGCGGTTCCCTTCAGTGTTCTCTGAAAGATTGTTGCCTGTAAAAGGTTAAAGAGAGAGAATGCATGTTTACTATGTGGAATCATAACAAAAAAAAAGAAGAAGAAAAAGAAAAAATGCATAGATGGAAGCAGGGGCTTATTTAAAACAAAGTGCAGTATGTGGAAACTACTAGAATGCTTCACTGTACATGGTAGTGAATAAAGGATGCAAATCTACGTGTGACCGAGAAGCGAACACACATATTCAAGAATCACAACTGTGAAGACTTTGGTCTGGAATGTGAGGATTTCTAACTAGCTTGCAAGAGTGAAAAGCATTGCTAAGATAAAAGGAAAAGAAAAAGAGGAAAACCAGAAATGCAGTCAGTTACAAGGAGAAAAAAATCAGGATAAAGTAGTACTATTTTCTACTATACATTATTTTGAGAATCAATGCTGAGTCTTTTACGGTCCTAGGCAAGATTGGAAGGTATGTTGGTAACTAAGAGAAAAGGAGAGGCACAATAAGGTTTATGATCATTTATCACTGTGGATCTGCTGATAAGACACCGGTATGTGTTAGCATTAGTACACAGTGTCTGGAATGAAGGCCGGGGCAGAACACATCGACAGAGGGATGACTGAGTGCTTTCAAGGAGAGAAGGGAAGATATAAGATGCTTAAGTCTGGGGCAGCAGTGAGAGGAAGTGAGATCTGTTTTCATGAAGATCTGAAAGATTCGAACCAGCTCCCACTAAAGTCAGTGGAAATGTCCCATTGACTTTCATGAGCCCCTGGTTCCAGCCCAGTGATGTATGCTATAATAAACCTGGTCAGCATGAGCTGCAAGCCGAAGGCACAGCAAAATACAGGCAATGATGAACGAGAGTTTAGAAAAGTCCAGCAGCTTCATGTGGGGTTTGTTATTGGTATATACCGTGGCCAACGTAAGGCAAGAATGTTTTTCCTACAATTTCTACACAGTGGCATTTATTCAGAGGCTGGTGTGGGCATACAGCTCTTCTAGCTGCTACTGACATATTCTGATTGAATGCTGCGTGTATGAATTTTCTGATATTGTTTTGACTTTCACATCATGATGTGGTTGTGGCTTTCAACAACAAGAGTGATGGACTTCAGCGTGAAAGGAGACTGACATTTGACTATGAAGTGATGATGTAGACATTTTCCTGATGATTATCTAATCAAACAGGAGAACTGAGAGTGTCAAACGAGTACCAGCAATTTATCAAGAGCCAGTTGTAGAAGGAAGTGTTCTCTGAATCATCAATTTGATAATTACCACTGACATTTCCCCAAGGGGAGCTGCATTTTTAATTGTTACAAATATAATCACACTTCTACAGGGAAGCAGGATCCGAATCTGTTTAAACCCATTTCTGGAAATAGAAAGGTCTGAAGTTTCCATATGGAAGAAACTTTGTGATAAGAAATTATTGGATACACCAGAAAAATATGTCATTGCAAAGGTTACCTAAAATACCAGCTACTGTAATCTAATTTTCAGACGAAAATACACTTAATAAGTGTCTCTGAGCTAAGTCCTGGCCCTATTGTAACTGCAGCTTGCTTGTCTGGGCTGGAGCTGCCTGCATTTCGAATGGAGGAGAGGAAGGGCTGTGCGGCCTTGCCAGGCAAGCACAAGCCTGCCCCAGCCAGCATCACGCTGACCCATGGCCACAGAGGACATGGTGATAACTCATGGACTAGCTGAATAAACAGCAACTCTGGGCAAAATCTTACTCTTACTAGTAATATCCAACAGCATGAAGATGCTTTTTTTCCAAGCAAAAACACAGAACAAATCAGATGTATCTTACCTCTCCTCCGCTCTCCAGTGCAGTCAAAAGCATTTGCTTTCTTGAATTCCTCCTTTTCAGTCCATCAGCCATGAAAGCTGTAGGCTTTTTATTTTCCTGACAGGAGGCAGGAGTGCAGGTCTTCAGGGCAGACACTAACTTTCCAGGTGATAAGGCAGGCTATTGCTTGCAGCCTGCTGCAATGAACTGCGCCAATAATTTACTTGCCACTAAAATCTCCTCGGCAGCTACAGCATTGCCTTTGTTAATTAAGGAAGTAGTTGGCCTGAGGAAAAGAGGTTTGTAGTTTTGTAGGAGCAAATTATGTCTTTCACTGGACCAGTTGATAAGGCTGCAATAAACCGTATTTTTTTTTTTCAGGGCTGCAAACCCTTATCTTAGTCAACTGAAATAAATGTTTTAAATCTCTTAAACTAAAACTGATATCAGGTGAGTTAGCTCCTCTGGTGACATGGACCAGCAATTGTGTTTGGGGAAGGGTACTAATCCGTCACTAAGTGTGTGTCTTCCTCTGTTGTGCAATTCCACCACCATCCGGGGGATGCCCAGCCCCTCCGTTTCCCCATCCCTCTAGCCAGGTGAGGTTCTCGTCCCTGCAGCATGCAGGTCACACACAACCAACTGTTTTAGCCAAACCGCGATTTATAGAAAGTTGCAGTATTGCTGTTCAGAGGTGTTGATTTAGTCAGCAGAGATCCTGAGCATCGGCAGATAATGCAATTTGATAAGCAATCTGTACGATTTAGGATACTGGCCTGTGAAGGTACAAAAAAAAAAGTGTTCAGCTAAGAACTATTTGCTTTTACTCCTTTTTCATTAAGGACCTTAGCCCTTCTTCAGTTGAAATCAATGGAAATGCAGCTCTAGGCTAAGCAGACACCACTCAGTAATCTTGACAGAGCTATGCCAATTTAGCTCAGGTTGAATTTATTTTATTAGATTACAATATTCTCCTTCCCTTCATAGCTAAAATCAAAAGGGATGTTTCCATCATTTGCTAAAAAAAGGAGAAAAATTAAATTGGAACAAAACATTAAGTTATACTGGCTACGACTTTCTTAATTGTTTAAAAAAGGGACAAACCATATATTTAAAGAGTTTAAAAGAATACAATTAAACAATAACCACACGATTTTTTAAACTTTTTCATAAGTGAAGGTAATATTGAATATAAAAATCATGTCCAAGATCTGCATGCATTTTTGCTCTGAATGTGCACACAATCAGGGACAGTAGGTGCAAATGATTTACTGACTATGTTTTTTGCATATCACTTTTTTTACATGCATGCACCATCTCGGAAACTACACAAAGAAGTCAGCTGCACACACGAATAAACAAGTTTCTGAAAATCCACTTTCTCTTTTGTGGTGTGTGTGTGGATTTTCTGTGCAAATAAGGCACCGTTATGGCAGATCTTTTGTATGCTACTGCCCAGAACCAGTTCCTTTGCATTTTCCCATGCATTGGCTCAGCCAAGTTGTGAAGCCATATGGAGATTTCCAGCTCATTTACTTTCTGAGAGTTGGATTTTGCCATGGGTCTGACCACAGGCTCTGGCTCGTGCTCATGTTTTCAGCCCAAGCTAAGATCATCTGCTGAGATCAAACATACACACACAGGTGAATTCATGCTGTTTTGGCCAAGGCCCAGTGCCTGCCTTAAACTTTACAGAAAAAATACAGCTTGCAAGATGTTTTCTGAATGAAACCAGTATTTCAAAGGGCTCACTAGAGTACAACATTCAAAGATACATAAATAATGTAAAACTCCTACAGTAATACACAGTCCTTATATTTTTATAGACCACTAAAACCTTGTAATACTTTCAATTATGAGAACAATTTTAAAGTGACAAAGAGTTGTTAACATAATTCTTAACAAAAAAAAAAAAAAAAAAAAAAAGAGAAGAATTTGGCAGGAATTCATATGAATATGAAAATGTATACCAACTTCAAACAGTTTTCCTGGATGTCTCAGGATCTTGCTTCCAGCAAAAAGTTTGAGGTCTATGAGATCATTCTTCTATGGAAAGAATAAGAAAAAAGAAAAGAAAAATCCACATAACACTTCATGATGTCAGGTGATTTGACTGATCACACTTGGTAGGATTTGACATATCAGAGCAGAGTGATTCATGAGCTAAGAGAGAATAAGGACTTTTTAGCGATTTGTTCCCAACTTATGATGTGACATCAGTGCTTCTTGAAAGCTAATCCAATATACAGTAGGCATTCCATTTTCTCAAGATCCATCTCCATTTATACTGTTCCAACTAATATTCCTTAGTAAGCCTTTAGACTTTGGTCTACTTAAAATTAAAACTTTTTTTTTTTTGAATTATGAACATTTATCTCTCATCAGAGAAGATAAGTGTCCCTTAGGAGAGACATAAGAGAAAGATTTGTGAGATCTAACAGATTTGTGCAAGAGAATCATGACAGGTATTTCATAATGGAAAGATCCTGAGAAAGATAATTCTTGGCATACAGATGAGTTTGCTACCTTAGCAGATGTTCACCTTTTAAATAAAAATATGCTTTTAAGAGACCCTCTGAAATGTCATAGTTATCCCCATTATTAAAAGATATCTTGATTTATATTATTACAGTTGTTGAAACATTCTCAAGCAATAGGTTCTGAAAGAAGCACTTTACCTGCCCTGCAAGACATTTAATTAATTCCATACTTTCATTGTAGACATTGCAATTAAAATAATTCTTGACTACCTCATGGAATTTTAAACATTTTCAAGAAATGAATTTGATATAAGACAGTGTGTGTGCAGTTCTGTAACTGGGTCTCCCAGCTGTGCAATAAATTGCTGGGGGAAACAATTAGCGTGGAGTCATTTGTTAGAGAATGAACCAAAAATGTATCTAAAAATGCCAGTACTAAATGTGCTGACAATTAAGAGCAAATTGCTTAGCAAAGATGCCATGTGTCATATGTTGCTTCAGCTACATGCATTTGATATCTAGTATTACATTTTGTTGAAGATGTAATTGCACATTTTGTTCATTTTTGTGTCTGTACTGAAGGAAGGTGATACCATGCCATCACTTTTTAGGCACAGTTCCCCATTGACTTCTGTCATTACTGGAACTTTTCATTCCAAGGGCAACAATCACAGAATCACAGAATGGTTAAGGTTGGAAGGGACCTCTAGAGATTGTCCAGTCCAACCCCCCGGCTCAGGCAAGGACGCCTGGAGCACATGGCGGCATCCAGGCGGGTTTGGAAGATCTCCAGAGAAAGAGCCTCCACAGCCTCTCTGGGCAGCCTGTGCCAGGGCTCTGCCACCCTCACAGGAAATATGAATATGAAAAAGTCTTCCTCACATGGAGGTGGAACTTCCTGTATTTCAACTTACACCCGTTACCCCTCGTCCTGTCACCGGCCACCATGGAGAAGAGCCTGGTCCCATCCTCCCTACAATCACCCCTCAGATACTTGAACTTGTTGATCAAATCTCCTCTCAGCCTTCTCTTCTCCAGACTAAACAGGCCCAGCTCACTTAGTCTTTCATCATAAGATAGATGCTCCAATCCCTTAATCATCTTTGTCGCTCTCCGCTGGACCCTCTCTAGAAACTCAATGTCCTTCTTGTACTGGGCAGCCCAGAACTGTCCCCAATACTCCAGGTGGGGCCTCACCAGAGCTGAGCAGAGGGGCAGGATCCCTTCCCTCGACCTACTGGCAACGCTCCTCCTGATGCAGCCAGGGTCCCCTTGGCCTTCTTGGCCACGAGGGCACATTGCTGACTCATGGTTAACTTATTGTCAACCAGGACTCCCAACTCCCTCTCTGTGCAGCTGCTTTCCAACAGGTCAACCCCTAATCTGTACTGGTACCTGGGGTTATTCCTCCCAAGGTGCAGGACCCTGCACTTTTTGTTGAATCTCATGAGGTTCCTCTCTGCCCAACTCTCCATCCTGTCTAGGTCTCTCCGAATGACAGCACAGCCCTCGGGAGTGTCGGCCGCTCCTCCCAGTTTGGTGTCATCTGCAAACTCGCTGAGGGTGCACTCTGTGCCCTCGTCCAAGTCATTGATGAACAAGTTGAAGAGCACTGGGCCCAGCACTCTGGCCACAGGTCTCCAGCGGGACACCACTGGCCACAGGTCTCCAGCTAGACTCAGCCCCATTTATCACCATCCCCATGTATCACCACCCTCCGGGCTCTGCCATCCCACCTTAAACCACCCCACAGTCCATTCATCCAGTCTGCGCTTCCTGAGCTTCCCCATGAGGATGTTATGGGAGATGGTGTGGAAGCCTTGCTGAAGTCATGGTAGACAGCATCCATGGCTCTCCCATCACCCATCCAGCCAGCCACATCATCATAGAATGCTCTATCAGGTTCGTCAAACACGACTTTCCCTTGGTGAATCCATGCTGACTACTCCTGATGCAATACTATCTGAAACAATATTTTATTTAAACCTGATACAAGTCTTTTTTTATTAATTTTGATTATTTTTTCTTGCCCCCCCGCAAAAAAAAAAAAAAAAAAAGGACAACAGAATGAGAAAGATATGACTTAAAGTGGAAATTATGTTACATGAAAAGATCCCTTAAGAGAAGCAGTAGGACTGTCATTGCCTGATCAGGCAAAAGCTAAACTAACTGCAACAATAATTAAGCCTTGCAGAGCACATTTCTACCTTGGTTAGGACTTTTAGGATGATCTACACAAGTTCAAGCCCACATTGTGTATTCAGGAGAAAGGTTCATGTAAATCATGTTAGGTGTCAATAAAAGCACCTAGAGAGATATAGAATTTCTGGATCTTGTTTTACTTCACAGTACACACAAATGACCTTTTTGGAGGGTCTTACACAGAAAATTTAATCATATTTAAGGATAGAAAAACTTAATATAATTTTTCAGAGGTATTTTACTAAACAGGAACTAACCATTTCCCCTTATAAGAAATGGCACACAACAAAATATAACATATAGAATCTGTAGAAGAGAAATTCCTTGTCCCTTTGAAATCTAAAGAACAGGTAGCATTTCGAGAGAGAAAGCGGTAATATTACAACAGCTGTGCTTAGTGACACCAGCCTTCTTCACACTGTTAATATGAGTACATGTTTCCATTGGTCTGAGTCGAAGACAAGGAATGCCTAAAACAGAAAATTTATTTGCCATACTTGATAGGTGACTGATGCTTCTTTTTTTTTTTCTTTTCTTTCTTTAAGATAAATTAGGCAGTGGACTGGAAATCTGTTAAAAATGAACCAGGAGAACACATGCTTGCAGCTCTCCTGACATAACTCATTTATTATTTCAGGTTGCATCTGAATCATAAAGTTGTACTGAATATATGGCTTGTATGTGTTTCCTAACTAATTATCTGTAAATATCATGAATTTGTAGAAAGCACCAAGACCATCTTCACCTGCCGTTACTCATTTATTCTGTACTGCATTTATTTCATCCTGCTCACAGGGTGAAATACCACAGATGAGATTGTTTGGAAACATAATCCAGAAGAAAATTAAGACAGATCATCTCTAAATATGTTAACTTTCTATCAGTGGAGAGGTATTCTGTATTCATTATTCATTATGAGTTATTCATTGTTTATTAGAAGCATCAAAAACATTTTATCATCCTGAAATACAAGTAAGCATTATTGTTCTTACCTCTACAAAGTCTAGTCTTTCCAGACATTTTGTCAGAATCGGGAATAATGTCTTACCTTTTACCTCTGTCCTGTTGCTCAGATCTTATTTCAAAACAGACTTCCATTTTGGGCAGCGAAGTAGCAAAATGTGTGATGAAGAAAAAGGTCAACTAAACTTCTTTTATCTGTGCAAAAGATTTTCTAGCTAAAATGTTGGCAGTAGAAAAGTCAACAAAATTATCTTTAGCCTCAGGCTCCCAATGACATACACTTTCCTGTCCTCTTAATCCCCTCCAACCCACTTTATAATCCATTTTCCTGTAGGGAAACCATTCTCTCCAAGAACTTTATCCCCCATATAATGGGAATTTCTTATGCTTCTTGATTTGTTTGCTGTCACCCATCCCTTTCCACTTTACTAACTTCAACAGTACTCACTTTTTCCTGGATTTTCTCCCGTTGCGCTTTCATCATCTCCTTTGGTCAGCCCTAGCCCTCCCTTTGCCTTGCGTGTACGCTTCATCAAGGCCTGCACTTATTTCTGAACATTTAGCTGTAACTCCCTCTGTGTGGACCAGCCCTGGGAGAATTGCTCTGTTGCCCATGTTCACCTCTCTTTCTCATGACCACTCAATGTCACACTTCCATCACAATTCAGAGGTCTCCAGAAACTCTTCCTCCTGTTCCTTCTGCCCTCAGGCACCTTTTCAGAGCTCCACAACATCTTTAAACTTGGCCTCATTAGTCATGCTTTTTCTTATTCTCTTCTTTCCTTTATTTCTGTTGCTTCATTATCAGAGAAGGACTTTACCAAGTCTTGTTTTATCTTCCTCATTTGGGATGAGTGCTCTGACATTTTCTGGTGCAGAGAACAAATCCTTTTCCTTACTTCACCTCCTTCATTATTTATTTATTTATTTATTTATTATTATTATTATTATAATTATATATTTTTTAAGGAAACTTTCTAGTTTATTTGAGCTGGCAGTCTCCAAAATCTGTCTTCCTTGGAAAACTGTCCTATGCTTTATCATGACTTTCTTGTTTGTCTTAATTTTACTACTTTTTTGAAAATATTACAATAGATCTTTTTTCAACACTTGCAAAGTACAGTGTCATCTTACTATCAGAGCAATTTCTTAATTTAATAGGTTCTTGTATTTATCTAGGTGCTAAAATAAAAACATTGATTTTGCTGTGTTTAAATTTGACAAAAGTTTTCTTTTGTTTTGTTACATTTTAAAATAGTTTTCTGTGATGCCTGGCTAACAAAATGTTTCATTTTTTAAAGCTGTATAAGCTTAATTCTCTTCAGACTATCAGACATGACAACATTTAAAATCTGGAAGCTGAAGAAAAACAAAATAAGAAAGAAAGTAAAATTCTGCGTTTTAGGAATGCCTGTTAGAATAACACGCATTAGAATAATTTTTATAGGTTTAAACCTTTAGATCTGCACTGAGTTCCTAAAATACATATAATCTATTTTTTAGCCAAAGATTCTCAATTAAATACAAGAATTTCTGGCTGAGTTTCTATAGTTGACCTACAGACAAGGTTGTTAACCTGGAAATCTACGAATGATGACCTAGCACCATTCAAGCAAATGGAAAATAGTCTTGATATCAGTAGGGCCTGGTTAACCTGTATGTATGAATTTTTTGGCCTTTAAAATGCAACATCCAGATCTTCCTCTGTCATTCTGTTCTCCCTAGTGAATGGTAGATCTCTTGTTTGAAAATGTGAATAAGACTGCCCTAAGCCAGCAACAATTTTGCTCTCTAGTACTGGTTTATCAAGTAACCTGATTACTTTAGATGTTCTAAGGTGCACATTCTATTTTCTTCCCTTGCAGAACAAAAATGTATTTTTATATTTGCTTTAAGATAAGCAACTACTTCACAGAGCTGAGGTAAAACAAGGCACTCTTGGCTGGTTAGTAGCATAATTATTCTGTTGTCAATGAAGGAGAAGAGAGGGTATTTTTATTTTGTTTGTCAGGCTGGATTTCCTGAGGGGTTACATCATGTGAAAAAATATTTTAACTCTTTCATGCTGTAGCAGAATTTAACACAGTGTGCTTCTTTCCATGAGGTCAGAAACATATTTTTGAGTGCAATAACCCTGCATTGGGTACTGCCTGGCAGCTCTGAAAACTACAATTCTCTATATAGCAGGTCCAGCTTCTTGCTACAAGCTCATCTTTAAGTGTTCATTTCAAGAACTCCTTGCTTTTCACCACACCACTGAGCAGAACACTGTTTGTTCTTGGCCTCTCTCTTGATTCTTAGCAAATTCAAGTTGGTGAGGATTCTGGGGGCACCTATATCCAAATCGTGAGGAGAACTGAGGTGGCAGGCTAGTGGGGCCTTAAGTTTTAGGAACTGTGCTGAAAACACATGCTGGCTAATTTCAGGCATAACCTTTGAATAGCCATCAGATGGTGGCATCATTGGCTGTTGTCATAAAAAGAAATGTAGATAATGAATGCCCTATAAGGAGAAGTGTCTGAATGATTTTAATAAATTATTCAGAGTTTTTTTGTTTTAAATGTAGGTGATCATCTGCCAAAGGTTAAGTTGATACCATCATTCATTTCACTTTTACCTGTCAAGCACATTAAAATACAAACATCTCCTAGCAGAAAGCTAATGGCTTGGGCTACAGCAGCTTCTCACTCTCCTGGTACTCTGCCCTTCCCCAGTGAAAGACCAGGTCAGTTCCAATTATGACCACACAGTCAAATGACCAAATATAATTAAAGCAAAAGATTCACCATTTTTCTCCTGTGTTGCAGTCCTGGTTAAATATTGTCCACATGTCACTGTGTAATTAAGCACTTAACTGCCAAGCTCTCTTTCTAGACCCACTATTTCTCCTTTTATATCTCTCTCTCACTCATCTTGATTTGCATGTTAATATCACATTGGAAAATGGCACAGATTCAGTGTCTACTGAATCTACCAAAGTCAATTGCAAACTCCCACTGGTTCCATGTGCGTACGCTCACCTGTCTTTTAACGTACATGCTCTTGTTTTCGTAGTAAAGTTTTTTTGCTCTCTAAATCTTAATTATAACTAATTAAAAAAACCCACAACATACAATAGTCTTTGTTGCATATCAGCACATGCTACTCTTTTTGATAGCCAAGAAATTAAGATCCATTAACCCCAAACTGTCAAACCTCCTCCAGAATAACAGTTCCTAATGCTAAAGCTGGCTTGTGAAGTGTGGGAGGACAGATAAATTGTGTTTTCCCCTGGGTTCTCCCTTTCTCTTTTCCTTTCCTTTTCAAACAGCCCTTTCCAAATAATAGAACACTGTGTTTTATGTTTCAAATGTACCATATGGCATGACGTGAGTGCAGTTTAATTACATATTAGCATATTCTTACAACAAGGATTGGCTGTTTAAAGCAGCTTGACAAAACACGAATTAAAATATTTGCATGAATGCTTATGGAGTAAATCTGCCTTTGTTAATGCAAACACTTTTTGGCTAGTGTGTGTGTGGTGATCTTGCTACATTTTCACAGTAGGGCGTTGTAAAACAGCAAGGAAAACAGGCTCATCCTATTTCTGGTTGTGATTTTCACTGTTAAGCTAAAGACCACTGAAATAGCTGAATGACAGCATTTGACAGCTCTATGTGACTATATAATTTTCACTCTTTCTTCTCATTTTGAGGTAAAAGAATAAGCAAAACTAGTGTTAAGGTCAATATTCCTTTAAATTACACAATAATGAAATTTGCTGGTCAAGATTTAGCCTGCTTTCTATCTCATTAAAAATGTTTCTTTACCAATACATTTAACTATCCTTATGCTGTCCTCAGCACTTGTGGATGATCGATGGCATCATTTGGTGTCTTAAGAAGAGGGAAGCAATTAGTAGCAAATTTATATGAAAGATTTCTCTGAATGTGAACCCGCTCCTACACTTTGCCTTCTTTTCTGTTATTCCTCTACTGTTTCTGAAGCATTAGACTTTAAATAATATCTTTTAAATAGAAGAGTCTAAAAGTACCTACCCAGCCTCTCTATACATGTCTGCTGCCCTCAGATGGTGCTGGGAACAGGCTCCCATTTGGAGACTGAAAAGCTGTTTTGGATGCTTTTGCAAATATTTATACATGAGTTTCACAGAATTACTTCTGTTGATAACAACTCACACAAGCAACTGACTGAAGGCTCAGACTCAACATTTGTTAAGTGGTCCAGATCTTTCCTATACTGACATTTCAAGTCCCCAGTGCTCAATGAATTAGGGGCATCCTCCAACCATGCTCCTACAATCCTCTATCAGTGACATTTTCCTCACAGTTTGGCTTGAATTGTTTTCATTTTACTTCCCATGGGTAAAATTCATGGCTCTCTATGGCCTGGACAAAGCCTATATACCCCTGAAGCCTACAGAAGAGGGATTATGTGGAGTTCATACGGTGCATTGGCTTGGTGCTGGCTCCGTGCATACGGATGAATGGCATCCATGTCCAATTGATAGTCTCCGCAGAATGCTCTGTGCAGTGATAAAGGCGCCTCATGTTTCATGGCAATTGGTAGGCCAGCACCATCTGATCAGACTTTTCCCATCGTTTCTTCCATCCACCCTTGGATTGAACATTAAAAATGTAAGAGGAGCATTCAAGAGTTTGTCAGTAAAATGTAAATATAATTCAGTTTGTGGGATAATTCCCATTTTAAGCCTGTTTTTATCCGCAGCTAATTTTATGAAGGCAAAATAAAAGCTGCCTTTTTTTTTGGTGTGTGAAATGTATAAAAGTAATAGACTTTCTACCAGAGCACTGTGTGGGAAGAGAAGCACTACTATTGGAAGGAGTCATCTGGTTAGGAATTATCAGCCATTTTAGGACATTCTCTCTTGCGTAGTTGATTTTCTCAGTCCTAGTTGAAAATATCTGAAACGAGTTTTTTTTTTCCTTCTGTCCCATTGGCTTTCTCGTTGTCTAGAGTTTACCCCCCAGCCAGCTGAAAAGTCACTCATAAACAGGGCAAGCAAAAATCTGTTTTTTTTTTTGTTCTTTTTTGTTTGTTTGTTCGTTTTTTTTTTGTTTGTTTGTTTTTCCTTTTGGGTAATATGGATATCTCTCTTGCTCACTCCAAGTGCTGTGCCTGCTGAAAACAGCAGCTACGTTTATACAGATTGACCTAAAATATCCCAGATTGGTCCTTCAAACCAGCGTCTTGTGGTTACTCTTTCTTTTTTTTTTTTTTTTGACTAGGAAACCTGGTTACCTGCAAAATTTATCTACCCTTGTGGCAGACAACAACACTGCTTGTCAAAGAACTAATAGAGCTGTAGTTAGCAAGCAGCCACGTTCCAGTTCTCTGCTACCCTCACAGCAAGGAAGTCTTTTCTCATGGTTAGACAGATCTTCTTGTGTTTCAGTTTATGCCTGTTGCTTCTCATTCTATTAAAACCTGAAAGTTTGTAGGTGAAATACCTCATTTCCCTGATAAACTAATGGATTTGGATACGGTGTTCTAGCTCTGACCAGTTGTCTTCTAAAAGGATCTTCTGATGTTGTAAATTATTTGAGGAGTATGGAGGCAATAATGCTGAGTTATAGACCATATTTATAACTGTTGAGCTATCAAACAAAGCCATAAATGTACATTCCATAGTTCCCAGACAAAAATAAACAGAGCCTGCTATTTCTAATCCATTCCTCCTTTCCCTCATTGCTGATTAGATTGCGTATCCTGGAAAGGATGAATTCAGGCTTTTCTGAAATTATTTCATAGAGGCTCATTTGTGATTTAATGCAAACATTTTGTAGATTTGAAAGATGTATGGCCCAGCTGTTCCTTCTGCATATGACAACTTTTGTCTAAGCTCTTCTGCAGGAGGAAAAAACCCCCAACTCTCAGTTATTCAGTGCTCATGGGATGCTGTGGCCTTCTTAAAGCTTTAGCTTGAAGAACATCTCATTCTGCAGGCTCGGATGGGGGATAATTTCAACCGTCACTTATCTGACACTAATTCCGTGTTTAGAATACTGAGGGCTGGTATGTTTTTATCTCCTCTCTTAAAAAAAAAGGAAAAGACATTTCCTGGGCCAGAATGAAATATCTTATAATGAATTCTGATAAGCCTAGAGTAACTAAATACATTTCAAGGCTTAAGAAGTAATTCAAATATCAGTGTTTAAAATAAAATAATGCATAAGAATTTGTTTCTGCAAAAATAAACTCACCATGTGACTTAGCTGAACCCATACCACTGGCAATCATCCATATTTTCCTCTTAGATGTTGCATTTATGCTTCTAAACCAAGTGGCTGACACCAAGCTCTCTGGTTTCTTTTTCTTTGTACTGCTGTGATCCTATTCACATGTAAAATAGCACCCCACTGCCTAATCCCTAATCTACATTGAAATCCAGGGTAGCCATTTCAGATTTGATGTCTATGGGGTCATCTTTCCCCTGCTAATGGCTGTGGCGGTGCCTCCACAGTCGCCTTCCTCTCAGCAGACCTCTGCAAATAGGCTTATGTATTTATAATAGAGGGGACGTTTCTAAAAAATGACAGTGTTTATAGCTGTCTGAAGACATACTGGTGCTCCATTAACATCAATGTTCTGGCCAACTTCATAGAAAACACAAGGCATTGTGGCTTTTTCCTTTTGTGAACCAATATAAGGTAGAGCAAAGGACAAAAGCTTGTCACATCATCAAAAGTCATAAAACAACATATGGATTCAAATCACTGAATACATTATGAGAATTACAAAAGCTTCAGCCTAATTTGGTATGTATACAAAGGCCTTCACCTCTGCCTATTCCATACACTCTATCTGAATAGACTTTCAGGACAAAAAATGTCAGAATACCGTGATATTTAAAAGTTTATATTCAAATTTATAAGGTGTTATGGTTGTGTTATAATCACCTCAAACCTGATCATTACAAGTTGGGGACATTCATGGTTAAATTCTACTTAAAAGCAGTTAAAACAGAAATACAGGACTAAATAATAGCGGTTTTGCCATTTCCTGACAGTGACATGATGGAATAAAAAAATACTTATGAGAGAGACAGATCTGTGGTTTTAGCTCCAGACAGACTAAACTGACTTGCAGTAACTTTGTTTTAAACACTTCTCTGATGGAGCAGAGTGACACTGTTGGGTATTTATCAACACACATTCACCAGAACTACACGAAATGTCAACCAGATGCAGTTTTCCCTTCTAAAACTGTGACAGTGAGCTCAAGTAATCATTGATAACAAATGGATTCCTTCAAATATAGCCAGCTCTGAGGAATTATATTCATTTGAAATGTATTGGAAGTTTAAGATAGCTGCATTATCCTTCTGCTAAGACCTTTGAGACTAAAAAGACCCCATGTATACTCCAATGTTTGCTGTTTTATTTTACTGTCAATTACCAACTGGTTAAAGCACCTGCTGGTAAACACTGGACAAAGTTATCCCATTTACAGTACCACAAAAGGAGGGAGGTCGCAGTCTGATCTCCATCATGAGCAACGGGGTGGGATCCTTTCTTTAATGATATAGTAGCATCCTGCCTTACCAACACCATCTGCTCTAAGTTATATGCTCTTTGCCTAGGATAATGTTTTCTCCGCTTTTCTAGTGTAGATGCTGGCAGCCAGATCCAATTCAACAAATAATCGGAATGTTTTTTATGTCTTTATCAGTTCACTACAGTGAACTGATCTCACAGAAAATCAGATTCTGGGCTGTAGGTTACCTTTTCTAAGCAAATAAATGAAGAAAATACAAACCCAAAGAAAAAATAAAAAGGTAATAATTTACATGGGATAAGAAAATGAAAAGGTCTGGAATAAATATACATATACACACTAAAGGACTTGATTTCAGCTGGTCTTACCTTGTACAGGCATTTTTTTAATGTGTTTTACTGATTGTACTCTAATTGACCCAGCAAAATGCTGAAAGAACAGTTCACACAGCTCAAAATTAGTCTTGTTCTTTCTTCCACACAAGCCAGAGGATGGTCAGAATAACTAAGGAGGCTAAATCCCATGGAACTATATTCCGTTAGATTCCAGCATTATAAAATAGCTGGGAAAATTTCCCTTACTGACATTTCCCTTACTGACTGAATAGTGCAAAAGTATGAGTTTTGTTAATTCAATCTAATTACATTATTCATCTCTTATCTATGCAGTAAGTCAAATACACTGTTATGCTCCTCAAAGACAAGAGTCTTAATAAACCCCAACAATTAGAGGTGTTGTTTGACAAGATGCAGCTTATGACAGAAAATGGCTTCCTTTCCTTGGAAACAATGTCATTCTGATTGTGTTTACTGATAATTAGTTGTAATTATTGTGTTTTGTTTCTTGTAATGCCCTGTAGCTAGTTTCGTTTGATTTCTGCAGCATATGTGTGTCAGGATGTACGAGCCAGTGTATGTGTGTATGTATTTTTTCCTGGATCTTTCACTCAAAAATGGATGATGCAAATCTTCCATGGATCTGTTTGGAAATGGTAGCCAGCTTTGTTGAAATGCAGAACATCACCCAGCTGGCAGAGTGAAAGCAAATGACACTTAAGCTTCAGAGTCTTTGCAAGTATGCTAGAAAACCATTTCCTTTACATTTTTAATGCTTCACAGCATTGCTTCTAATCATAGCTAACACTTACTTTGTGCCTAATGGGGCAAATATCATGTATGATGGCATTTTATCTGAGGTGGCATAAAAATAGTGCAAGAAATCATTAGAGAAAATGCAAAGCAAATGTGAAAAATCAGCAAAGTTTAGAATGAAATGTTCTCTCTTGATTTCATACATTCCTAGCATAATAATACTGTAGCATATCATTATCATTAGTTGTGCTGGTTGAATTAAGGTTATACAAACCAGTTCAGTATATCCTCACGCCTTAGAGGCGTTCTTGGAGGTCTGATTCCACCACAGCTGTCTTGAACTTTTATAAGACGCCCTGGAGTGAAAGACAATATATCTAGCCATCAGTTTGACCTTTTCTTTATTTTGGGTCTGGTTTTGCTACATAAAAAGTTAGAGAGAAAACTTGCATTTCCAGAACTCTCCAAAAAGGGTAAGAAATACATAAGCAGCCATAGATGATTTCGAAGCTGCATGAAAGCAGCTGAAGACCCGTTACAATCACAGTCCTGAATATCTGGCTGTTGCAGTGAAGATAACAGATCTAGCTGGGAAAGGAAATATTTAACTGTGATGATTTTTGTTTTGCTTTGCTCTGTTCTGTTTATCCCAGAAAGAGTTGAACTCTCATTTCCTCTCTTCTCTTTTCCCCTCTATCACCTCAAAATTATTGGGAATTTGTAATTGTGTCCAAAATGCTGTTGCATTTCATTCGGCCATTCCACAAAGTAGGCATAGAGAGATGAGTTACTTTGAGCCCTGAATTAAAATTCATATCTTCTCACAAGAACCCATATCCTTCCTCATATAGTTGTTTCAAAGTTAATCTTGCTTATTATATAAAAATTTAGTACTCTCATAAAGCTAGGAACATTTACTAAGAGAAAACCAAATAGGAGAAAATAAAAAAGACCCCAAAGGGTACCAGGCTTTAAACTGCAGATGCTAAATTACATACATTGCCAATATGTGTCATGAAACCTCTCTTCTCACGAGGTGCACTGATTTGCACACCGATAAAAACGCACAGGATATGGCCAGGACATGACTATTTCCTCTTGTTCTCACACACTCACACAGAAAATTTGGGCATGTGCACAGACCAGTGCACACAGGGCATTGTGCACTTTGACATCGCTTACCAGATTTGTAGATAGTCTGCCTATAGTCCAGTGTGTCTGCTGCGCATTCCAAACCCGCTGGAATAACCAAGCAGTGAGATGCAGGTAGCAATCTCTCAGGAACAGATTGACAAGACAGTTATAACATTTAACCTGGCAAACCTTTCATGCGTAGTGCAAATATATGCATAGCACAGTTATTCAGGAAGAAAATGTCCAAGTATATTGGTTTCATCCATTCGATGTTTGTATACATACGATACTTAGATATATTTCTAATTCCTCATTTCTGTTTCGCAGTGTTGGCTTACGTGGCAGAGTTAGCACTGAAGTGAACTGAGTCATGTCTTCTGATGGAGGAATCCTTCAAACTCAGTAACTGTGGTTTTAGATGTCATGAGTAGTCTAAGTGAGGTAAGAGCATGTTCTGAAGAATCAGAGAACTATTAAAAACCTTTATCTGTTTTGCAGGGAAATTTTATATCAAACAATATTTTTGTGGCAACCATATCTGTTATGAATATTCCAGAGATGGAAGTGTGAAAAACCAAGGAGACAGAGAGGAAAGAGAACCATTTGGATATATTTCCTCCTCGTACACATTCTACTGAGCTAAATTTTAATTTTATGTAGAAAAGACTTGCATCATATCTATATTCTGTTATATTGCTAGGCATTCTCTCAAAAGGAAAACCAACAGCACAATGCAAATTTTTATGTACCTAAGTGATATGTGCTCAGAATAGTGATTGGCCCCCTGTGGTTTAAGGGAAAAATGAAAATCTTTGCTAATTAGACACCTTTATAATAAGGAAATTTAATGGTTTCTCTTATGCAATCAAGAATGAGAATTTCTTTCATTACAAAGAGCTATTCTTCACTGTTATACCAGAGCAACCACTAATTTTATTTTCAGATCAATAGTTTGTATGTTGAGTTAATAAACATGAAATGTTAATGCAGTATCAAATAGCAATTTAGGCCTCTAGGTCTTAGTAGCATCCTTCTAATCAGTGCACTCTACAGTGATATATAGGTCTTCCTATTGGGACAGATGAATCATATAATACAGAAAGCTGCTGCCAGATCTCACAATAGTTCCAAGTTGGACAGACCTCTTGAAAGAGAAGCTAACCATAAATACTTTTACAAATCTTGATTAGGTAATAAAAATCCGTGTAATTTTGAAATGTGTTTTCTTAACAGGTATAACGCATTTTTATTCTCTGACCTAGGCTGGTTGAGCTAATAATGATTGCAATCATTAAGAAAGTCTTTCATCAGTATAGTTTTATTATAGACACTTTAAGGGTCTTCAAATATCAGATGAACCCACTAACATCTTGTGGGTCATTTACTAGCAATATCTTCCAAAACTACTTGGAGGAGTTAACACTTATTTTCATTTGCAGCTTGTGAAAACCCTGCTAGATCAGGGGAAAGAAAAAGTATTTTATCTTCACATTAGGATGGTAACTAGCAGGTTCAGTTTTCAAAGGTACCTCTTCACAGTCTCTGAAATTACACAAGGAATGATTGCATGCCAGCTTTACATGCAGCTGAACTCAAAAACATGAGTTTTACACAGGCCAAAAACTTTCATATGAAAACCAGGCTTGCAAAATTGCACTAAAAGTTAAGAGAATACATTTGAAAATTTGCCCCTAATTGTCTAATTTGCTGTGCTTGCGAATGGATTCTCTGCCAAGGTATATTTATGGGACACGTGAAAGTCATTGTTATTCTCTTTCTTGTGCTTTAGTAATTTGGGTTCCCTAACGTTTTCCATATGTAAGCGATGGCAGCAGAAGGCCTCAATGTGAGGCCTTCTAAGTGCTTGTAGCTCTTTTTGACACCAGGTCTCTTCAAGAGGATCAGCATCTCTCCAAGTTTACTCTTTGACAGTGAGAAATCCCATTTTGCAAGACACATTTTAGATGAAACAACTAGATGTAATGGTTTCTTGGTGCCACAGGGCTGCTGGCATTCTTGACTATCCTATAATTCCTATAATGTTTTGTTATTTTATTTAGAGCCCCAGGACCTGGAACCAAGAGGATCTTGGCTTTTATTTTGGTAAAACCAGTTTTCAGTCCTCTTCTCCATGAAGAAAAGCTTTAAATTGTAACCAAAAGGCATGCTGGTGTCTTTAGAACTGCAGTGTGCAGCTTAAAATCAGAACTTTTCGTTATAAAATTGCATCACTCCTACACTGATCTCTTGATTTTTAAAGCTGAGCTCTGGACTTTGGAATTATGTGTGACAATGATGTTACAGGTTTTACCAAGGGTATCATTTCTATTACCTTGTTGTTGTTTTTATTAATAGTAATGTTTCTATCTCAGTATTTATAATAAAGTAATGCTTGAAGGCCAACCAAGCTGTAGTTTGCTTACATTAATCTTTGTTTAAACACTTGCAAATTATGATCTGCCTCAAATGTATCATAAAGATATTATCTAGAATTTCTGATGTAAAAATCTATGTCATTTTCTAATGAAAGCTGAAAAATAGAAATGTTGATGGAACCGAACCATTCATTAAACGCCCTGTATTGCTGATACATATTTTCCCTCCTTCCTATAGTTCAAAAGAGGTAAAAAGCTTCTTACATTCTCCAAGCAGAGTATTTGTATTTGCAAAGCTAGAGTCATTTTAAAAGTATTTGGTCTGTTTTTGTTCAAATTATAAGCATGTGTTTGTTTGAGATTTAACAGAATGGCATTTGCCTCACTATTATTTGATAGCATGAGATAGCTGCATTAGCATGATTCAGATAAATAAGTGTAAATTACTTATACCTTGCAATAAGCAATGTGGTAGGTACTATATTGTGATCTAGACCAAGTTAAATGAAGATATAATAGCTGAGAGTATTTTCCTTTCTTTTTGTAAGCCTGGAAGTAGGCAAATATCTACTAAAGAGGGAGAATCTCACGTGCTAAATACAGGGAATATACAGCACACACATATTTGTATCAGTAACGATCATGTAAAAATACATGCAGAGATAGATCATGTCAGATAGATCTGAAGCATGAAGTACTACTAATTCAGTGTTATTTTTGTAAATACATAAAATTCTAGCATAGCTACCAAAACAGTACATCGTCTACCCGTGTGTTATCTATATGATGATTGTTCGGAGCTTGCAACAGTGGTAATGGAAGATTCTGTCAACAGCGTAACTTGTCCCCTCTCATTGACTGTATAAATGGTCACATAGAGTTCAGAGGTCAAATTCAAGACTTTATGGCAAATCTGAGAAAAATTACCTTTCAATTTAATAGTCCAGGAGGGATATAGCCACTGCAATAGTCATTTAGAATATCAATGTATTGTATATGCCAGCAGATGCTTTGTTACTATCTTAAAACATAGACTAATGACAAATGTATACAGACAGGAAAGAAGTTAGCAATACGGCCTAAGGTCGGCAAAAGTTATTTAAAATGTTACAGATTTTCCATGGAGATTTGAGGCTAATATAACCACCAAGCATGGTTATCTATGCAAGATGAATCTTTGGATAAAATAATGATTCTTGGTTATTTACCCACTTAATAGTAGCATTAATCTCCAGTTGAACTGTATGAGAAAATATCTTAACCAGTGGCTAGGAGTGCCTCAGACAGCATCAGCAGGCACTCTGTGAGTACTCCTTTTTCTTATAATTCAAGGAAAACCCTTTAGTCTGATAATTCAAAGTCCTTTTGGTACCTTTCCCTAAAATGTGAAACAAAAATCATCGGTGAGACTTTCCTGCTTAGCCTAAGTTTTCTCTGGGGGCCTTTGTTATTAAGTATATAGTGAACTTAGGCTCTTATTTTACATTATTGTATTTTATTATGTGTGAGAAAGATGCCTGGATGCAAGTAAAATGCTGGTTAGGTGGACTCTAGCCCCAAATATTTTTCTGCTTTTACTTAATGACTTAGGTATTCACAGGATGCCTCTGCTAAGTATTATTTTGGCTGTGATATATAATTAGGTAGGTGAGTAATTGAATAACAGTGATTTATTATTTATGAATTACTGTATTTTAATTAGACCTAGACAACTCGTAATAGTTTCTTTGAATGCCTATGCCCTTTACACATGTGCAAAACAGGCTTCATATATCACTTCCTATCACAGGCTTTCTGCCCTATCGTGTTAAATCCTGGCACAGTTTTTCATAGCAGATAATTGCTTTAGATCGTGCAATGCCTGGGTTCATTTGAGAACTTCTTAGACCTTGCTTGTATCCTCTGTAAGAATGAGATATTCATACTCTGAGAAATAAGTCATTTAGCACTATGTTGTGTATAAATAAGGTTAGTAGCTGAAGAATACTACTGATCATTCATTATTTCTCTTTTGTAAAAAATATTCCTTCAAAAGCACCTTTCAGAGAAACATCCTCAGCAAACTGTCCTTGCATCACACTCCCCTATAGACAGGCTTTGCAAGAAGACAGAAGAAGATATTGCAGCACTCTCTCCTCACAGGACAAGATTTGTCCCTTTTCCCATTGTATTTTTGATGCATTTTGTTAGGACAGACTTCACTTGTTTAGAATCAATCCTCATTCAAACCCCACCCTCCCCTTGCCATCACACCTGGGACTCTGCTGCTGTACAAACTTATCACCCTTTTAAAGACAGAAGAAAAAGTGCTGAAGAAAAATTTTCAAAGGTTATTTTGGAGAAAGAAAAGAAATAGAAAAATGACTTTTATATGCCAACTAGTAGGAAAAAGGGTTCAACTAATATAATTAATTTATCATAAAATATGGTACATCTTGCTAAAACGCACTTACTGGGAAAAAAAACTCTTCTACCTCCATCTTTCTATCTATTTGTAGAGAAATAGAATGAAAATATAGCTTATTCAGTAAACTATAATTTCATTATAAGGACAAAGCTGCTGCAATTACTTTTCTATCAAGCAATTCTATGGATTTATACCATCATTTAGCAAGTGGCCTGTTGACTTTCAGCCACTGTATAGTTCTGTGCTCTGTAATGTGGCTGTCTTTAAGATATAACATTTACCTGCTGAGAACAACATTATACTATTTATGAAACCATATCTTTTCAACAGCCAAACTCAGCAAGATTTTATTGCACTCTCCACCTGTAATTGCAGAACTGCTGACTCATCAGGCTGTAATCACTGCTCACCAATGAACTGCCTCACTAAAATTCTCCAAGCGGCTGTTTTCTCATCATTCCTGCAAGCATTGCCTCCCACTTCCACTTTTTTGGGTAGTAAAAGAAATCTCTCAAAAGGTTATAAGTAATTAAAGTTCAGATTAACACCAAAGAAATATCTGTGTAACAAGCACTCCGGTGCCGTACAGATCAAAAGAATGCATGTTTTTAATAATATGAAGATAGATTAAAATTAATGAATATCTTTAAAAATTTATAAGAAGTTTAACAGTCGGTTTAATTTGTCTATAATGTAATAAAGAAAAATTTCCTTCAAAGACTGAAACCATCTTCTCTGTTTTTCCTTGTTCATGCCTAACGAGTATTTATTTCCTAACAGACTTCTACCTGGCAGCTTTTCCCCTTTAGATCTTTTGATAACTAACATCATCCACTAGCCGTCTGGAATATTTGTTAAGGAGTCAGACATCTGTGAAACCAAAAATTCTCCTGTTTATTCTCTGCCATTTTTAGTCTGAGAACAGGAGAGAGAGCTTTGCTTTTGTAATAACTATAACTCTATATTAATACATGACTGTAGTCAAGTCATGCTTCAGGATTTTAGTGAATTAGTTACAAGGATCTGAAAGGAATACCCAGCACTCTGGTATGCAACTGGAATTTGGGGTGGATTTGTTTCTCTTTTTTTTTTTTCTTTTCTTTTTCTTTTCTTTTCTTTCCCCCCTCCTGTTTAGGCATCTGGTCTGGCTACAGCTGGGGTTGGGGCAACCCGAGGTAGGATTGGAGAGCACTCTGAGTCTCCTTTCTCAGAGGTTTCCTGGTACCCAGTATTTTGCCTTATTCAAAGTCAAACTGGTCCCCAGAGTAAGACTGAGGGAAGGCCTGGCAGGAACCCCATTTTTTGCAACATGGAATATAGGTCACCTGTCAGAATAATCTGAATTTAACAAATTCCCTGCCTTGCAGCAAGATGAACTGTTAAACTAAAGAGCATGGCAACATCTGCAGAGCAGTAAATTCATGTTCTTCAGTAGATAGATCGCCGGAAAGTCCACCATAAATATCTCAGACTACCCGTTTCCTGCTTATGGCATGCGATCAGTGTATGACTGACGAACTGAAATACTTCAGATTCACCAAAGTCAATCTGTCAACAACTGTACTAAAATGACTGCAAAAGGTCAAGCTGAGCAATGCAAAAAATCCCCATGTCCAGTGGCTCTGTGAGTTGGGTGGATTTGTGCAATATAATTTTCATCTCTTTTTTTTTTTGTGATTGCCAAGGCAATAAAAACAGCATCATAGGACCAAAGAAATACCATAGTGGGGCTCAGTAAATCCGTGATCCTGACTTCAGGAAGGACTGATGATCCCAGAACATGTTATTCTCTCTTTTTTTGCAACAGAGCATGAAACAGTTGTATGTAACTAGATCGTCACGATGGATATTTATCACTAAACTCAAACTTTATTGATTATTGACTTGATTGATTATTACTTTGAAGAGTGGGACTGTCTTTTAAGACAGTATCACAAACTCCTACTATAGCAATGGTTGTGCTTTTCAGATAAGCTATGACCTACAGTGGAGGAATGTGTGGAAGGGCAGAGCATAACCTTGTCTCTGCGCCACGTGGTTAAGTTACAGCAGCTTCTCAATTGCACTATTCTACATCAAAGTCAATGTCATAGAAACTTGGACCTTGAGGGTCATCACTATATTCCTCATGCTCCTTCATCCTCCATTTCTTGCTTTGATTGTATCTTGGTTAGGGGAATATTTGACTTCTATAATTTCCTTTTCTTTCAGGGGTTAAGATTCTTTGTTTTATCTCCTTCCTGCAAAGACAACTTATATTTCTGTGGTACATGACTTGTGGCACATTGTTCAATTCATCAAGAGAATTTTTATCAAAAAGCAAATTCTGCAAGCTGAATCATAATGAAGTGCTAAGAGTACCTACAAAGAAGAAAAAAAAAAATGGAAATGTACACATGGGGTCAGATTCTCATCGAGAAAAAATTGTTCTGCCCTCATTCCCTTTGAGTGAATTTGCACCAGCAGAAGATTTGACCCATGCATTAAAAATGTTGAGAAAGCTACTTTATTAGTTATCTCAGGTAAATGGAAAGAATGAGCAGAAATGAAAGACAACACCCTTTATTTGACTTCTTCAAAACATTTTTAGGCTTTATTGTTAATAAGATTAAAAAGGAGATGAGCAATAAAGATATTGCAGCCGAGTTTATTATGAGAAAAAGTACACTTGAGGAAGAGTGCTCTCCCACCACTTAGCCCAAAAGTTTGTGTACACATCCTTCCATTCACGTTTTTTTTTTATTACTGTTTGCCTAGAAAAAAAAAGTCCCTGTTAAAAGAATGTGAGCGGGAGTGCATTGCCTCCTCTCTCCAGGTTACTCGAGATGCACTGATCCACGTATTTCCCATAACTTTGTAATTTTCTGCCAGTCATGATTGTAGACCCTTCAGTGGGTGAAACATAATACTTCCCTTGAAAATAAAGCAAGTCATCCGACAAACTGTGTTCCTCCTGCCTTTTGTGGGCCATTCAGTGACTTTATTTTACTGAGGGAACAAGGGGAAGTTTATAATAGGATCAGTTTTGTTTGCAATTTGTTTCTAATAGATGCCAATAAGCCGGTTAACTAGGCTCTAGTTAATGGAAATTTTATTGTTTTTCCCCCTGCAGTGCACATGACCTTTCCTTACAGAGTTTGTGATTCTTGAAAACATGTATCTGCTGCCTTGCCTCAGGGTCTGCTTACAACAGCAGGGATATGACCATAGGCTCTTCTGAACTTGTTCACCAGCCCTCTGCTTTGAGTAGACCAAAATACTTTGATCATCCTGTCAGTGGCAAATTTACAGCAACATTCTGGCTTTTGTTCCATGTGTATTTCTCCAAATATAATATCTCCCTCAAGAAATCAATGATAAGCTGTTAAACTAAAGAGCATGGTAACATCCACAGAGCAGTAAATTAATGGTCTTTTGTGGATAGATGGTTACAGATTTCATCATAAAAAATGGATAAAAGATTACATATCACACAGAGCGAAACTTTTAATAACTCAACATGACTTTTCTTAATGGGTTTTATTCATTTTAATCATTATAGTGTCAATGATGATTATAGCCTTATTAGATTCTGGTGATTGAGGAGCCTGTTTATGAGATATTGAAAATCTTACCCTGTTCGGAAGTGTAGTTGCAGTCTGTATAGGTCTGATGTGTAACTTCATCTGCAGAAGTAGGGCTTGCCAGAAGAGTTTCAGTTAATACTTTTACTAAATTGCTCCTGTCTGTAGTGACCTAGGTCACAGATGACTTAAGGATTCCACAACATCGGCTTCTCAAAACACTACCCTAGCAAGAGTGTAAATCAGAGAGAGCTGAACTAAAAAAAAAATCATTTTTTCCCCCATCTAGCAGCTACACAAGAATCCAGCTTTACATTACCACTCTAGACTAAGTCTTCCTTCCTAGTAATGAAGCTTTTCATATAGTCTTGAGCAGGTACAAACCCTCACTGTATGTATGTCCTTAATATTATCAGGAACATGGACAGAATAAGCAAATCAGGTCTGGAAAAAACATTCAATTATATTTGTATTCTGAAGGACAGTTCTTGAATCACTTTTTAAAAATTAATTTTTGAAATGCATAGCTACTCAAACTTCCTCTAGGGGGGACAAGAAGGAAGCAGGCTACCATTTTGATTTTGTTTGCCTCCTGATTAACATCTGTTGAAGAAGCTCTTTTCTTTGTGAGTCCAACAAATATATTCTAAATGCTATCATTGAAAATGATGACATATGTTTATGTTTGTTCATTAAAAATGAAATATTTTTAGCAATCACAACAGTTCTCCCTTTCAAGAATGCAAAGCTCCACTGCACTTACAGATACAGAGAATATGAACTGTAGAAGATTAGACCAAACCCAAATCTATTTACATCATCTTGAATTGATTCATCTTTTGTGTCCCGAATACTTCAGACATATCCACCCCGTAGCTGCTTTCTGCCTTGTTGTCAGCATGACCAGACTTACACGGCTCTGGCTAGCTGGGTTCTCATACTAGGGTAAGGGTAAGATCCCTGTCTTGGTCACTTCTGCCTGCTGTTGAGTTCCAGGAGTGCTTGGGAGCTCCCCTCAGATCCGGGGAATCGGAAAGAGGTCTTTGGAGCTGCCAGTGGCTTTTCTCCTCCCTCCACTTTGCTAGAATGTTCAAGGCACAACCGTAACTGAGTCTACAGCTCTTGCATCTTTTTGCCTGACAAATTCTTAGGGACAGTGTATGCATCTTCCAAAACTTAGAAGAAAACCCCGTGCAATCATTAGAAGTTTATCCTGAATAATGTCTTCAGGAGTTTTCCTGCTATGGGATCAACTAGGTCCTACATTGCCACTGGATCTAATCATTTTTGCTTCATTCCAGCAGTATGGCAATCCTAGAAGGCTTGAAATATGTAAAAGGCAGGTCCAACAGAAAGCAAATAAAGTTTTTCTGGGTCCAGTGGGGACAGAACAGTGAGCACTGGTCTTAAATAATAGCAAAGGCTGTTTAGACTAGACATCTGGAAAGAGCAGTGCAGTACAGGCAGATGGGATTATTATGGGTCATGTAGGTAAGTTGTAGAAATCTTTCAAAAAACCAGAAATCTCTCAAACTGTCAGGAGGATGAACTTGACAATTTTCAGGGTCCCTTCTAAACCAGTTTTTGATAGATTATCCTCTTTTTTTTTTTTTTTTTTCCCCACAAGCGTATGGAGAGATTGTTGTGAAGTTCCAGGTTGTCAAGCAGATTCTAATTTACTTAAACTTATCCCAGTTCTTCAAGTTGAATGTTTCAGCTGCTGCATTTTCATTTCTGTGTGTTCATTTTGTATCAACTATCATGAACTGGATATCAGTACCTACTTTCTTAAATCACTGTATTTGTTACTGAGCAACTGTACTTGCAATAGAGAAAAACAACAAAAACGTCATCATTACCAAGAAATGGTACCACAAATGGATGTCAGTATAACCAACATAAAAAAGAATATGTCAAAAATTCACAAACTTGGTCAGCATGAGGTTATAATCACATACAATAGCTATGTGGATCTCTTGTTGTTGATTCACTCTTCTATTATTCCATTTGCATTACAGTCAAAATGCTCCAACTGCAAGACCAAGACAATAAGTGAACTATTATGTATTTTGTTCTTATAGGTTTTAAGAGTTGGCAGAAGGCAAGGTACAGACTGAAAGCCCACTGACCCTCACATTCTTTTTTAGTATGCCAGGTGCCATGTGTTGCCTCAGACAGCCACTCATATCTTGCTGTATCAGGCAACACACATGTACATGGATCAGGGCAAGGAAACAGTTTCCCAGAATTACCATTTCTATTGCTCATTCAACTTGATTCATCACTGTCATTTCTTGCTAAACATACTGTGAAGGTAACAAATATCTAGAAGAAGAGGGAGAAATGAAAAAGTGTATTTGTTTTGGAAATGTCTGGAGATATTTTTTTTAATAAATGCACCAATCAGTAAGTAGTAGGGCAGACTCAGTAGCTGGGACAATCCAGATAAAGCCACATGCTCCTTTTCAATACCTCCCTTTCTTCAGGACAGCATTATTAATCCACAACTGGAGACTAAGGTTTAAAGTAAAGCTTAAAAATGTGAACCCTTCTAGCTCTGCACAGATGAAATAGAAAATTCAGCCTCTCTCCTGCCTTGATATCGCTGTCTGGACCATTTGTAGGTTCTTTCCTAATCACTTCTTTTTTTCTCTCTCTTCTCCATTTGCTCATATTTTGCAGGGCAGCTACTATATATGATGTCAGGGAGGGCACACAGAAAGGACCAACTATAGATACACCAAATACAGTCTACAGTTCTCAGGGTCCCCCGTACTGACTGCAGGAGCTGAAAGACTTGCAGGTCTCAGAGCTGCTGCACAGTCCCATTTAGATCCACTTTTTTCTGCCCTTGCGCTCGCTGGGCTGAAAGCTCCTTCCTAAGATGCAAAAACTCTCCTGTCAAGTTTCACAAGGAATGCCACAAACTGGTCTCCACAGAGAAAAGTGGAGATATGGCTACCAAACGCTTAGAATAGCGTGAAAACCAGGAAAAGTGCTCTTCACGTTCAGGACTGTCTATTGAGCTCCATAAGCTTTGCCTCCATCGACACCAGAAAACTTGACATTCTTCCATGAGACGATGGACCAAGTTTCTCTGCACCTTTATGCATTACGTTAGGGTGTGCAGGATTTGCTCAAACGTGCTTACGATGCTGACGTCTGCCTGTGTTACCATCAAGGGACTATCCAGGGGTACTTCGCAGCATGTGCTGCAAAAGAGCTTCCTTTTTGGGTAACGTATTAAGGGACTTGTAATGCAAGCAAGTAAATAGCAATTTGTCAAAGTGACTGAACAAGTCTATTAAATTAATACAGAATAGTATCAGTAATAAATTGTATAATTAAAAAAAAAAATAAAAAGGCCTTATCTCTTTAGAAAGAGATTCACCAAAAATATCTATCCTAAATATTTGGAGATTTTTACAAAGGTCAAGCAGCCTATCCCATTTCCTGGAATTTGGCTGGTAAGTTCATGGATCCACATTTTTTCTTTTATTGAGGTAATAACTAATCATTTCTGCTCCGTACCTTTGTCATACGTAATTGCCATTTTATTGTTCCCTAAGGTCAGTTTTACTAAGACTCTTAAAAAGCTGAATTTAAAATGACTAATGCCGATTAAAAGTAGAAATTCAAGGTTGCAAAGCCTATCACAGCCTTATGCCATTTCCTGTGGCTATATTTTAAGGTAATTAAGAGCAGATCTCCCTGTAGTGCATCTTTGTAAAGTAACTGCAAGTGTATTATGGCACAAGCCTACCTTGTAAATACGCACACTCATTTGTAATGTGGGAAACTTTTCCTGGCTTTTTTTCTTCTAAATATTTTTCACTTCTGAATGTGTAACAAATAAGAGTTCTTCCAGGTAACTACCATCAGAATTACTACAAATTGCTTCCAAATGAAGACTGAGATCCAGGGTTAGCCTCATGTCCTATAGTGGTGGTTAGATCCTACCATTTCTTACTCAAGCAAGGTTGATACTGCTGTGGGTGGCGGTGGCTCATCTAGCGCTCAGGGGGGATCTTAAACCTAGAGCTTGCTATTGGGCTGGATTACTTTCAAACTCAAATCCCAGATATTTCTGTAGGGTTTCCACTACCTTATTTCCATCTTGGAAATAAGGACTCCTATTTTATAAGGGCAACAAGAGATTTTGCACTCCTGAAATTCTTTAATTGTCAGAAGTAGGTTGTAAGTAAACCCAGCCAAACTAATGAGCCCAGTCCTCAGGTAAGGAACTTAACATAGGCACCAAGCTTTACATTTCAGCAGAGCTTGCCAAATCTAGCCTATTTCTGCTTTTACTCTAAGGATTTTACTTTTCAACTATGAATTCACAGATGAGAAAAATAAAGGTATGTGCTAAATGTTTCTAGAAAGTAATTACTCAGGCTATGAAAGAAAGCTGGCTAAAGAATAATACAGGGGAAATATTATCATAATTATTGTGATTTTTTTGCAGTTCTATGATGCCTCTTTTTAAAGGTACTATAAACATGATTTGAAACAGGTTCCCATTACTAGGAAAGGTCAAATCTTACAATAGACTCACAAAGTAAGGCTAGCCATTTGTAAATAAGGGTTTATGGAAAACTCATAAAGCACCTAAAGTGCCAGCTTATGCAATGTAACTAATATAATAAACACTCTGAGGGAAGTCTAGGAGTGGAAAAAATAAGTTTCTTATTATAAAATATTTGAAAGTAATAGCAACTTTAGAATTTTATCAAACTCCATGAGCCAGAAGGATTTACCACAAAGTCCAAAATTTAGGAGACTTTAGCTTGGTGAGAGGAGACATTTTAGCGAATTCTGCAAGGTGAATTAATACAAACCTATATTGACAGTGCTCCAAAGTTGTGTAACAGTTATCTGGCACAGTCACTGTTAGATTCACATTACACATTGCTTACTGGAGAAACAACTGCTTAGCTATAGATTTACAGCCAACTATACAGTCCTGCCAGGGAGATCAAGCAACATGAGAGGAATAGAGAACATCACTCATTTCTGTCACATAGACACCTTTTAAACAGAGTCAGTGAGAAAGTGGGTGTTACCAGTGTTGCCAGTGGGTGTTTGGCACTGAGCTAAGCTGTTTTCCTGAGCACGAATATTCCCGCAACAGTTACAGTCACTCAGTGATGTACAAAATACCTATACAGAGGCACTCGATTCAACACTCCTTCGTTGTGCTATTTTTGGCACACTCATTCCTAATTTGTGATTAACAAAGATTAGGTTGTTTTCACTTTGTAAGAGCTATTTATAGTTGAGGAGGAGATCCTCCCCCCTGCTCGCGCCTACAGCATATCAATAGCACGATTTTAGTCTTAACATGAGCCTATTATACAGTCATGTTAACTAATTAAAGAGAAAAAAAAAGAACTGATCGTGAAACACAAAAGGCTAACTAAAAGCATACATACAGGACACTGCACTTAGGCAGCATGAATTTCAGCTAGAAGAACCAGAGCCTGACGAGATTTTGTATGATACACTCCAACTAACATGCCTCACTTAAGTGGCCTTTTGGCAATGCATTTAGCAGTTCCAAAACTCAGTGAAATCATGCGGAATAGGAAGCATAGAATAAACCTGAACTTGAAATAATAGTAGGACTAAATGGTCCACTCTTCCTGCTCCTGGACACAATGGGAGTTTATTACTGAATTCAGTTGGAGCAGGAACAAGCCTGGAAAATAACTATCTACAATGGAATTTGGCTGGGATATCAGAGTTAAAATGCATTTGTAAATTCACAAGACAGTGTGACATAGGACAGTGCCCGTAACAAATTAGCTGGGCCATATTCTAAATGGTTACTATACAATCTTGATTGAGGATGAAGTTACTAAATATACTGAATGTTGGGACAGCTCTGCTCTCACTGAAATCAGTAGTTAAAAACAAACAAACAAACAAAACCCCAACTTTTAAAAGCTGAATGTTTGTGAATCATCAAATAGGGACAGAAATTGGGGCTCAATGTGCCTTTGTCTATACTGCAGTTCCTTAAGCAGTATACAGCCAAACGGGAGGTGTCTGCGGTCTACCCAGAATTATTGCAATATACAGGTGTCATACCCTGATTGCTGGCAGCAGCACCTCCCAACAGTGCATGCTTGTGCTTGACGTAACACATGGGAACAAGAAATATTTGTGGATTAGAGAAAAGGTGTTATACATAGAGCCAAGCAAACACAACAGTCTCCCAACTTCTTCTGTGTCTCAGAAACGAAAGGGTTTACATCTGTATCTTGACATGTGTGACAAAGATATTGGCCACAGGCCCATAAGAAAGATGAGTAGCAAACTACTGATATGAGAGTAGCAAACTGCTGATGAATGATACTAATCTCTTTCATTGGCCAAATGCATGTACTAAGGATGGGATCCATATCCTGTAATATCTCCTGTATAAACATCAGGCTTCTAGCCTAAGGTTGCCCTTGAGAGAAAGACAGTCATTCATCCCTTTGCAAGAGTAATATCAGAAGAAGTGTGACCAAGTGCCTGGAGATGTTTGTTTCCTTTCAGGTACAACTGAAGGAGTCTGCAGCTGAGATGCCAAGCTTTTCAACTGCTCCTGGTGCATGGGAGGCAACCAGATAGCCTGCACAGTGCCTGCCTGGAAGCTTCTGTCTCCCTATGCATGCTCTTCCAGTCTGCTTCAGCCTTGGGTTCTTAATGGGTGAGCCAAGTGGGAGCAGCTAGAGAGCTTCCTCCTTAGCTCCCTGGCTTTGCCTGCTTTCCCAGCCCACTCGACTGCTGCATGCAACTTGTTATGCTTGCCCTACTGCTGCAAACCTGTGCTGCTCCATTGCACTTTCTCTTGCTTCTTCCTCCTTCTTCTTGTTGCCTTTCAGCAGATGTGGTCCATTCCCAAACCTTTGTTTCTTCTGCTGAGGTTCAGGAGAGCACTGCACGGGGACATTGGAGGGCAAAAACCTGGTGGACAGCTCTAAATATCCTTGACAATCAGTATATTGGTTCCCTTCAGTCCCCTTCTTCCTGCTTCCAGTTCTACGTGGCCCTTATGCGTGCCTCTCCATTTGTTCCTCCTATATACCCTTGTTCTCTTCACCCATGCCACACTGTCTGCAGCCCTCAACACAGTTTAAGGGTGTCAGGGTCTCCTACTCCTAGGATCCAGATATGTCAAGATCTTCTACTCCTGTGATATTTAACACTTTAAAAAAATCCTATAGCTCAGGAAAGTCAGTATCATGCAAAAGTCAGTAATAAAATGGCCATTCTTTTCACCTGTTACCAGCCTTCCCCAACTGTCTCCCTTGCTGTTTTGTCCCCTTAGTAGCTACTGCAGAGATGCAAATCTCACCTAACTTTGATGTCATGAATAGGAATGTTGTTTTTGTTATTAACATTCCAAATGACTGCTATACCACAGCAGATCCTGCTTTCATTTAGTCAAATTGAAGCAATGTTTCAGAGGGATTTCTTTTTGTTTTCCAGCTACTCAAATTGCGTTGATATCATTTTGCCTGAGTGTGGTCTTGTTTTTGAGTGCCTTTTTGATTAGTTGTTCACTTACTTATTATTCTCTTTTGCTGTTAATTTCTTTACCTGTACTGTATATTTTCCTATAGTCAGTAAAATGTGAAACATGGATAAGAACCATTAAGCATTATCCAATATAATGCAATGCACTTTAAGAAGCAGTTGCACTTGTTCATTTGCATTCTTTATTGCTTGTTTTTTCTTAAAAAGCATTAGGAATCATGTAAATTACCATTTGATTTTATTACTTAAGAGTTCCAGCCATTCTTATTTAAGATTAAGTCACTGTTACTACAATAGCTCTTCCACTTCATGGAAGAGGATTCAGCTTGTAGAGAAACAAATTCAGTATAAATGAGTGCTGCTGGATTTCCAAGTCTCTCACCTAGATTGGAGCAGGATTTTAAGTTGGGAAATGACATATCTGAGCTGTGATCAGTTGTGCTATCTAGGCAAGTCTATTTAAAAGCACTTTCCATTTTAAATATAGCAATAAAATACCAGACTAGCAAACCTTCTTGATAAGGGTAAAAGCAATACATCCAAATCCAATCTAAATTTGACATTGCCTAGAACAAGAATTCACATTGATAAGTCAGGACTCATTTACAGGGCCATAAATGGGTGGGTAGCTATAATTTGGGTATTAAACTTGTAAAATATATCGATGGCATGCAAAGGCTAAATAAATAATTTACTACAAGAAAATTGGAAATCTTTACACAGTACTTAATTGACCAGCCACTCTCCCCTGTTCTTGATAGCTTCCTATTTTGCATTCATTTTTATTTTTCACATGCTGAAATTTCCCCCGTGTATATTTTTCTTCCAACTTCACTGAATGTTCTTAAGTTGCTATATATATGCAAGCAATGTGTTTGCATCTTTGTTTCGTCAGTCAGTCATATGTGGTTTTTTGACATTTTCATTTTTTTTAAGCATGAGTGAATTAAATGCCTTTTCTGTTCGTGGTTCAACTGATATTGCTCCTAAAAATAAAGTAAAATTGCCTCAGCGATCAGCCTGACTTTGTTGGTTAAATCCTCTTTTCAGTGCAAAGCTGATTGAGACAATGTAGAGCGTGGTAGGAGCAGTTGAGAACTTTTTATAAGCACCAAACATTTTTCCTGGCCACCTCATTGGTCAGTGTAAGTCGGGATTGTTGCAGTAAGGCCAATGAATTTTGGTTTTAAAGCAGTTCTGCCACCCACAGATATTGAAAATCTGGTTTGGAGATTCCTGATAGGTTTTTGATTGGTCCTGTCCTCCAAAGTGAAACATAAGTCGGACCTACAAAAATAATATTTTATTTTTAGATCATCATATTTGCTTTTTGTTACATTTCTCTTCTGAAACCAGACTTCAGGGTACAATTACATCATTTTTTTTTTTGTAGTCTCAAGAAGAAAAATGCACACTTTCTACCCCACCCCTGCTAACTGCTGTCGTTTCTTTGGAGGACCGCAGCACAAATGTGCACACTCATATTTCTGTGAGGGTCTTGGGCTGACTCTCAATCTCTATGCTGGAGTAGTGGAAGAACAAAAGTGTGTCTTTCTTTCCCCCATTATGGGTGCTATGGTGTCCCTGTGCAGTGCATTTAGTTGAGTACAAACAAGACAGGTGACAAATACTGTTTCTTATGATTATTATCGGATGAGGAAGTGCATTCGAATTCAGGTTCCTCATGTCTTATGTTTTGGTTCATTCTTATCTCTAGCACTTCACAGAAACTACTGTGAATAAAGAATTATGAAGAAGAACCAGGTTCTTCTTCATACACAAGTCTCTGGAGAACTTGCCAGGGAAGCTACAGCTTGTGCTAGCAGAAGAGGCTTTTTTTTTTTGTATAGTCTGTACGAGTTTCTCAGGAAGTTATAGCGACAGGAGGACTTTGTGGGGGCTTCTCTGTGAGGGTTTTTGACAGGATAAAATACCATAATGAAACACATGCCATGCAACCCTAATTTATACGCTGGACCGAAATCTAGCACTAGAAAAGATGAAGGAGCAGATGAGGACAGAGGGCAGGGAACTGAGGGCAGCCGGAGCGAGAGCTCTGTTCCAGCTGCTCTGGGCTGGTGCCATCAGCTTCGCTATCGTTACAGGCACTCTGAGACTCCCATCTAATTCTGCTTTCCACCTGCTCTCTGCAATAAATTCCTTTAAAAATGGTAGTTATTTTTTTTTCCTCAAAATATATCCATGATTTCCTCAGGAATGTCACCCTCTCCACCCAGCTGGGACCCTGCCCCTCAGGTCAGGCTGGCCGCAGGCCACCGGGAGTCCGGACTTAGCTTCAGGATGAAATACTGAGGAAAAGAAGTCCCCAGGTTCCCTGAGTGGTGACAGAGTGGGGTGTGAGTTGTTGGACCCAGACGGAGATGTAAAAAAGCCTCTTGGATAGAGGAGGGAGGGTATACGCTGGGTGAGGGAGCCAAGCCAAAGCGAAAACAAAATGTTCTGCCTTACATGTGTGTAGTGTGCTGCTGCCTGAGGGAGCAGGAGCCTGCTTACAACCCCGCACGGATTACCCAGGCTTTGTCCAGGTGCACGAAACAAGCCGGGCCACACATCTGCTTACTTCCTCCCTGGGGATTAGGAATTGGAGGGTGGGAAATGAGGAGAGCCTCGGGTCCATTCTCACCAGCCAGCTCAGCTGAGCTGGTGCGTGCATGAAAGGCTTGAGGAAGGAAGGGGGAGGATTATTTCATTTCTGGCTTAGGCCAGAGGTAAATGCCTGCCTGGGGGAACAGGGGAGGAGAGGTGTGTCTTGCAGCTACGGTGCCTCCTGGGGCCACTTCGGCAGCAGCAGAGTTATGTAGCACACTCCCGTGGGGACCGCATCTGAAATAACAGCTTCGCCTGTTGCTTATTGGCATTAAAGTTAACTTACTGACATCTTTTACTGCTTAATTCTTCCATTTTGGCACCTGAGTAACTACTTAGACTCTCTCCAGCTCACTGCACCCAATTCGGAGATCGCACATGCCGAGATCTACGTAAAGTTCACAAATGGTGTGTGTGATTCCAGTGTGGAATAAAAGGGTTAAATATAAAAAAGTATAGAGAGGGTCAAAAATAATTACAGGGGCATAATAGGTATGAGCACTCCTCCTGCTGATTTACTTTGAGTCAGTTTATCTCAATGCGTATCTCCCAGACTCCTTTAAGTAATATAAACTACTTTTTTTCATCTGAGGTACCTCAGTGAAAGTGGATGCTGACTCAGAGCCAGGAGATACTCACGTATTCCTATCATACTCAAGAAACCTTTGCACAATACTTGTAATATAACATGGAGATATTATCGCTCAGGTAAATGTAAAGGTCACAGGCAAAACAACTTTGTGATGACCTTATGTGAAGCTTTCCATAAATTGTCCCACCTTTAAACCTGTTCTGAACATGAAAAGAACCTAGGTCCTTGAAACGCTAAGTACTATTGTGCCAGAATCCAACCTCTACCCTTGATTTCCTTATTTAATCACTGTGAAGCATGTCGCCACCCTGCCTACAACCATAACTAGTCCATAACTCAGACACTACTTTTTTTTTTTTTTTTTTTACTAGTTTCTCTACAAGTTTCTCTAGGACATTTCATCCTACCTAAGGGTAGAGAGAAGAAGCTAAGAAACAGCTTTCCTCATCCAACGTGACAATCATTCGTCAATTAAAACATTGGCACTAGCTCAACCTCAAACACTCCCCACGCACAGTATGAGCCCATATATTGGGGATGACTTTTTTTTCCTGTCCTAGAAGACTCCTGGCCAGTTATTTACCATCCAGAAGGCTGCTGTCAGATTGCTTTGCATAGCCCATCATTTTGATCCCATCGCTTAGATCTTTATTTTCGGTGTTCACTTCCATTCCCATACCTTTCTGGCACTTCCAGCTCCCAGTTCCAGTCCGTGTTCCTTCCCCATAAATATTTTGTGCTTTCGCACCTATTTTCCTTCATATATGGAAGGCACATCCCTAAACCCTCACTGAACTACCTTGCAATCTGCGGTCAAGCACCGTCTTGAAGCTCTGCTTTGCCATGTGGTCCCTAGGAAGGCAAGTAGCAGTTTGGCTGCAGTTGTGTCATTGTTTGCAATGCTGGTGTAGATGCCTGTGCTCCCCGGTTTGTGTGCATCCATCTATTGCCTGCTGTCTTATAAGAAAGAATAAGTGCTTATATTTATTTACTCATTCATTTTACTGTTCATCCAGCTTCTAGCACCGTGGGACTGGCCCAATTGCTCTAGCTGTGCAAAACAAGATAGCAGTGAAGTCTTCCTCAGGAGCCAGGGCTGTCTTCTGCAAGGTTTGAAATTGCATTCCAGCCCCTGGGTCCTCTCCTTCCTAACCCTCCCATGGCACCGAACCACTGTGCAGCTGCTGGGAAGGAGAGGGAGGGAGTGGGGTCCTCAGTAAGGCAGGGAGAGGAGAAGAACCAGCTCTGTGTATTTAGTTACAGTTAATTATAAGTTTATGACCTTATGATGCAATTGTTGTATCCCTTGCTCAATATACTTCTCAGGCACAGCATGCTCAATATACAGAGGGGGTGTATTTTACGACTGCAGTGTTTGCTTGAGCTATGCAGATAAGGGAGCTGTGAGGCAGTCTCCGTACTAGAAGACGGGGAGCCATTTTAGCAATGAAGTGTTGCCGGGGGCTGCGTGTTTCTGCCAAAAGCGCTTATGAAGTGCAGGCATCAGCCACGCTGACCTGTCGTCCTCTGCTCTCTCTGTCAGCAGGGGTTGAATTTTGTGCTTGCACTTCCAGAGATGAGGAAAGCTAAGCAAGACTGTCCGTGTCTTTAGTGCGTAGAGGAAACTAGAATGGGGGTTTTTAAGAGAGAGGGCTTATCTTTGGAATTTGACATTTGTTTCACCCAAAGATTTCCAAATGCCGCACGATTTTTTTTTTTTTGAACACAGTTCATAAATATTATGCCCATTTTATGGATAAGTTAACTGATTCACAAAGTCAGTAAGAATTTACCCTAGTAAATAACAGAGAGTCATTTGCAGGTCTATGAATAGATTCAAAGACCCTTGAAACCTTAATCCACTTGATCCCACTTAATGCTTTCAAGATGCATTAACAGGACAAAAAGAAGTTTAATCAAAGAGCATCAAACTCAGTTTAGGCACAATAACCCTTCTGCTTACAAGACTAGCTACATAAAGAAAAATAAGGAAGCATTAGCTTGTATTTCCCTGGAAAATAAGTAAGCAGGAATGTATGCCACATCCTGGCTGGCATTTTAATCTCATCAAAGTGGAGCTTTGAAAAATGGCTGTTCTTTCCCTACTGTGCTTTCCGAGATGCACAGCACAAATGTGCTCTGAACACAGCAGAACTAATTGAACAATCACAGCAAAGGAGGTCAAAACCCAACAAACAGTGTAGCATCTAAAATGACTCTGGAGGATTTTAACAGATGGACACTTGTAAATCTAACAGGATTTCCTACTGGTGAGAATGCCTTAGGTAAAATTCAGAATGTCTCATTAAATTGTCAGCCAGCTATGAGGCATTGCTCATGTGAATATGAACAGCTCTGCAGCTTTACTGTAAATACACATAGCCATCTATTAACATAGGCCTGCAAAGCAACGTTTGGATCTGAATTCAGCTAGAAAGCCCTTTCAAAATTGAAGGGGGATCAGATGCGATGTTTCTGGCTGGTATCCATTAGAGATGCAGAAGGGAAATTAAGCCAGGGTCAGGCTTTGTCTCTCTTCGTTCTCAAAGTTGTAAGATTTTGCTTGGGTGTGCACTTCCATGCAAATTTGCAGGTCAGCTTGGTTTAGATTTCTCTAATCCCTAAGCTAATTGCCTTTCTACTCAATTTTGTTACTGCTTCCTTGTAACCTTAAATGTTCGTAGGCTGTTTATCAAACGCATCAACAGACTGGATGCAGGTAAAACAGTGCTCAGTGTCTCCCAGTTCAGATGCCTTCGTGCCAAGAATTTGAACATGGACTAATACAATGCAAGGACACCATGGTTGCTCATTTTCATTTTTACATGTTCATTTTACTTAGTAAAACGAGCAATTAGTCTGTTTCTCCTCAGTGCCGTGTGTGCCCCTGTGCCTTATGCAGTCACCCTAGTGCGCATAGGAGCCTGGGGTTCAGATCCGCATTCCTGTACAGTCCCACTTTCTGGGCAAGAAATAGTCTCTGCTGGGTTTATTGGCATTTCTCACAGTATCTGAGTTCAAAGAAAATGATTACAAGTTAAGACAGAGCTCTGTTCTTTAAAGCACCACAGCGTATAGATCTGTTGAGTGATATATAACATGGAACAACTTCCAACTGAGGAAAGCTTAACGCAGCCCCAGCTCGCTTGCTGATAGCTGCTCGGCTCCTAGAATTACTGCTTACAAACCATAAAGGTCCCAGCTTGAGTTTCGGAGGGGGTGAGGGGTGCAGTGTGTGCTGCGCACACCACGAGCACAGCCGCAGGGTGGGTTAGCCGCCAGCTCCCTAACCTCAGCCAAAAAATCCGTCTTGCTGCCTGGCAGTGGCAGCAACATGACCTCGAGTCCAGAAAGCATCGCGTGAAACCGCCGGCTTCAGCCCCGGGAGTATTCGCGCGCGCCAAATTGACGGGCTCGGCATCTGATAGAACTGCCCTTCATTTGTGCGATGCTTCTGGCAAGGAAATGGCCCTGTAAACACAACCAGATCCTTCCCCTCCTTGCAGAAAAGCAGGCACCTCGGAGGGAGGAAGCACAGCGCGTGTTTATCAGAGCCATAAATTCTCCACAAGATTTCAGAGCAGGCGCAGAGGGGCAAATTTCATGATCGAGCTAAGAGATCCGAGGCAGGACAAGCTAACTAGGAGAGGAAGGAACACACGCAGAGTATCCCACGAGCCAGAGGATATACCTCTGCTGGGAGCTGTTCGCATCTCTGTGAGTGCCTCGATGGGACACACTGATCCCCTGCTTATCACCGAGATCCTGCAGCAGAGAATAGGCACCACCATCCCCAGGCTGGGACGGTGACGATAGTGTTGCCATCCCCCTCAGCATTTGACCAGGGAACCTTCACCCTCTGAACTCCACTCATCTGCTCCTGCGTGAGCGTTTTAAAAAATATTTTGTTAAAGACTGAAGAGGTTATTATTTCAGGTTTATATTTCCAACTCTTTTTTTTCCCCATTTTTTCCATTTTTTGCCCAATTTAGCTTTCCACCTCAGGTTGACTTGTCATCATAAAGCATTCATTAGTACATTAGTGTTTTATCAGAAACTCCATAAGTTCAGATGAACCCGTCACACACATCTTTTATCTTTCTGCATTCTCCTCCTTCCTTCATGTTTAACACAATTTTCCTAAATAAAGCTTGAAGGACAGAAGAAGGAAAGTTGTGAGTACTAATGACAGAACATCTATGAAACTTTCAAAACAAGAAGATCCTGAAAGTGGACATAAACATGGAGTTCCTGCATTCACTTCTCTATGCACAATTAATGTTGAAAGTTCTGCAGCAAAAATCCATGAATATTTTCATCTCTTGCTTTGGAGGAATCCTGGTTGCTGTTAGGAGGTTGCAATGGCAGAGCAAAACAGAAACAGGCCCTAAATCTGTGCAATGGGAGAAACCTCTTGCACTACCAGAGCTGCAGTTATACCCTGTTTTCCTGTACAGCTGTCCTCATGATGCTTGGCAGACGCTTGAGAAATGGGTCCCATTGTTTGGCATCCAGAATATTTGTGAGACATGACCTTCTTCTACAAATCTTTCTTTATTATTCGCTGTTACAACACATTTATCCTCATAATTGCTATTTTTTCCTTATTATAATGTCTACTAGTGTGCATAGTGGAGAATTCAGACTTACTGACCTGTAATTCCCATGATCACTTTTTTGATATTACATTTGCTTCATTATATTCATCTGGCATTAAGGCATATTTGATCAGTAAGTTACCCGTAGGACAATTAATAAAGCAATTTCATACTTAAGTTCATCTAGAACTCTTGGGTGAATATTAGCTGACCCTGGCAATGTCTTGCTCCTCAGTTTATTGAGTAGCCCTAAAGCTGGTATTATTACCACTAAAATTTAAAGATGCTTGGGTTCATCCCCTTTAAAGAACAGCTCTATTGTCCTTGCTCTCCTTAGCAAGCACAAATGCAGAGGATTCATTCAGATTATCAATGATAGTTTTATCTTTCTTAACTGCTCTTTTTATATTTGGTTGGGTATTTGCCATACCAGGTCTCTGGCAGACATTCTGTTTCCAATGAGTTTGTTATTATTAGTTTTTATTGCTTTAGCATAAAATATGAATCCATATTTGGACTTTTCCCAGATTTTAGAAGTTCAGATTTGTACTGTTAAAAAAATAGGATCAAGATGTGGTGCCTGAGGCACGGTCTTGACTCTAACGTGACCTATGGATATGTCTGTGCCTGGCAAGGTGACTCAGTAAAATGTCATAGGAGACTTGCAGGTAGCACACCTTTTCAGCTCGTTTATTTTGCATGAGACTACTCACAAAATATGTAATACACTGTTGATGCTCTGCAAATGAAGCACAGGAACTGGGTTATTTTCTCTTTGGGTATGAATACCACAAGAGTGTGTTTAAAAAAATATAGAGTGCAATGTATTCTGGAATCTCTTTAATGCTGCAAGTCACGCAGGAGAAGAAAAGGACCAGCCTCTGAGATACAGAAAACTGTAGGTACTGCTTGCCAGCGCGCCTCTTCATTGCAGTTCTGTTGGCCACGAGGCCACCCGGCAGACATCATCTCGTCTATGGCGTGTTGGACATTCGCTCCGCTGTGTTTTGAGCCACCACCGGCTGCTCCAACCAATTCCTGGGCAGACTACCAACCACATAGCCTGAGGGAGCGTAGTGCCCTCGTTAATTAAACCTTTCTGAGACACACGCAGATTGCCACCAAGCTGTGGTGACGGAGCTTTCAGTCATCCTGTAGGCTTACAGCTACCAGGAGTAGCACCTACTGTGCTCTGCAGAGATGGCGGGACTCACCTGGAGGAACAGAGCGGATGGACTGAGAGCAGCCTCTCCTTCTGTATCCTGCAGGCTGCTAACAGCAACAAGCAGCCTCCCAGAGAAGTTCCCATCTGAACTGTTTGCCATCTTCTCCCTTGCATTAGTGTATCAGCCCGCATTGTAACTCCATATTCTATTACTAGAGCAAGACACGTAGGTGACAAAAGATGTTAAAATGACTGCTCTGTATCTGGGATACATCACAGTGCTGCTTTCTGTTGCACCGTTTCACACGGGGCATACAGGAGAGGAGAAATTATATGTGTCTTTAGGAAGCAGGCTTAACAAAATAGAAGGGGTAGGGAGGGTTGAATTTTGATGAACTGCTTTTTCCTTCCTAAACACAAATTTCAGCTGTGTAAACAGGAAATAAACTCAACAACAAATTCTCACTGTGTGTTTTTTCCCTTACTTGTACTATTATTAATTGACAGAAAACTAAGAAAGAAAAAGTGAGGAAAGGAAAGAAGAGAAAAACTAGGTCAAGAGGCTTACTTGGGGAGGGAAATTGCTTTTTTTTCAACTTCTGCTCATGCTTTATATTCTTTTTGCCTGGAAACTAATGGCTTAACTTTAAGTACAGCAGTACAAAACACCTGATTTACTCTGCACATGAAATACAGCAAATAACCCTCATATGTAAAGAAGAAAATCTTTCTGTAATTGAACTCTCACCAAGAAGCAAGTGGAGAGCAGATGGAAAGATACAGCTCTTGATATTATTCACTTGGTATGTTGAAATTGTAAAAGATTATCCAGGCAGTTAAAGAACCACAGAGATTTTTTTTTTGCCTTTGTATTTATAGGAAAAAATCCACAATCTTTTGGTCAAAAAGATTCATGTGAAAACCCTGAACAAATCTATTATACTCTTCAATGATTATCTCTTTGGTAATTTGTTAAAAATAGGAAATGTTTTAGGAGAAACAGGCAATATTTTGAAGCAAAAATAGAAGCAATATTTTGAAGCAAAAGTGTTGAAGGAGAAGAATACATGGATTTTTCTGAGGAAGAGGGTGAGAGATGGGTATCAAAAATCACATGTCCCTGAGTGCATGCAACTATTTGCATTGCAAATCACATGCAAACATTAGAAAACATAATACTCCAATAGGTTTTTTTTTGCCTTTGCTTTTATCTTTCCCTTTCTTTCCTCCGAGGTAAGTTGCATTTTGCTGTTTTCTTTGCTCATGCAGTGCTTTGTCAGGAAGATGAGAAAGAATTCAGGGCCTATTTCTAACATGAAAGCAATTGCAAGGGATGCAGATTGCATTCACAAAGCAGAACCATCTCCTTGGCCCTCCCTGGTTAGGTGGGCATTCTCCTGGAGGGGGCTAATCCGTACAGAGCGAAAAGCCAAGAGCAGTGCTAGGTATCCTGAACTGCCCCCCTCCATGTGCATCAAGTATGCAGAGAAAATGTCAGAGCGGTGGGGAGAGGAATCTCCCCGCTGCACTTCTCAGTAGGGAAACGGTTCCAGCTGCTGTCAACCGTTGCTACCGCGTATGTTAAGTAGGTCCTACAAGGTGACAGCTTTTTTTTTTTTCTTTTTTCTCCCAGGTATTCCAGGAATTATCAAATCTCATTGAACTGGCTGCCCTGGCAAAATGTCTCTCTGTGGCACCCATAAGGCCCGCAGTGGAAATTCATAACTAGTTTGGGAGTCCCTCTGTGCTTGTAATAATCCTTCCAGATGGCACTCGCGGAAGAAGATCTGAGATTACCTTGCTCTGTAGGCCAGGTTGGCCCTCTAATTTAATCCATGAGAAAATAAAATGCAGAAAGGTCATGCTGACTTCACTAGTTTTAGGGCCCTGCATTAATGGCAATCAGCTAGGTCCCAGGACTGGGAACCAGTGCAAAATCATAAAAGATACTAAGTCATAAAGTAAGTCACTAAGTATATCAAATTAAATATTAGTAAAAGACTGCTGGAGAACTTTAAATCCTCTCTGTGCATTCAGTCCTCTGTCTTTACTCTCAAAATAGATGGTATTATAATGCCTAATATTTAGGACATTATCATGCCCAATAAAGTCAGCAAGAGCAGCCAACATCCTGCTGATCCCTTTTGCTCAAGAATCTAGCAATTATGGCTTTCCTTTGAGATATGAGAGACCCGGGATCAAAAATCATTCTTCTGCGTCATGGGACATGTACTCACATCCTCTCTGAAAGGCCCTATTGCCCCAGGCTATGAAGAACATTAGATTCAATCACTTCTACTGAACCTGTTCTACTATGCATAGGATAGTTAAATATTCATGGCAAGAGAGACGAAGGAAGGAAAGAGAAAGGATGGCCTATGGTCATGGCCATCAAAAGTATTATCTTCCCTTGCACTACCTGCTCCCCACAATGTCACCAAGCTGTCCTCTTCCTGAGGTCCTTTTCTGACTCCTGATATTTAGTGATAACTCTGGCTAGGATCTCCAGCGGGGCTCTTAAAGAGCAGAGTGGGAAGTGCGGGATGTGGTGCAGATGAGTACAAAATGGGAAAGCAGTGGGGTAGGAGGATTCCTCAAGTGTTCCAAATGCTTTATATTTCTTCGGGGTGCAACCCTAGCAAAACTGCCTCCCTATCCCATGTACTCTGCCAGTGGCCTCAGCACATACTTGTACAGAAGAGACCAAAGTTCCACATTTCACTCTGATGTTTACTCTAATATTTAATTCAGAAACAAAGCAAATCAACTTTAACGGGAGAATGAGTGTTTCCCATTCCAGAGTTCTGCACAAGCAGATGGACAGAACACGCTCTTGTTTGGTAGGTATTTGGATCCCCTTAGGCTTGAGGCTGCAAAGGCACCTCATTCTTGCAAAACCAGCTGCAATTCCCACTAACCTAAAAACAAATGCATTTTCAGTAATTATACCTGTGTTTACTGCTTCCAGAGGGAAAATAAATAGAACAATTAATGTAATCTACAAAAACAAAGTGACTAGTTCACTTCAGGAATGAATCACTTACCAAAAAGTATTTTCTGAAGTGATCTGTTTTTTAGGAGTGTGGAAATGTTAGAAATAAAGAAGTAAACAACAAATCTTCTCTTATTTTATTTAAAAAGATGGAACATTACTTAAAGTAATTAGAATAACAAGATTCTTCCAAATAAAACCATAGTTTCTACGTAGGATGATTTGGGCTCAAGAGATTTTAAAGTCTCTGAAGATCATATATCATATCCAGACTATATGGGCCAGGCACGTGCATCTATGATAGCTATTGCACACAGTGCATGGATAGAATTGCATACACTTTAATCCTGAGTCAAGGGAAATATTCTCTTTGACTTGAGTGGGAACCAGAGAGGCCCTTAAGGAATAGAAGAGTATTCCATAACTGAAACAAAGGTTAGTTTAGATGTGAATCACAATGTTGCCATTGAGTTTATGCTCAGTTAAACATATTAAACAATATAAGATGAGCAAAAATTTTTAATTTCCATACTGCTGATTTTGCAGACTTTGGAAACCCTGAGTACGAAATAAATAACTTGCTCTTAATAAATGCCTAATTTCAGTATGGATAATATATTTAAATACAGAAAGATATAAGTGATACATTTTTTATTGCATTGCTCGTTACCTTTTTTATGTGGATTCAGATAAGCACAGATATTAAAAATTACAAGGAATTTCCTAAAAAATTTGTCTGTTCATAGTAAGATATACTTTGGGAAGACTATGCTATTAGGCTAAATTGTGAAGATTAAACAGGGTGTATTTCTTGAATGATTGGTCATGCTATATAACTATGTCTGTATCATAGAAATGCAATGATTAAATTGGATAGAGGAAAGACTGGAATTCACTATACAGAAATCTAAGTAATATTCCTCTACTGCTTCATCAGATAGATTTCATGTGTCAATGTACAATACTCATTCCTAAAGACAGTACTCTGAAAAGACAAGCTATTTTAAATTACCCTTAGTACTTGAAAAGTGTGTAATTCCTGGACTTTACAATATAAAAATTAAATTAACACTTTCTAGAACCAATGTTTTGGGAATTTAAAAGATAAAATATTTATATTGTGAGATAGACTATGCAACAACTTACTTAGTTGACGTATTGGAAAATGGTAGGGAAATTGGTGATTATGAAATTGTTTGCTTTTCTGCTGGCTAATTTTCCAGTATTATTCATCTTCATGAAATGGTCCTTATGCTCAGCAGCTAAAGCTATGGTCATTTTCCATAAAGCTGCTCACTTTTGTGAAGTCTTTTCACCTCTCTCCGAGATGATGACACTTTTCACTGTTTAATATTATTTCCACATATAAAAATGAACACATAATAGAATACACAGAAGCTTCTAGTCTTTTCTAATTCCTTCTGACAACTGTATTTTGCCTGTTTTCTCCTTTTTATTTCTCTTTCTTTATGATTTTCTTTTCCTGTGTCTGATTTTTCTTGCTATGCCACAGAGGAGTGAGAGATAAAGATGTGTTTTGTACCTGCAGACAAATAAATTATGTGTAGAGTCTGTCCCACCTGCAACTGTCTCATCCCAGAGTCCTTTATTTGCAACATTCCCTGTCAATGTAGAGATGCAAAATTGGTGAACGGGATCTAAGGAAGCATTTCACAAACTGTCCAAAATATCAGGAATGCAACTATTATTTGGAGCCTGTAGAACGCATGAAAGTATAGTATGATGTCCTGCTGAAGATCTCTCTTGTGCAAAATGGACCTGCAGTATTTGCACAAGTTTCTATGCAGCTTCACTCTTAACTTCTTTTTTCCAGTGGTGATGTACTCCTTAAAGATCCATTAGATCTCCCTCAGCTTTAGGGTTTGTTCTTTTGGGCTCTGCTATACTAGAAAAAAAGAGTCATATCTGACAACCAGAGCTGGCAATGGCTGCAGATGCAACAGTTCTGCTGCCTCCGTCGGTGACACAGAGAGATTCAGACTTCATGAGTACACAAAATCCAGCCACGTGACCCTGGACACCACAGGCTTGTTCCATATGGGTCAAAGAGCTATGGGGAAGCTGTGACTTTCAGAGCTTTGAAAGCATTTAACTTCTTTCTGAGGTCAGGACATACCAGTCCTCTGATTGGAGATGTGATGTGGCCCAGGATATGAGCTGAGCAGTTCCCTGCCATTATGTAGAAACTGAGATGCTGATCAGTATCTCATCCTGCACAACCTGTTATTTCTGAAAAAGTTAATGTGCAAAGAGTTAAGATAAAAATCAAAACTGATAAAACAGCCAGGCAAAAAAGTACACAGTGCTTTGAATGTGCTTCTAGGGTTTGAGATTTGAGTTACACTGAAAATGAGAGAGAAGGGAGAGAAGAACAGGGACAGGGAGGGAGGAAAGCATCTTTTTAAGACTACAGGAATAAAAAGTCCACTGAGCTTTCAAAATCTCCATTTGCAGTGTGACTTCATTATCTTTTTTACACTAAAAATATTCGATGACATATGCCAATGTGTACACATAATACATATGCATGCACCCAATCTGGTTATCTGGATCAGTGCTGTAATCCATTTGGGTAAGGGCTCAGGTATTTGGGAAATAGTTGTTGATTTTATTTCAGATACAATTCCAGGATTATTGATACCTGTGTATATGAAAATAATAAGTTAAATTAGGCTTTAAGAGCTAGCATGTCTCAATGTGATTTTCCATTTCAAATCCCATGCAATTCATGTTAAATCCCTGCCTTCTTATCAGGAGAGCTTGAAATGCTCAGTATAGAAGAATTTGTTTTGTGGTTTAAAGCAACATACCTATATTAAATTTGGAATCATCAGCTTTCAAAACAAGTTGGTAAACTTCTAATTAAACAAATAACAAAGAATCTTCAAGAGTGTCTCTGGAGAAAAGCTCAGTAAGACTGTAAGCTGCATATGTTCTTTTATTAGTAGTGACTAATTTTTTTGGAATGGCTGCGGATCAGATTTGTTGTAAGTAAACTCATAATAGACATAACCTCATTAAACAAGTTTGTATACAAAGAACATGCTGCTTTAGCTGTTGCTTCCTTAAGTTCATTTGGTTTTCCATCTGCTTTTTATCTGATCAGCAAGCAGAATACAGAATTGCTGTAAGAAGGCATGTAGCAAAAGTTCCTCCATCACATTGAAATGACTTAGTAAATACAGCCAAATGCTATGAGTTCGCTTTAAAGGTTTTTGTCATTCTACATCATTGGTTTAAAAATCGTTAGTTTCAAAGTTTTACTTGTCTTGCCCATTCTTTCTTCCTAAATTGCTTTTCTGAACCGTGAGAGTCAAAGCTCTGAACGGTTTCATCTTGACCACAATAAAAATCAAATTTAACCCTATGTGATTGTGATTTGCAGTAGGTCCTTATCACTTATATCTCCCATTCTTAAAAAAAAAACAAAAAAAACCCAGTTTACAGAGATCTTTGAATGTCACTTTTAAGGACAGGTGATCCTGTTTAGTAAGAGCAAAACAAGACCAAAAAAATCTTGTTGACACCATTTGTCAAGAAACTCAGACATGTCTTCATATATTTCCTACTATAGTGGCCCTATTAATCCTACCTTAATGGCCATGTCCATATTGATGCTTCTCCGGTCAGGATTAACAAGAATTTCTTTCCGTGTGCCATTTAAAGCATGTTCTTTTCATAACCTATTGGAGACAGAGATGGGAAAGCACGAGACTATTCACCACTGTCACCTTGCCCGGGGCTCTAGCCTGTGATCTATCTTCCAGCCAAATTCTGCTCTTGCTGCAATCAAAAAGAGGAGTCCTGTGGCACTGAGCGCTCACAGGGGCACACAGCAGAAAACATCCCCCTTACCCCTGCGTTAGACCACGCAACTCCCCGGCATCCTTACTCTGTTTATATTCTTTTAGCCCCAGTGCTTTTCATTTATGCACTTCTCAAGCCTAAAAGTTTGAATATTTTCACTAAGCCCACGGGAAAGTCCATGGTTAAGGGCAGCAACTCTGTTCTTATCTTGCTGCTAGGGCACGTATTCCTAAGCCCAGAGTCAGGTACACAACTCCTTGTCTGTCATCCCAAGTTTCAGAAAGGACAGGAATTGTTCTCCTGGGTTGATGCATGGCGATGGGCAGAAGACAGTTTTAGCATCTAATAAAGTCAGTGTCATAAGCTACCTGAAGGAAAGTGGAAAATAGAGGAAATGAGGAAAGTGGAGGAAATGAAATGCATGAAAATATCTACCAGAATCTCAACCATAACAAAAATATTGCACAAGATAAAATCCAGCATGTTCTGTCATCTGAGTTGACATCACTTGCAACTTGGCATTGATCTCTCACACAGAAGGGTTAACCCTAAAGAATAAGAAAGTCTAAACATCAGAGCATTACCAGGTATGATAATTCTTCATATTGTTCTAATATAACCCAAGGTACATATTTAGATTTTATATACAAAGCTGGCTGATTTCCCAGATACTTAAAAATGAATTCATGCTGCCAGTCATTTATTTTTTCTCCAGGTGAAGCAGATTAGATTTTGAACAGGAAACGTGTGTCCAGTGACAGTAGATAGAGTTCTCTAGGGTAACAAGTCCTGATGATTCTTGCTGCTCCAAGTGCCATAGAAACAGAAACGCTACTTATACCACTCTCCCATGTCTGTAATGAAAAATTACCACTTGAGGGGATTTAGAGAGTCTCCTGCAAAGGCCTTGATCCTGCAAGGTGCTGAACACCCCTGGTGAGGGGCTGTAACCTTGGTCCCCAAGGTCTTTAGATGTGTCACGTCCATTAGTTTTCAAAACCAGTGGGAGCCTTGATGTGAAAAAGACTTCTGAGGATGCGAGCCCTGCGCATCTGTTAATTCTTGCTGAAAGGGCTAAGGGCTTAGGACTTAACTCGTTTCCCACAATTGGTGTCTGGGACTTTTGCTCTTTAAATGGTAACAAGTCTGGGACCTTCATAAGGCTACTTAGTATTTATTTGAGGTTAGACTGGGTCACAGAAGGCAGCCACTGATGCAACACAGACAGATGTCAACCCACCCCAAAGTCTGTTGATTTAACCTGCCCCGTTCTTACTGTCTCCATGTCCTTGATCCAATCATGTCCAGTCAGGTGGCTAAGGATCCTTACTTACACTCCCTACTTAATGCTGAAGGCACCAGAGACTACCCAGAGCAAGAAGCCAGATGCCTGCCTACAACTTAAATAAAATTTGGTATTTTTTGAGATCCAGAAAGGAATTTTATTTATTACAGAGAAAGCAGACTGGAGCAATAATAATCAAAGTAATATTTACCCCTTAATAACTACCTATTTTTGTACTGGTGCTAGAGGTTAATGGCACTGTTATTTACTCCTCTGCCAAAAAGTACTGAAGGATGTGAAATGTAGCAGTCAATGAAGCCGAGCTGTCAGATAAATAACGTTCATATTACTCTCTGACAAATTCTTTTGCTACCCAGAGATATAAATAACACTAAGAAAGCAGTTCCTACATTACAAGTTTACTGATGTGTAAAATGTAATTTTAAAAAGAGCCCAAAGCACCAGGAGCGTGACTCGCTGTAACATGACATATAGAAAGAGATATATGGCGTATCTAACACCTGTAAAGGGAGGAAACTGGGAGAGTGAGACATCTCTGTAAAGATGGGTTGCAGCACTAAAGCACGAAGAAAGACCAGGAAGAGCAGCAGCTCCCATTCGGAGCAGTGACCATATCTTACTCACTGCACAAAGCTTGCGATAATAACCATAACATTTCCGATTTCCCAGGCCTCAGGGGAATGGAGTGGCCAGGGAACAGACCGTCTCTCTCCATAGCAAAATTGCATTTATCTTTAGAAAAGGGTGGGTGTTGTGAGCGCCTGTTACGAAAAGGCAGATTTACTATGGAGGGTTTTCTTCCCATGTAACAGACGTGACTGCGTCTCCCTGGTGGTGAACAGCAGCAAAGAGGGATGCAGCAGGGCTCTCGCTGCCTGGTTAACTCTGACCTTAGAGCAGCGCTGCCTGCTCAGCCGCTCACAAGTTAAAAAAGAGAGAGCTGTTAATATACATGCATTGAGTTTCTGAGTGACCCCAAAATGAAGAGAGATGTAGACAGACAGATAGACATATAGATAGATAGATGGAGAAGTGAAAGTGCGGAGGGGCAAGAAAAAAAAAATGTGAGAAGAGTGTTCTGTGTCCTCCACCTGTGTCCCTTTGCAGTGCACGTAATGGAGAACGAAGTAGTCAGTTTATCCAGGGGAAATCTTGAGCTTCATGTAACACAGGTGATTGCTGTTGTGTTTATACCATGCCAATGGCTAGAGAAAGAGCCCTGCCTCCTGCACACTTGGACCCATTGCTGCCTTGATGACTGAGAGCTGAGCATGTAGAGCCAGCTCTGCGGCCATGCTCCAAGTGCTGAACAACTTCACACTTTGGATGATTGCTTCCTATAGGTTTATTTTAGCATCTGTAGAATAGCTAAGTCTGCACATAGACTGAGGGGAGCATTAACAGGAGCTCATGCCTTGTCGATTGCTACATGCTTGGCTTTGTGCTGTTAAAGAGTTCCCTCATCCTGCCCTTTTGACAGCCACATTCTTTATCAATATTTAAAAAATCATGAAGCTTTCAAGTCCATGCAAATCTGATTTGGGAAAATGTCAGTCTTCACCCCAGTCTGGTACAATAACTTTACTGCTGTCACCCACCAAAGGTCCCTTCCCTGCTTGGTGGTCTTCCCTTTCTAGGGAAAGGGGAGAAAGAAGAACCAAGAGGAAAGATGACCTTACAGCTGAGCTCAGCCTTGCCTGCCTGAGGTGGATGGGTACTCCTGAAGAGCCCATTCATTTTATGAGAGATCTCAAAGATAATTTGAAGTTATTATTATCAATATTTTGAAATGTCTTGGAAATATTATGCTAAAGTTTTAAGATTTATGATAGCAGCACAATTGTAGATAAGTCCTCTTGCTGAATTCCAAATGATCGTCCTCAGAGCATTAACAAGCCCACTGAGAAATACAAACAGAAATGTAATTTCTAATAGATCAGAAATGTCTTTGTCTAACTAAGAGCACTTGCAGCACAAACTGGAGGAGACAGAGTGCTTAAACCTTACAGGTGTGGTGACAAAAATAAGCAAGTATACTGATAGTTTGAACTAAATGCTCAAGTAATACGTTTCAATCAGATCTTGACACTGTGGAATTATTTAAATGTATGTGGAAAGATGTCCCTTCATATTTTTTCCCTATTAATGGTAAAAGCATTTTTGTAATCCAAACTACTTTGTCTTCTTCCAAAAAATAAAGATATTACTCAATTTAATATTAATTAAGGATATGTGGGAAAATAGTTCTGAAGCAGAGAAGTAAGACTTCTCCAATTTCTTTTAAAATGTGCTTCAGATATGGTAGCTGCCATAATCAAAAGGATAAATTTTACGAACATTATGAACGTATCCGTTTGGGAAGTCAAAACAAATATGATGTTGACCCGGCTTTTGTCATAGATAAATAGTTCTTTTTGTTGCAAGCCCTGGAGTATTTAGAACAACCCAGCAAAGTCCAATGAAGTGTCAACTCAAGCCATGAGCATTATTATTTATTGTCAGTTAGGACCTTCGTTGCTTACAGACATCACTGGAATATTACTGGTGATTGATACTGATGGCAATGATGATTACTCTTGCAATAAGCTTAATTAAAATAATAAAGTACTGTTGTACAGAACTTGGTTGTTGCCCAGGCAGGATAATGTATAAGTAGCACAAGGAAGTCATCAGCTTAGAGAGTGCTCATATTTCAAGTGGGACATAGCTAGGGAAGCAAAGAGGCATTGTGTGCTGTTTCACCGCTATTCCTGCTCCCTCTCCTACGTGCATGCATATACAAATAATTACTGGAGGAGACACTGTACCAATTGCCTCTTAGATATTAATCCTGGCTATCTACTTTAATGAAGTGTATATTGGCCATCGTGGTGGTAGAACCGCCGTTTTTATGAGATGCTTCATGTCTCTGAGATTATTTGTTTTTGTCATTTTGCTTCAGGGAGCCCTTCTCTGACAGTTCAGTTCTGACAGCTTAAGTGATCTTCGTCTGCCACAGTGAGTGACCCGCGCAGGCAGAGGTTATACGGGACCTGGAGGGAGGAGAGTCTTCCCTGACCTCTCAATCTGGGTAGCCTATGCCAGAAAAAGAAAAAAAGCACGATGGTGTAACATCTCCTCATTACTCTTGCATAGTCAACTTTCGCTATTAGCTGTGCATTTAGAAGCTCAGAATCGACATAAACTCTGTTTTGGCTGGTTGGGCTGGTCTCAAATCTGGGTCTCCAGCAGCATGAGGAACAGCAGGAGGAGCAGCACAGGCAGCTCCAGTCTCAGAATACAGATACACATTTATAAAGGAAAATATCCTCCGCAGATTCTAGGCTTTTAGATTGGCTTAATTAAAACAGTAAGTCGTATAAATGCTTAAGGGGGAGTTTTAATATTAAGGTTTTCTTATAAGTAGAATTGTACTTCCAGTTGGTATGACTTTGCCATTGAAGGTGAAGTAGGGATCATTTAAAAATCATCTAGATAATCAAATGCCTCTCTCCTTAGATAAGACATGGGTGCTAATTTAGGAGGAAATTCCAGAAGAGCCAGGAAAAAGCCTTTTCCAGCCAGTAAAATGCAGCTGTGCTATCAAATTAGGAACTAATTCTGCCACTGAGGCAGCCTAGTTTTGGATATTCTGTCACTTGTCCTTCCTTTTTTCTAAGGCCAAGGCTAATGATTTTTAATGCTATTTCATCTGGAAGCATGCACCTTGTCTTCTTGTCCCCTTGCCTCTCTATACTTATGAGACATGCCAAGTGTTTTTTTTTTCCCTTTCCTTCTTTCTACTTACGTTATTTCACTGAGCACTACCCCTTGCACTTGCATGCAAGTTTTGAATATAACCTTCTTCTTGAATGAGAAAATACTGTAAAGCTAAGCAGTATTTTGTATAAATTACACTCTCTGCAATCGGGAAGGAGATGAGACAGGTGATGTCCAGATGAAGGAGAAAGGGCACGACTTAGGCACTTCTGTGAACAGCGCAGAGCTGCAAGGACTGCTCAGGCACAGTGGAGAACGCATCCGGCACCAGCACAGATGCAGTCACTCCAGCCAGCATCCTTCCAGTACCACAACTTATGCCAGCAGATGATCTTGCACAAAGATTTTTTTTTTTTTTTTTTTTTTTTTTAATTTTCATTAGTTAACCCTAGATCCTACCTCAGTCAGGTGGGTGGGAGCTACAAGGGAGATATGCAATCAATGAATAGTGATGGTTGTAAAACTGGTTTCACATGAGATGGTATCAGGGTTCAGATTTTTGTGTGCATACAAAGAAAGTATATTTGGCTTTCCAATGAGCAGCTTTGCATACTAAACAAGACACTAAGTCACTATTGCAAAGTGGGAAACTGCCTGAAGCCTGTCTTATGGGCATAAAGGAGAAGCAGTCAGAGCCCAGGCACAGGAGAGTTTAAGCTAAGCACGGGTAAGAAGTTTAACTGGTGAAAGTAAAGACAACCTGTTGAGTTAACCAGAGTTTAAAAATTTGAGCTGATAGAGGAATGAGTGGGGCAAAAAAAAATCAAGTTAGCATAAAACATTCCAGCGCTCAGGACTACAGATTTGGGGAATACACAGAGCAAAACAGGTTTTCTCACAAAACATGCGGGTGCTCAGTTTTAGGTAAATTTGCTTGCTTTAGTGAACATTGAAACACTTGTTTTAGTGAAGAAAATAGGCAACACTTAAATGCTTTCCTATTCAGGACAGTGGTGCATATAGTACAAACCAGGGCTTCAAACAGTTTCCACTGAAAATGTAGTCCTTCCATCACAAACCCAAACAGTGAAAGGCTGTGAAGTTTCCTTTCAGACCCCAAATGTATCCAATAAGTACCTCCCATCTGAATTGCTCCCTTTCAGTGCTGATTCACCAATTTTTCCTGCAATGAAATGAAGCCAAGGAGTCCCAAAATGCACTCTCATAGCTCAGAAACAGATCCTAGTGCAAAATGAAATATTTGGGACAACTAGGGAGTCAAGAAAATAAAAATAAAGTGCTTCATCCAGGACTCAGAGAGGGCAGTGTTTCTGTTTAATTCTTTTTTTTGTTTTTTTTTTTTTTAAAAACAAGATTTCAGTTCTGCTGAACTTTCTCTGTTGTGAACTGGAAGACTTAACATTGGAAAAAAATTGCTAACAGTATTTCTTCCTATTTTTGTCACAGTTTTAAAAGGAAAAATGTAACATCAGTCCTTTCATGTGCAAGTATGTTTTGTCTTTTTTACTGCCAGATGCAGAATGTACACATCTCATGCAAGGAGATCGTTAAAAAAAGGTATCTTACTCTTAAAAATTATCTAACATCTAAGTGTCTGAAAACATATTTGTAAATGAAAAGTCAGGAATGTTTGAGAGTATTTCTGGCAGAGTTCTGTGTAGATTGGTTCTCTGCTAAAAGAAATTTTAATCATTTTACACTGAATGTAAAAGTTATGAAGCATGTCTGATAAGGATGGAGAAAGTGGTTAAATAATGATAAGAATAGGCCAGATATTATAACCCTGATAAAGTGATGAACTGGAAATAGTCAAACAACGTGCATTTTAACAGAGTCATTTGCAAGGTCATATCCGTAAGAAGAAATAGGGTAAAGAGAATGTGTACTATTAGCTCTGGGAAAGAAGTGACTTCAGAAAGAACTGAGAGGTCACGGCAAACAGACAATTAAATATGATTTCTCAGTGTAAAACTGGCCAAAAGTATGATGTGATGCTTGGATATATAACTGAGGGTAAAAAGGTGATATTTTCTGTATATACAGCATTAGTTAATGTAGTAGTAAAATGCCCTGACTGTTTTTAGTGTCCTTCATTTAAAAAGGAGATCAAAACACTGGGGATTGTTCAGAAAAGATCTATAAGAATAATTTGAGATCTGAAAAGTTTTCTGTATAAAAAAATCCATATATTTACCTTATGAAGGTGAAATTTAAGAGATAGCCTAATTTTAATTTATAATCATTCACAGAAAGAACTTCTAGTAACTATAACGCTTCTCAATTAACGAATATGAAACAGGATCCTAGTAACAGAAACCAAAAGCAGAAGACCGAAACTAGAAACACGCAGCTTTTAAGTGCCCACTAAAATTTATGCTCTAGTTGAACCAAAAGCAGATGAAGATCTACAGTCCATGCAAGCAGTCTGTTCAGTTGATATTAAATTTTTCCATATAGTCTTAACCATTTATTGATATGTCAAAACAGGACCATCGTATAAGGGATGCATCATGGAAGAGATGACCCTGGCATGTATTTTGAGGAAGCCAATCTTACCAGGTACAGAAACCAGAGAGAGATAGAAGTCATTTCCTACATACAACATTACATGAAGGAGGGAATGGAGAATAATCATCCCTCTTTCTAAGCATGAATAGCAAAGTAGCACTGTGGCAGAGAAGACAAAATGATTTCGGAACTTGAGGGTCTGATCCAAATGAAGCGAACAAGCAATATGCAGAAATTAATTCTAAGAGAAAAATAAAAAGTAGTGCACACTGGAAAGATTAAACTGTCCAGACATATCATCTGGTCTGATCTCACTATAGCTGCTGTGTAATCACTAGTCGGGCCCACCTGAAATAGTGAAACAAAGAAAAGAATTAGATAAAAAGGAGAGTAGAGACTGAGGCTATTATAATGCCGTTATATAAATCATTCCAGGACACTTTTGGTTCTCCTGTCTCAAAGATGACATGATAGAAGTCTTGGAAACAGTAGAGAATGATAAAAAGTATGGAAATGTTTCTTATTTTGTGGGGATTTACATTAAGGAGAAGACAAATTTAACAGCTAATAATAGCATACGGCATCATGTCCGGTATAAAGATGATGAGACACTGTGCTTTTGGTTACTCTTAAAAAAAGGAAAGTTATTAAATAAAATCAAAGGGCAACTTTATTCTTTTTAACACTTTGTAATCTGTGTGACACAGACTGTCATTTTAGCTACGTATTTAACAGGACTAAAAAAGATAACTTATGTACATGTTGCCAGAAAAAAATGGCCAGCATCATCTTGAAATGAATTTTAAAAGGTGTTTTTCTCCCTACACATGCATGGAAACCCTCAGCCCAGAAGGCAAGAGGCAGCTGCTCGATGGCAGATGCTAACAAGCAGCGTCCCTTCGGAGCAGCTACTCTGTAAGGCCCCTGTTCAGGAGTTCTTTGCTCTTTAGGAAAACATGTTGAGTGGAAGTTTTCAAAGGGCTGGAGCACAATTAGGTGTTCGTCTTCCACGTGGAGCTGGGGGAGGAGGGGGCTCAAAGCCAGACTGCCTCTTGGCTGCTGAAAACCTCCCTGTGCCTAAAGTTAAGCACGTGCTTAAATGCCTTAGACTTTCATGGTAGAGACAGGACCCTGGATTAGGCGACTCATGGAGTGGATCAGGAATGGGTAGACCTAAGTTGCCGTATAATAAATCTGAGGTCTCTTTTCCTGTTGTTAATCTCTTTCCTGTCTGTTAGCCTCAAGGCGCAGTGAAGAGTTAATTGATTTTCATCCAGGAAAGGAGAACCTCTCTGAAAAACACAGCCATGGACTTTTTTTTTATTTTATTTTAAGCACCAGGCACACCTGCCAGGCCTCCAATTACTCCTCAGGAGGAGAAAGTCTACTGTTTTTCCTGTGAGGAAACCTTGTGATCCAAGCACTTGTCAGAGGCTTGTGCTTCATCTAGGGGCTGCGTTAATCTGTCTTCCCTCTTAAAACCCAGCTGCTGGGGGAGTTCTTGGGGGTGTCTGTCCTTCTGCATGTGTGTTTAGTGGTTCGAGCTCTTAACCAGAGAGAGAGAAAGCCAGGGCCGGTTTCCTGGCCCAGGAACCAGCACGTTAACCTCGTGCTACCTGTAAATGGGGTGGCAGGGGGGTGCGATGCTTTGGCAGCACCGCAAGGACCCACGACTGAAGATCCGTCCTGGAGCAACCCTGTGCAGACAACTCGAACATGTCAGGTACAGAGAAGCCCAAAGCTCTCCTTTGGGATGGCACCCGCTCCAGTCACCAATGGACTTTCCTGGTAGAGGATCGGTGCCAAAAGCACCTCAGTCTGCTCCCCAGCCCAACTGTGCATTATGGGGACATTGGGTCCTCAGCACCAATGATTTCTCTCTACAGATCTGCTGCTATTGTGCTACCTTGCATATAAATGCTGTCTTAGGTGTCTAAATTCAGGCAGGTTCTTATTTAATGTACATCCACGACTTTTTCTGGTTACTGTCAGTCCTGCTTTGAGCCACCAATCTGTACAGTTTATATATTATAGTGCTCAGAATAATTTTTACAGTAGTACATGGGAAAATGAGTCCTGCTTTGCTGACGTTTGGAATAATAATAATAAACAAAAACTTTTCAAAAATATTCATGCTGAAGTCAAAACTGAACAGGAGGCTATTAGCTCCCTCTATATCTTTAAATACCAGCATGAGTTCTGTTGTGTGTCTTGTACCCACTAATGGATTTTAACTTTATTACTATCCAGTTTTATTGGAACTAATCAGAAGACTGTAGGAATGAAAGGACTCCCACATTACTGAAACAGTTAATTTTTTTTAAAGCTGGGCTACTGAAGTGCAAGTTAAAAGGCAGGGAGCAGATCAAATCCATGTGCAGGTCATTGAAGAGCTCAGTCTCATTTTTGAAATATAGATTATCCAGGATAACATGAATTCAGCATTTTTATATGATGTTGCTCTATTGATTGATCGCTTAAGCCAACTGGACTTGGATGTAGATAGATACCTGAAAATTAGTTTTAAAACTTGACCACCTTTTAATATTTTATAACCTGTCAAAAATCAGTCAGAGACTCTGTCTTTTCTCAAGTCCTGATATCCCAGCAGTGGATCTTTAGCAGAAGCGAAGGTTTTTTTCATTCAGCTAAATGGTAGTTGCCATGAAAGCACAGGGCGAGTCATGACTCCAAAGAAATTCTTGGATGAGCAGTTGTAAAGGTGAAACGAATGGCCAGCACCTGCCAAAACCTGCATGTAGAGTGCTGATGTCATCAGCAGTGCCATCACTTTGCAAGCAAAGCCTCCGCGCGGGTCTTGACAGGTAAGGGTAGGAGGCTATGACCTTCAAATGGTCTATTTTAAGATGCATTTTCTATGTGGTCCTTTTAAGTCTCAGTGAAACCTAGGCAGGACCCAGCCTTTTACTCATCAAGCCCCTATTTATGTTTATTTATAAGCTTTTCCATGGAGGTCATCCTGGTAGTATGTGAGTGCATTATGTATATTAATGGCCCTGTCCTCAAGCTATGCTCAAGTGACGAAGCTGTGACTCTTCCTTTTAGCAATGGGGAATGGATGCAAGGAGAGGTGAGGGGATGGACCAAGGTCACCCAAACCCGAGGCAGGAACTCCTGCACCCCAGCCTCAGCCTTCTCCTCTGCTCCCATTTTGGTGGAGCTACAGTGATTCACTTCAGCAGGAGCTGAAGGCTTTTGCAGTGCTACCCAGGGTCAGGTCTAAAATGATTCTTACAAGTCAGTAATGAGGCAAATATACATGCATGCAAGCATGCACGCATGCACGTGATGGTATCACTGCCCAAGTGCTGCTCACTTTCGGTGAGCAATACGGAGACAACAGGCACAAAGCAGACTTTTCCATAGGCTCGGCATGGGAAAATGGCAAGTTATTTAATTCTGCTGCAGGTTACTGTGGAATGGACATTTTGATACTATGGACATTTTCGCAGAGCCTTTTCAAACAACATATTCAGATTACAAGCACTTGGTCACATTCCGTTCTCCTTCACGAAGCAATGGACTTTTCTAACCTCATTTTCCTAAAACACAATAACTCATCCTAAGAAATCCTCCACCCAAGCACTGGAAGTACCCTGTTAGCATCACACTGGTGTTGATATAGTTAGGTAGCAACAGTAGCAACAGCAAACAACAAAGCATAATATTGCCAGTTTGCCAAGGCCACTGTTCAGGATAAAACTGCACATGGAACTAGTTAACCTGTGTGATGGTAAAACACTGGCCATCTTTATTATGCTGACATTTAATAACCAGTCAAGAAAGAGGAGAAAACACAAGGGAAATCGCAATCTATCCCCAAGTTTACTGAAAAGAAAATCATATTACTCTCATCTCTCAAAATATAAACACATTGTAACACCAGAACTGATAGCCCAGTCTAACGGGCAATGGATTTAGGATGTCAGGACACACAGCGGCTGAAATTGAAAGTCATGTGGAGGAAGGTGATGTGTTTAGCCTCAGGAAGCATGGAATTAAACTGTCTGCTGGTAGGAGGTGAGAGGGGAAAAAAAGAACTAGAAACGCAGCAGTCCCTTATTTCAGCAACAGCAACCCACAGGAAGGTGGGAGGGGGAAGGAAAGAGGGGGATGAAGCCACAGCAAGTTTTCCCCTCAGTGTACCTAGCAGGAGATTAACGAAGAATATGCTTAATTATTGCTTCCTGCCCACCTGCCTAGTTCCTCCAAGAACCAGAACTTGCACAAATAACGTTCACTCCCTTGGCAAATGTACTCATAATGGAAGTGGTTACAAATTAACCAAGTTAGCTCCCCCCACTTTTTTTTCCCTACCTAAAAGGAATTACAATTATTTTCCTCTACCCTTTTTTTTTTTTTTTTTTAACGAACCTGCTGGTGAACTTTCAGTTTTTAAGGACCCAAGTCTAGGTGTCACGCTGGGGCAAGCCAGCGTAGCTTTTGTTCAAGTCAGTGATATTGCACCCATTTACACCAGTCAGTCATCCATCCGTCCTGGATGATCAAATTCACTGCCCTATTTACTGCCTTCAACAATTCCGTGCTCTCCTGGCTGGTGCTAGATTTATTTTGTTAATAATTCATGTGTTGTCTTCAAGTTATGAGTCTCTGTGCTACACAAATGATCTGGAGTAATTAAACTACCTTTAAAGCACCTTGAGTGCTGTTGGCAAGAACAACTGCAAGTATTTAAAAGAATATTTAATACCAGGCACTGCCGGCATGCATGCTGGGAAACACGCTCACATCCCAGAGCCTACCCTGGGCCAATCGTGGGAGAATGGTTTAATTGGTTAATCATATAAATTACAGTCACTTAATCATTTTAATCACCATCAGCCAATTAGCTCAGAGTTATGGGCTCTGAGGTAACAGTTATGCAAATGTTTGCTCCACTGCAAGCTATTAACAGCCATATTTTCTATATCGAGCTGACAATGACTGATGTGAAGAGGGAAGTGAAGGAAAGTGAGCATTTGTTTAGCTTAAACTTCTTTCCTTCGGGGTAGAATGAAGCAAATGATGGGAAGTGGCCTTAAAATACAGTTGACTTTTCACCTTCGCAAGCGCCCTCACAGGTTATGTTGGCATAGATGCACTGGGCAGCTCTCCTAGCTATTTTTGCAGCATGCTACAGTCATTGCCCCAGTGCCCTGATATCACTATTGCTGTTAATGAACTCTTTCACTAGTGGGATAGAAATACATGTTAGCCTTGGACTACTGGAAACCTGCAATAATGAGTGAAGGCTGGTTAGTTACAGCTCAGTAACACTGACAATTTCCTGCAACAGAGGGATGAAACCAGCACTAGGTACCTTGGGTCTCACCTGCCCTTTTCTGTTGAAATCACCCCTATGTCACCCCAGGTCTCATCGGCATCACTCTAGTGGCATCATGCTGGTTTAAGTGAAAATACTTACAATCAGGATCAAAATTTAGCTATAAGTCAGTCTCCTAGGTTAAAAAGTATAGACGATATTTTTCACTGTACTGACCCATTTGCACTGACTGGGTAAAACAGAGCAGTACAGGGAAAAACAAACAAACAAACAAAAAAATGAAGTCATAGGAAATGCAAATCAGCAGAAACTTCTCTGTACAGTAGGACCCACAGGTGCTTTGAAGCTGGCATGTACCAAACATCTGCATGGCCAAAGAAGTGTTGGTATTAGTGCTGCTCAGGAAACACACTGTGCTGTCCCATTGCCAACTGAATCTTCTTTGATATGCACGAGGAGGCTTCAAAGCCTTATTTATAATAAAGTTGGTATGAAGAAAAAAGAGCAAGAAGGAGGATATCTATCAACCAAAGGATGCTTAGAGATCTAACAGATGAGGAAGATGCAACTGCCATGACTCTCTGGTGCGTTCAGAAGCCTCTCCTCATCTTGCTACTAAAGGAGTGACACATCTGAGATCGATGCTTAGAAGTACAAGTCTCAGGCACATATAGAAAATGTACTCATTTGGTTTGGTGTGAGAAGCCACAAATGATTTTCAAAAATGCTTCACTACCATCAAGCATCTGACCTAAAAGGTACAGGGCAATTTGCAAAATTCACTACCGTCATAACATTTGGTTTAATTGTTTTTTTTCTGCTTTAAAACATTGCGGTTTCCAAGTTCCACAGTAGCGGTGCTAAAAGAAGTGGCTATATGTGTAGTCACAAGAGTTATGCATTATGGCTCTGATTAAATGTGTGCAATAAGGAAATCACTAGCAAAGACCATAGACAGTTTTAAGCCATGGTTATTTGAAAGCAATTAATCCACTGGACTCTATAATACTCAATTAACAAATTATTACAATATCTATTAACCATTTATTAGTCCTTTTTCGGTTACTTATAAATAGAACCTTAATGTGAAGCATGATCATCTTGGCTATGTAAATTAGCAGTCAGTTGGAGGAGATAGTATATGAATTATGGTCACTTATTTCAGGACTGGGAGGCCAATCTTACCAGGTACAGAGACCTGACCAGAAAAATCCAAACTATATACGGAACAGCACAGAAGCAACTAGCCGCTGAAAAGGATATTCACAAAGTGTTTTCTTTTTGGTGCAGAGGCAGAGGAAAGAAACATGTTTCTGAGTATCAGCTTGCTCTTAGTCACACCAGGAATAAATGGGCTATGCACGTATTCTAGACACCTAAGGCCTGAAAATAGGTTGCTACCTCTGAAATGCAAAAATACCCAGTCTAGCTGGGGGTAAAATGTCTGCTCCAGTTGCAGATGGGTCTGTACATGCAGAGCAACTCTGATGCCATCCAGTAAAGTCTGTAGTAAAGGCAGCCAAGCTGACTGGCAACCATCCAGAGGGCAATCCCATTCATAATAGGTCTGAGAGCTAGGAAAATATTTGCATACAAATTTTATGGAGGAAATCGAAATTGAGATTAAAGCCTTCATCTTATAAAAAGACTCGAGTGAGTAAGTGTTCTGTGCCTACAGAGACCGAGTTAGTCGGAGACACCCCACGCGAACACGGGCTGTGCCCACACGCATGGCATGGCCCTGCACAGCTTGTGAGCTGGTGCCAAAGCTGTGTGAAACCCTGACCTGAGATTAGCTTGAGCCCAATCCTGAATACGGGGGCCTGTCTAGGAAGAATCTGTCCCCTTCTTGTAAAGGAATGAAGCAGCTCCTTTCACAGGTACTGTGCTCCAGTGTTATTGCATCTTTTGATGACAATGCTTAGCAAAATAACCCCCCAGTAAATCTTTAAATAATACTTTTGCATTTCTCTTGAAGTAATATGTTACCTCTCTGTGGCACTAAAGGGCACACCATTATTTTCCTAGCTGTATTGACAGGGTCCTCTGGTCTTTGCTGTGCCCTCAGCAGAAATACTTATGCACTGCTTCCCCTCTCAAGGACATTCCTTGGCTTCACAGACATGCTCTGCCTGAAATAAATTAATAATGGAGAAAACCTATCAATATTTATTAAAATTACTCAGGCAGAATGTAAAACAAAGGCTTCATCCATCAGCAGTGTCTGGTGAGACCATTGCAATGACCACAGGATCAGGGTCCTCAAACTTTCATCCCCTGTAAACTGTGTCATGTTCTGTCAGGAGTGAGGCTGGGAGCTGCTTTTCTGCTGTGAGGAAGATGGAGCCAGTTAAAGAGCCTGAAGGAGAGGAGATATTCCTGCAGAAGAGAGAGAAAACTCTTTGGACTCTAATTAACACTTGCCAAAGGATGTCTTTAGGATGGTGGTTATGTAGAACGACCAGCTTGAGAAATCAAGCAATCATAGAATAGCGTGTTGCTTTTAAGAGCTGAAAAATAATCTTGCTACTTTATTGAATGTCCCGCAATTGTCATATTTTTTGTGACTGAAGCAGAAAAAAATTGTGGATACTTAGAAAAATGCCTTAATGACAGATTTCTATAATTTTGTTACCAGCTCTATTGTTTTCCTTGTCCTTCGTACATTTTAACTAGGTAATGTGCAAGGAATACCAGAGCAGGCTGCCTGAAAATTAGGCACAATTAAGCCAGGTGGCCTTTGATTGTTAACGATTGATTAGTAAGCAAAAGACAGATTTACAGCAATTAGCCAATAACTGAACATTTTTTATTATTATTATTTTTGGTGGTGAAAAAGATCTCTTTTCTGCCTGTTGTTATTTTAGGTATTCCACTAGGATGCCATTATTTATGATAGGATGGCTTTTTTATTCTATTGACAAACCTGTCACTTAGAGAAGAACATCATGCCACTACTGCTTTCACAGACTAAGGATAGCGCTGACTATATTAAATACAAAAAAAGATCTAAATATATTGCTATTTAGTACTGGATGGTGCTTTTTTTCTGCTTGTGAGGAGGTCACATTGTCCCACACTATCTGTTCCCATTAGTTTTTTGGGAGATGAGAGGAACCCCAGAGCAGGAGCAATCTCCACTGAGGAAGAGTGCTGCACAAATGATTTTCTCTCTGATATTTCTAGCCTTACAAAGATCATGATGAATCTTTGACCTGACTTAAGCAACAGTGTGCCTAAGGAGTGGCTTGCATCAGAAATTCAATCAATATTTGTTTGAGGTATTTTATTCCAGATAAGCAAGTTTTGGGAGGTGGTGAGCACCGGTGGGCACAGGTAGATGGTAAGAGTTATATCCTACAAAGGGCTGTGGCTGCAAAGCGCAGCACCAAGGCAAGTTCAGGCACCTCAAGGAGGAGCATCTGGGCAGGAGCTTTTTAATCTCCATTTTGGCTTGAGACAGCTGAATCCCATCAGAATGCAAATCTGGATGCTGCTAAATCCACTTGCTGTAATACCAATTACAACTCATGAGCAAGGTGCCTCTGAGAAAAACCCTGGCCACTTCTCATTTGCATGGCTTAAGTATTGCTGAAAATACAGCTCCATAATACCAGCTGCACAAAGCAGCAGCTCCCAGCCCATCACCAAGGAGCAGGAAGCAGACTCGTCAGCAAGATTTTTCACCTTTCTCCTCTCTATTTCCTTCTCCCTCTGACACTTTAGAGGCTGCAGGAAACAATGAGCAACTGAATACAGATATAAACCCAAGAGATGGTGCATGGAAGAGGCTGATCCTCTCAGCCTCTGCGGTGTGGCTGGCACTTCGAAAGCAGGTACCAAATCAGTAAGAACAGTGTGGGAAAAGGTTTTTCAGTGGGAGTAAGTACCAAAAAATGAAGCTTTCCCATAAGTGCCTATATACCTGAGTAAACTTTGTCTAGGGCATGTCAAGGCCTTGAGTGCACCCATCAAACGATTCCACTTTGGTACAAAGCACATTTTCCCCAGCAGCCATACAAGGCTGTGAAATCCCCTTGGACATTCTCCCTTTGCAGTGATTGCATGTATGGATTTGAGTGATGTTTAAGGGCTAAAGGGAAATTAACACAAAATCACAGCTGTACTGCTTAAGAAATGTAGGGATAGAAAGGACGTGTTTAAATTAATAGGGGTGTTCTGCTGTTCAGATCTGGGAACAAGGAATACAAGCCAGGTCTGGGAAGTGAATGTTAAAGTAGCAGTAAAATGGGCAACATTAAAAGTATAAAAGGACTATTATAAACTCCTGATTCAGCTTTCTTAATAAAAACTGAAAGCTGGCATTGCTTCCAGTAAGGACTACTGAAAGCGTGACTGTGTTAGTACAGGTGAGGCCAGTGAGAGGGAAAGGAAGAGAAAACAGAGCATCAGGAGAAAGTGTTTTTATTGTCTGATTTTAGGTTTTATTAGAAACATTTATAATGAAAAAGGGTAAATGAATTACCTGGCAGCAGGGAGAAAAAAAGACGGAAGCTGTCTTGTTAACATGCTCCTTTTTCCACATTTGACTTCATATGCTGTGGTTGGTCCATGGGCTTCGGGCCCCAGAGATCAATCAAGGCAGAAGTCAAAATATGGAGAAGTCAGAAGAGTTTTCCCTTTTCCCTTTGGCCTGGCTACAAACTGAGGTCATTTGACTTCTGTTAAAGCTCTTTTACTGCACATTGAGGGAAATCAAATGGGCTATCGGCTAAAAGCAAGCAGTTCGTTCTTTACTGAAAAATGACTTGTCCTCTGGAGCGTTCCCATTCTTTGGCACCATTGCTTACACCAGGGCTCTACCCTTACCGGTGCTCCTCATTGAAGTCCCTTAGTTGTCTGCTGAACTATGGTGGTGTGTATCTAAGGGCACCGTGGGACAAGGCATGACCTGTTGGGGTAAATGTGAGTGGTCTCTATCAGCATGGCTTCCATCAACCCTTCCTTGCAAGGTTTCTAGACGTGTGTCACCAGTTAGAAACTCAAAATTCTGGAGTCCTGTCCCTAGCCACTGTCTTGGATAGGATCAGGACTTTATTATTAGCTTTGTACTGAAAGAACTCTATGCTATCTGTTCTTTTCTCACGCAACAATATTGAATTAACTGATTATTTTTCCCTTGAAGAATTACGTCTTCTTCCCACTAGTATTCTTGTTTAACCCATACCCCTTGTATGACATCTAAAAAAATAGAACTAGAATTAAAATAACTAGAAATGAAACAGCTGTTGACCCCGATCTTTCAACTTCTCACTTCAATTTTAGTTACTCTTATAAAGACCTTTAATGATGAACACTGTGTATTTTTATTGTCTTAACTAATTCCAACAGTTTTTCAGGTTTGTCACATCACTATGCTACTATTGATTAGATTAACGTGGATTTTTTTTTTGTCAGAAAGAATCAGGTTGAATCTATTTGCAGCTGACATTTGGTTTATTGCTGCCAGCTTTAATTGACAGCAATTGGATTAAAATAGTCAATTAATGAAGAGACTATTTCATGCTTATTTTGCATAGGCAATGGGTTTATATTTATATTGACCTAAGTCTGCAGTAAGGCAGATGTGAATTAAGATTCTGCTTCCTCACTGAATGCTACAATATATTGTCTACATATATTTGTCTATTTACAGGATAGAGCTTCATGAACAAATCATAAGAAAATGGTATGATTTGATGATACAGAGAATTAAGTAAGTGGCACTGAGAACCTGCACTCCTGTACAAAGAACACTCAGCATCTTGCAGGATTTATCCCTAAGTGTTGTTATGGTTCACATTTATAATGACCAGCTCATTCAAATAAGAAGCAAGCCACTCTTCAAACTTTGATCCAAATGTAAATTGGCCTTTGGTCAATTAAACAGAAATTAGATCATCACTCACTAGGCCAAGAGCATCAACAATATGTTCATGTATTTCTCAATAGCAATTTCTAGAAAACCTTCTACAGCTGTAATCAGAGAAGGAAACAAGTTCTGTTTATTTATTTATTTATTTATTTCCAGCTCGTAGCTCTGTTGCTTTTGGATCCAAGAGAAAGCAGCTGTGGTAGCATTCAGGCATACTGTAACTCTGGAGATTGGCGCCTCTGTGCAAGGAAGACACATCACGAGTGAAAGGAATCTAGTGGCAACTTTGCAAAGCAGTGTTGCATCCCTGACGTGAGCAGGATCTGATGCCTCTGAAGCTGGGAGGAAGAGCCCGTTTTAATTAGCCAGACAAAAAAAAAAAAAAAACAAAACCAAAACCAAAATCTCACTGACTGTGAGTCACAGTATGAGGCCAAGAATGAGAAATTCTGTGGATTTAACTTGTGAAGATGGAATAAGCTTGGTAAGATATTATAGGATTTCCTAAACACTCCTTGCATTATAGCAGAAGACATTATGGAGAGAGGTGAAGGAACAACCTCACAGGTAAGTCAGTAAGAGACTACAATAGTAAATACAGTAATTGTTCACTGAGGAGAATAACATGTTCAGGAATCCTTTTTAAAAGGCAGGAAAAGCAACTGTTTGATCCTGCGTATTTAAGTAATACATGTCTTACAGGTCTGTGACTTTTTTTTACTATGCATCATGTTCTCTGTATTTCCATTTCTATTTCAGATAATTATATTTGCCTGGTATTCCCACAAGTACAAAGCTGCACTTTCATCTCTTTTTGAGGACTTCATGTTGTTTAAGAATAAGGAAACCTCCCTTAACTAAATCAGGTGTTTACTTCAGAACAAAAAATATATCCACTACTGCAAGAGAATATAAAAGCGTCTCAGTCCAAAGGGTGCCTGAAGTTTCCTGTCAAAGATGTGTAATAGGTGTGACTCTACGCACAGTTCCTGCACTCTGCTGGATCACAAGTGCTATGAGCATAGCTGTAACAACAGTAAGGATTCCCTTTTGATTGTTAACCTGGTTTGCACCTCCATTATTCCATGTACCCTCTGCTTTGGTCTGAAATGGTAAGGATGATAGTTACAAAGCTACCACCAGAGGTTTGTTAAAATGGACCATCTGCACAGGCACCCCTTTCCAGTGACCTTAACACCACCATGAAGATTCATTAACCATATCCTATATTTTACCATATTTCCAAAAATTTCTCTAGCTGTTTTGAGTCTTGTACTAAACTAAAGGCAAAGATTAAGGCAGGAAAGTTCAGCAACATCCTTTGGATCCTTTTGGACTTTAAGGAAGAGAGATGAGGGAGGAAAAGGATGGAGAAAGACAGACCTATAATTTAGCATATGCATTGAAGGCTGGCAAACATACTAAAGCAGAAGTGATGGTAAGACTAAAGGCAACTAACCGGGCAAGGAGGCAGGATTGGAAGACGGAGAAGGAATCATGGATGTGAGAAAGGAGAGGTGTTGCATCAGTGACAATGTTAAGGGCAGAGGAAATGAGAATGCAGTGTGCATCAAGGGACCAGAATTAAATAGATCACAGAAGGAGCTGGCAAGGGGACCCTGCATCTGACTAATGCAGAGGCAAGAAAGAAGATAAGAGACTAGACTGAATGAGAAACCTGAGCAACTGGCCAGCTTGGTGAGGGAAGCGCAGCACTCCTGGCACAGGAGGGCACAGCAGAGAGGCTGCGGGAGACCCAGCAAAGAGCTTTGAGAAGTGGGGAGGAAGAAGACACTGTGTTCAGAGCCACAAACGGAACCCAAGACCCCAGCTTGAGTCTCACTACTCCTCTTTCAACAGATAACTATGAAAATTGGCAAACAGTCTAGTGCTAGTCTCTCAGGAGGCTGACGGCTCAGTACTACTATCAGTTACTCCATTAGCTCACTTACTAGAGGTCTAAAGGTCCAGCTCCGCTGATGACCCATAGGAGTGCCAGTGTGACGCTATGTGATGGAGTTTGTTTTAACACGTGCTCTCCTGAAAATCCTAGGAAATTACTCTCACAAAAATATATTAAAAAGACTTTATTAATATAGGAGAGTTAATCTGGGTATAAGCTAGGGAATGCCAGAAGTGCCAAATGTTATTCCTCTGGGGTGTAGCAGTTCCCACTAATAAAGTATCACAACCAAAATTATAATAGAAAAGCAAACAGATTTTTGGGGGTCAGTCATGCTCTGCTCTCTTTGAAAATAACTGCATGGTAAGGCGAGATTTTAGAAGTTCCAAACAGAAGCAATTAAGTTGGTGAAAGAAAATATGGCTATTTGCAAATCTGCCTTCTCCTCCTTCACTCTCCAGTGCAAGAGTGCTCCTAAGGGACCAGTTAATTTCCTCATGTGTATGTACTGTTCTTTAGGTCACAGTACAGCAGACTAAGACACAGAAGTTCAAGCCAAAATTGTTTAGCAATTAAGAAAGTGTTGCAAGGTGAAGTTGTGAGGGGAAATAATAAAAAAGGAGGTCTTTAGTATCGTAATTCTTTTTTTTTTTTTTTAACTTCAGTGGGTCTGAAGCATATGTTTCAACATAAATACCTACTTAAGAAATATATTTTTGAATTAGGCCAGACTTAGGTGTTTAAGAGAATTCATGAATGAGGGGCAAGGGTACATATGTTACACATCATATAATCTTCAGTTTAAAGGTCTCTGGTTATCAGAGAATAAAACCAATAGAAATCACACTAGTCAAATACTTTAAGACTAAACCCCAAGAATGGACGGGAATACTTCAATAAGCCTCAACACAAGCATCTCACAATCAACGAAGCCTTTGCCTTACAGAGAGAAACTACATTCCGGGGGCGACTGAGACATCAGTATGGATCAAGTGCCTCTTCCACTGTCGCAGTGAACACTTTGACTTGAAATAGGGTCTCCCAGGTTTGAGACTGACCTTCACAGCTCCACACAGTTGCATGTAGACCCCTCCATGCTCACTAAAAATAACCTAAATACATCTTAAATGGCAAGCTTTTGAGAATTGTATTTTCTCAACAACCAGCCATGGAATACAGACCAAAGCCGAGCCCAAGTGTTAATTGCTCCAGCCCCGTAATTAAATGCAGACATACTGTACTCTGACTGTGCTTCTTGAAAGCATGCCCACTATTTTTTTTTTCAGTCTCATAAAAAAGAACACCATCATTTTTGTGTTCAAGTAAAAGCAGTTCGGAATAGCTCATGTGACAATAGGTCATTGGCATAATTATGGTAAAAAAATGGCTCCATGTGCTAGCCGCAAGTGAAGAAAGAGCAGCAGTTAAGCCACTGCACACTGTTGTCCTTACTAACATCCTGCACGCTGCAGAAGGCAGGGAATGCGCACGTGTTTATTTTGTGGTTCTGTCAGAGCATGGCTGTGGGATCAGAATTTGAGCGTGACTGCCTGGATGAGCCTATGCTCTTAGTTGGACTGATACAAGCCTGTCTGGCCCAGAAGTCATCGGTCTCATCAGCACACTACTGTGAGCAACCTCGTGCGCACTGCTTCTCTGCTGACATGTCTTTACAGTCCAAAGGCCGCTCTACTGAGAGTAGATCAAAGTGTTTGCAACAGGAGCCAAAGTCACTTTTCTTCCATTGCTCACCTATGGTTGCAGCACCTATGGTGCTTAGGTTTCACCTGACCCACAGCATGCAGCTCTCCAAACCTGGCCTTCATTGTTGGCTTTATTTATGAACTAAATGCAAACTGGTATGCAAACTAAATGCAAATGGTGTGCCAAGATCAAGTCTTTATCACCCACTAAGAATCAAGTGCTGATTTAATTAAAGAAAAAAAAAAAGATATCCTTTCCAAAAATTAAATCAACCCATTCTAGGTTCTTCTTAACTGCCTTCAGGGCTTGGACTCCTAGGCTACCTTCTGCTTATGTTTTATTTGCATACATAGACATTTACTTACCATAAAAAAAACAAACAAAAAAGCTGAGATTTTTATAGGATCACTTGAGGATTCTTAAGCCAAACACCGAATGTAATAAGACGCAGTAAAATATGGGTAATAACTTTCATTCTCTTTAGACGGTGTGTGAAATTTGGGGATTGGTCTCCTGATCACTGTAAGTCTGTGAACTCCACTCACACGAGTGCAGCTGCTCTCACTCGGGGCTTCCCTGTACCGCACCCTGGCTCACACAGCCGGGCACTTGTACTTTGGCAGCACCCTGAACTGAAACCCACGTTGCCCAAGGCTCAGAGTCCACCTCCTTGGCACCGCCTGCTCTGCGGGCATCTCCCATCTGCCTCCAGATTCCCAAGCAAAGAGGCATTAAAAGCACTGCCTCACATCCTATGCTAAACGGACTTTGTACAACACTGGTTTCTGCCGCGCCAGAGCAGTGCTGGCTTGTGATTTGAAAAGCGCTTTATGATCCTGAAGAGTGAAATAAAGCAGTAAGTGAGAGGTCAACTGAGCCTGAATAGTGCTATAAAGCTGTGTAACTCTAGTGAGTAAGACAAGCCCGAGTAATATCCCCTTGGGACTGAGAAGTCCTGTGAGAGATGAAGAAGAAGGTCTAGGTATGGTGAGGAGAATGGTCTGTAGATGCCACCATGCTGAGTGGAGATTTAGCCTCCCGTTGTTCCTCCATCCTCAGGTATCCTCTACCCGTGGATCACCGTGCTGTGTATCAATATCCACAGAAGAGCTCTCAAACGAAGACTGCAAAGCCTTCCAACTCTACTTTGCATTTCCTAAGCATCTCTAAATCTCATCTGATGATTCACTGATTATCCTGGTATATCCGTGTTTTTCTTTGGTGCCCAAGTATAACACAGCTAGTGAATTAATCAATGATTTTTTTTTCTCCCATATCAGCACTATATCCTACTGTCACATTTGAATTTTGCCTTAGATATTTCCTTATAAATAAGACACTAAATCAGTGGAGGTTGTGGGTGTTTTAGGGATTCTCTGACATACTTCAAATGTCTTCCTGGAATGAAATAATTTGTGTCTCCCTGAGTTTATCCTACAGTTTCAAACAGGAAAAATCATTCTTCTGAAGCTATTTAAATATAACACATTTCTTAAAAGGCTGTGGTGTGTTCAACCAAGGGGCAATAGCTCACTTCACACAGGTAAACTAGGCTTGCGAAATGTATAAAGATCCTTATTAATAACAGTAAATAATTCCTGTTAGTTCTATAACCAAACTGTTTTAAGCCCATGGGAAAGCAGGGAGAGAGCTGATTTCTTCAGTGAGAACTGCAGCCATTATTTTGGCAGCATTGAACCTAGATTTATGGTATTCCATTAAGAAGGAATGCATTAACTCTACAACTGTCACCACTGCATTGATGTCAAAGGAAGTGCTCTGCCTGGCTTTGCTGACTTGATTGATGGAAAATAGTATATCAGCCTAGTTGCACTCTCTCTGATGAGAAAGGCAAGCATCCTGGATCCCTGAAGCTATAGCAAAGCTCCACTTTTTTTTACTCTTGGCTAATTTTCCTGCATTTTTTGGCCCTGACCATGGAAAAGGAAAAATAAGACAGTTTACTTTTTTTTTTTCTTACATTGCCCAGAAAAGAAGCAACCCAATGGCACAGCAATGAGGTTGAACCTTTCTCCTCTTCCACTCCAGTTCAGTTTTAAGTTTTGCTATCACCACAGCGGGTCAAACTGAAAGAGCGATCCAATACAGATTGTGAGATAACTGCAGATTGAAACCCAAGTCAAATATTGACTGCAGGATAGAGATTTCTCTGCATATATGCACTCTCCCAGTGGACTGCAAAAGTATTATTTATCTCTGGTGAATGATTTAAATAGCACCTATTCCTACAGCACAGTAAAGAAGGCACTTATTTCTTCAAAGTAGGAAAATGTTGCTATTGCTCTTCAACAGATGGAGAATTAGGACACACAGGAAATGTCTAGTAAGTAAAACAACCACAGACCATTCCCTGGCCCTGAGGCCACGCAGCACTGCACAGCTCAGCCGTACATACCATATTCCTTTCTTTTTTCTTCCCCACCCCCTCAAACCCAGGGTATGTGAGTCAAAATCGCCTGCTGGGAATGGTCCCTGGCACATGCTCTGCACCGGAGCCTGTCTGCGCGTTGTCTGGGCGAGCAGCAATCAGCACGGCCAGGGCCGCGCTTGGGCGCGCGCTCATGATTAAAGAGCGCGGAGAGCTGCTGGCCTGCGCTGTGGCCGTGCCTGTCGGGATAGATGGAGCAAAATGAGCCGTGTATCCTTTTATGGACCCATAAAGGACTTGGCAGAACCTGGGCCTTCAAGTCCATAAATAAGATTCCCATCCAACCCTGTAAGCATGTAAATTTTTAGCAGCAAGCTGCCCCAGATGCCGAACACTCAGCATCCGCTTCTGTCCGCAGCCGCCTTAGCTATGGAGACCCAGGATACTTGTGTTTCTGTGCTGAAAGGCTCCAACCGGATCAACGCTGGTCAGATCAGGAAAGCAATGTAAGCAGAAGATGGGATCTATGCCCAGCTTGATCAAAGCTGCAAATGAGGTTCAACACGCACGGAGCCCTGCCCGTGCCCTGCCCATACACGCACACGCACGCATTCTGTTAACGTTCTTCCTGGATTATTATTAGAAACTGTCCCTTTAGACTTAAAGCCAATGTTCTCTTCACATGTACAGAAATAAACTCTATTATTCTTAATATTTTTGGCCTGAAATTACTGCTTCCACAAAGCCTTCCCACCTCAACTGAAAGATTAGTCTCTTTAGCATCTTGTTTCACTGCCCTCTTCTGTTACTCATCCATCCAAACTTCTCCTCCTCCGAAGCTTTTGCAAAAGCAAAGTGTTCACAGTGAATTCATTAATCAGTGTTTCTGGAGCTAAGATGTGGGGAAACCTCACTCCCTAACATCCCCTCATCACTGTTGTGCTTATCATCATCATAAATTGGTTTGTCAGCTAGTAACTCACCTCAGTTGCTGTTTCTTGCTATGCCAGTATCACACTCTGTATAAGAAATTATATGACGTGAATCAAGGTTCACATACTACTGAACCAAAATAATCTCTTAAAATTGTTACTTACATTTCCCTCACAGCCTCTTGAAAAAAAAAGGGTATTTCTAACTCAAGATTGTACATTTTCTTTTAGCTCATTTTCATTCAAGTCTCATAGTTTTATTATATTTGAGCTATTGAACTAACTCAGTTCACTGAGTTATTTCACAAATGATTAACACAGATGATTCCAAAAACCATCATCCCTTAATTCTTTACCTTCTAAAATGTAGTTATGCATTAGGTTTCTCTATATCGCCACTGCGGAGGATTGAGACTGAAAAAAACTGTATTAATTGCATGAGAAATTAAACATAAGCCATTTAGAAAAGATTATAAACATAGTTTTGTAGAAAAATGATTAAAAATATGGTCTTTTACACACGAGGGAGCAAAACTTTCAGATTAGCTTGACCTTCATCCTGCCCCTTCTTCTAATATACTTGGTCATCACCGTTTCACAGCACCAGGCAGTGAGTCAGCAATCTTTAGACAAAACGTAACACAGATGTGTTTGAGCAGTCTGTTGTCTAATTGATAATATATCAGCTGATAACTTGAGGGGGAATTGGCTGCAGATGTCTCTCACTGAGAGCCATGTAGCTGTGATGATCATTACGAGTGCACTAAACTTTGAATTTTGTATATTTTTTGCCAAGAACTCTGATAACCTGAGAGGCACTGAAATGTTCTGAAATAAATACACTAAACATATGCCCAATTTTATTATAAAAGTCAACAGCTGTCAGGGACATTTTTTAATGTATTCATAGGAGGCAGACATGGGAAAAAGAAGCATAAGTTTTAATCAATAATACATATATTTTAATTGTTTAATTGTTTGCATAAACTCTTACAGGAAGGGACTCCATGCACCAGCCTAACATGTACTCTCATCTTTCTGTTTGATTGCAGACTTCCAAATAGCTATAAAATAGACTGTTGGCTGCAAAGCAGAATACAACAAGCATCTGTTTCCTTGCTTCAGAGTTTCTATTAGCATGACAATTAGCTGTATGAAACTGGTTCTTCATGAGAGATATGTGCTCTGCCATAACGGACTCAGTCAGTTTGGTGCAAGGACTCTTCAGGGGATTTAACTTTTTATTATATAGAGCCAAAAAGAAAGAAGAAAACTGACTGAATAGCTGACTCCTGAGCTAAAACATGTTTTATCCATTTGTTTTTTCAATGAGCTTTCAAGACTGTACTGGCTAAATTTTATTTTAGCTATTAAAAAGGCTATCAAGATGTGTTGCTCATTTTAAACAAATGTTCCTATTGCAGCGTCAGATTTACATGTTTTTCTGGCTATATCTGTCTCAGATGCATTCTTCATGGGGATCAAAGTGATAAAATTCATTACATCAGAAAATTCACTAAGATCAACTTACAGCACTTCAATGAAAGCAGGTTTCCTTTGCTGGTACAACTTAAAGTACATGCATATATTTTGATGTTCCTGGTCCCAGTCCTGTGATGTTCTCAGCCCAAGTATTCTCACTGACTCCAGAGATACAGAAAAAGTCATGCAAATATTCCAAGCTTATGCAATTTACATACAGAATACAACGCTGAAAACTGTAGCTTTAATAGAAACTGATTTTTATACATTTTATCAAGCCCAATGAATCAGTCAGGAAGATTTTTATTGGCTCAAGTTGGTTCACAGTCTGCACCAATCTAGTTTCTCCTACATAACATTGTCCTACTGACTAAATAATTACACTCCTTTATACCTATTCACCTACTGATGAAACTTAAAGATCAAGAACTTTAAAAACTTTTTAATGAAAAAAAAATCTGTCCATCAGACCTTTTTGTGAGTAGATATCATTTAAAAGTTATTAGAGAGCTCTAGGGATACAAAACGGAATTTGTAACCATCGGGAACAGAAGAATTAGCGAGCACAGGGTTTCATATCCCTGAACTCCTACATTTCATGAGCTTGTCTAGCCACTGAACTGATAAATTTTTTGAGGTGAATTTTTTTCTTTCTTTTAACTGAGTTGAAAGCCTCATTCCAATGTAAGACAAAAGCAAATGTCAAACATAAGTTTTTTTCTTCCCAAACAGTTACTGTGTTCTACCTAAGTTCTACCTAACTGAGTACAACCGATGGCAAAATTGATCCTATTGTCTTGTATTTGCATGAGCTTTCTGATTTCATACTACATTATTTTGTTAGAGAATATTTTTACTTGAACTGCTCCCTGTAACTCATGATTTACTAGTCAGCTGTGCTTTCAAACAGCTAAATACTTCTGCCAACATTTGCTTAGCACAGTTGCAGACTATGATACAGCTGTTTGTGTTATCCCCAAGTTAGCTTTTTCTACCACATGCTATTTAACCTCTGGAAGGAAATTTTTCTCAACTAGGGTAACCTAGAGGGAGTTTCTTTTACAACTGGCATTTGGCACATTCTTCCTTCCGTCCCAACATTTTAATTTCTCTGCCACAAGCTCTATAGTAAATGGAGCAGATTAGGCAAAGGTAGAATTGAAGTCTGCAGACTGTTTCAAGGTATTACTATATTGCCCAGACAAGCACTGCCAGTCTGTGTGACAGAAATGTGCTGACTTGTGCAAAGATAAGTATTCTGCAAAATGAATTATTACAGAGTTAGAAAATGATGGGCTGAAGGGATGTGTTTCAGCGGGTTCCCAAAGCGCTAACTGTGAATATTCTTAAATGAAGTGTGGATAGTTTAGATCTAAGCCTATGTGCTAAGTACCTGCACAGTTTTGCTTATCAAGTTGCACTTAAAAATGTCCAGCGAAGACTTGCAGATTTATGCTGAACATGTATCAGTAGAGCTGCATGATATTCCGTAGCATATTCTTCTCCTTCTTTATCCAAATCTATTTCTGTGTTTGGTATTAGAATAAGGCCCCAGTGAGACTATCAGACATGAACTCCCTCCATCAAGGCTGAGAGCTGATATTCAAAGAGTTAAATCCAGTTCCTTGACTCCCTTGTGTTTCACAAGCTGTGGAGAGGGGACCTCTGTGAAGGTGAGGGCCAGCATGACAATTTCAAGAGAACAGGTGAACTCATGAAATTTTCACAATGTTGAGACGAAATCTTGCTGGAGACCCTTATGGGATTTTCCTGCCATTAAACTAGAATCTGAATCCCAGCCAAGGTTCAGCCTTTAACTTGAAACCCAAACCCTGATTTAAAGCTGATCTTGACCCACATCTGGTCACCATCTTCTGAGTTTACATGCTAAAGGAATCTCAAGCTGGTTTCGTTCCTTTTAAAGGTGATGTGCTCCTGTTTGAAAGGTGAAGAAGAGAGTGTTTTCATTTTACTATTATAGTAACTTACATTTATATAGTATTTTTCATCTCAAAAGATCCTAAAGTGCTTTAGAAACCATTCCAAAGGATCTCTTAATCCACTCCTGAAATATAACACTTAATGCAATACCACATAGCAGTTGAGGAGAGGACGTATGCCAGAAATCTTTAATGACCACAAATGGACAGGACTTGGGTTTTAAGTTTCACCGAAAACGCAGTAGCTCCATCAGCTCAGTCTCTTAAACACCAGACTGGGTCGGCAGTTCAGTTCTGACTCCAAAGAGCGATTGCCACCTACTAAATCACGGACACCACTTACTGACACATTCCATACAAGCCTTTATGCCCAAGTCCTCATCAGACGCAAATCCAGTCTAACTTGTGAGATGCAATATGCCTACACTGTGATGTTTAAGAAGTGGTGGATGAAAGGGAGAAGAATAGCAGAGGAAAAATACTTGCCACCCAATCTACGCTTTCTTCTCACCAAAACAGGATCAACTTGTCATATCTACTTTCAGTTATCATCCTGTTTAAAAAAACGTATAAAGAAACTTGTTTAAAACATAATACCACTGAGACATAAAATTCAAGCTATTAATACATGAAGTTTAATAAATAAATTACATTAATACATGTATTGATCACACCATCTACTTTAAAAATAAGTTGAACAGCCCCTCTGGTAATATAAAACATGAACAAAAAAAGTACAGGTTTTAAATGGTATCTGGATTATCTCTCTTCCCCAAAATGCATCACTCATCCAGTAACACTGGCAATTCACCAAGACAATTCTTGTCTTTCATGGAGTGCATCTGCAAAAATAGATTTCTGAATCAACATGCACATTTGATGACAAATCACCTTTAAAAAGTCTTCTGACGTTTGTTAAAAGTCAGACTCGGGTATTTTTAAATTACCAAGACTTTAAAAACACTCAGAGATGAAAAATAACTTTATGTAATATTTATACTGTATATTTCTATATAAGTCCTATTATGGAAAAAAGTGAACGGTGAATAAAATATTTGTCGCAAGGACAAAAGACAAGACTATCAGACAGGATCAAAACATGTTCAACGCACAAGGACTTACACTTTCCTAAGTTGAGGGGTAAGGTTTTCAAGACTGACTAGCATGTTGGAAAGCCTCACTTCTGACACGTGCAATCGGATACATACCTAATATTCACTGGAGATGTTAATTTTAGCACACCACATCACAAATCTTGTTTGAAATAATTAGCTGGAAAGTACAGTTAAAGTTATGAAAGAATGAATGATTTTTGTAGACTATATCTATGATAACAACGTGAAAGGAGGAGAAAAATCTGAATATTTGTTGAAAGTTTTGGGCTCAGACATTTTCATCCTCAGGCACCAGGTCATGAGTATAGTAGAGAAATTGGGTGCACTTCCATGAAACTGGAAAGCTGTGTCAGGCTAAGGCAGCTAAAGAAGAAGGGTCCGAGGTGATGAAAGGGGGTAATACTGGGATAGAAGAGCTAATAGTTTTACTCTCATTTTTATTCCCTTTGACTTGAATACTTTTGCTGTGTACTAATTTCAGACGAGCTCATCTCAGCCCAGAAAAATAAAAGAAATTGCATTAAAATTGAAGAAACTGTGCCAAGTCAGCTTTTTCATTAGTAAACTATGCAAAACCTTATTGTGCTATTAAGGTACACAAACCAATTACTAAAATACGTAAAATTGAAATAATGAACATGCAGTTTGATTAGGTGAAGACATAAAAGTTGTGGTAGTAAAATCAACATTTGAATCAATAAAGTTTATGAAAATTAAACTAGCAGAGCATGCATATATTACTTAAGTATGCAAGCATTACTAAAGCGTTCAAAATTTATAGTGAAAATAAAGAAAGTTTTGTTTTCATCTAAAATGGTATTGTATATAGGCATGAATTCCGTCACCTCTTTAGGGCTAAATAAATGCACTAGGTGATGCTTTATATCTCTTTTCCTCTGCATCAAATCTCTTTTCAGTAATTGTCTCATTTTTCTCATCTTGGAAACTTTCAGGATATTGCTTTTAGTGCTACAAAGTATTCAAATAATCACAGTATCACACAAGCAAACAACAAATAGCATTTTTACACTTAGAAAGTGCAAAAGAAGGTACACATGCCAAATTGCCTAACCCATGCTGGACACAGAAATGTTGCTTCTGAGCTATGACTGGTAGTTTCTACGAAAGAATATTTCTAACCGAAGCTGCTAAAATTTCAGCTCTGATGCTTGCTCAGTTTCTGGACTTCAGAGTCTCCTTTTCAAGAGAAAATAAAAAGAAGTAATTGCAAAATCAAAATTTCAAGTTAGTCTTTGTATTCCGTTTGTAAAAATGTATTCATAAAAATATGTACTGAGAACGTGAGCTCACCAAAGCCAATGGAGGATGGATGATTTCCTCCCATGCATTCACATTTCTATCACAAGATTGTTCCATACACACAAAAGCAAAGGGTCATATACTATGCAAATGGCAATAAAAAGAAACCCCATATCAAGTGTGAAAACCGCTTCTACAAATAGAAGCCATCATGTGTAACAACACCTTGAGGGCCACTGTCAATTGCTAAAAAAAAAAAAAAAAAAAAAGAGCAGGAAAAAGTGGTTGCTGCCTAGGAATGCCTATCTACTCTATTTATAGCCCTTCTGCTTCCTTTATTATCCCAAATTGTCACATTTACCTTGATCTCTTTCTCTTGCTCCAGAGATCCATTCAAATGTTATTTTCCCAATGAGGAAGCAAGTCTTTAAGCAGATTTGTTATCATGAGTTTAGCAACTACAAGGCTAATTGATCCCTCTACTTGCTGGGGTATCTGTTCGTCTGCTGACCAACTTAGTCTTCAAACCCTTTTTGTGGCCTTTGGCAACAGATCTGTGTCTCTCCTCTTCATATCAGGCAAGTGAGATCACATCCTCTAAATGCTCACCAGTGATATCCAATTGCTTGAGGGTTTAAAACAGTTAAAAGGGACATGTTGCTGTTCTTTTCTCTTGTAGTAGTAGTAGCTGTTGTTAGCCTTATCCTCATGTTTCAGTGAGTTTTCTCCCAGCAGGGAAGCAGCCTGCTGCAGGGTGCTTTGCTGCTTTCAGACATCTCTAATTAGGTCCCTATCTGATTTAGCAAGAAGTCAATCCTGTCCCCAGTCATCTTGAAAGCTTTACAAATCTTGGCTTTCTGAAGATCCCAGGGAGAAAACAGCTTCCTACCTATCCCATAAATAATCTTTTCTACTTGCTTTGAAAGCATTTTCAAATACCCTAACCACCTCTCTAAACAAAATCGGAGCAATTAAATAGGAAAACATGAAGACATACATTTCCATCTGTAGGAAGGTTAGAAATGTTCCTGAACGAAGAAAAGGCCTTTTACTAGCAGGGTTCACAAAGCAACTCCAGTACACTTTCACAATAGCATGATATTATTTGAATTTCAGCATCATTTCAGATTTTTTTTTTTAAGTTTATTTTTAGTTAATTAGACTGGTTAAAAAAAAAAGGCTCACCAGTGGAATTCATTAACATTTTCTCCCAGCGTTTGGTCATTTCTTGCTTAGCAGGTACAGAAGGAAAATGGAAGAAGCAGCTGTTCAAAAGCTGGAAACAGAGTCTGGAAATTGAGACAAGTAGAATACAAGCATTGATTGTGTGTTTGAGTTCCCCCCTGTGGCCTTTTAGAAGGAAATGTAAAGTTTCCAGAGTCTGAAGAGATTATTTCTGTACATACAACACAAGTGGGATTAAGAACAAGCAGTTTCCCTGATAGTGAAAATTGAAATAATAATAATACTCATGTAAACCCCTAAAACGTACATGAGCACTTCTGTGGCATTCGTCCCCAAGGGCTGCCCATCTGAACTCAGTGATTGCCAGTGAGGTCCAGCTTTCTATGCAATTTTCAGCTCAAATGCCTGGGAGCTTGCAAGATTCATACATCTTTCATAAAACCATAAGAAGCCCTTGGTGAGAGGTGTTGAGTGCACTCAGCTCACAAGATCAGGCCACTAGAAAACAGAGAAATGAAAAAAAAAGAAGAAAAAGAAAAAAGAAAACACAACACTAGGCATGCAGGGGAGCAGACTGGTTGTTGTCTCACTCTTTTCTCCACATCCATTACTTATTGCTGTCTATGGCGGGACATAAAACTAAATGGTCAAACCTCATATTTTTTTTTCGTTCTTACACAAGGTTATAGATCAAAGAACTATTTCACATGAACTGTTCCACTGCAACTATATGAACATTTATTCAGGCAGGAAATAAATTACAGCATCTGTATGAACATCCACATTTCAATAACGTGCAAACTTTGAATTTTTAAAATTTCTTCTCCAAGAAGAATATATTCTACAAGAACCGTCAAGTCTAAACAGGGAGGAGGGAAGAGCTTCAGACACAGCAGGGAATACAATTCAAGCCAATAAGAACGTCAGTGATTGACACCACTGAGAAGACACATCTTGAAATATCTTATACACAGCTCAAGAAATAGCAATAATTGCCAAAACCCATCAGGAATGTACCTATATCTCATGTGTAGTTATCACTGGCAGGCATTAGAACATAAATTATTAATATGAAAAACTAAAAACACAAAGGGAAAAGATGCATTGAATAGTAACAACTCTATCTTTGCAAGGCCCGAACCAGCTTAATATTGAATGTAAAGAATATGCAAAGATCCAAGCCTGTTGCTACTCAGCCTATTGTGATCCTGACTACAAAACCCAATAATGAGATGGTTGAGCTAGAATTTTTGTTAAAAGCATCCACGAGGATGGATTTCCCACTCTTCCTCATGAATTCTTCAATGATTAATTGCTGCCACTTTTACCAAACAGCATTTTATTCCTCTCACTTGAATTTTTCCAACTTCAGTTTTCAACACTGGAATTCAATTGGAACTTGTCTCTCTACTGGGTTAAAGGGTCTGCTCATCTTGGATATATTCCCCCTACGTAAGTGTCTCAATCATTACTAGAGCTGCTCTGAACCGTCTCTCTGATAACTCAGAGGAACTGTGCTCCCCACACCTTTCCTTAGTTAGGTCTTCAATACAGCAAGCCTGCCTGTGGACGAACGGCTTCTGCCAGCAGAGTTAGGGACAGGGGGAAGGGAAGAGCAGAGACTTTGGCTGATGCAGAAGCTGACAGAAGTTCCAGCATAGGTGAGATTCCAGTAGTAAAGTTAATGCTGCTGCTGGTGTCACCTCTCACTGTAGCACGGCCCGGCCCAGGGGAGTGAATGCAACGAGTGCTTTCCAGGTTATAGACTTAACCAGCATCACTAACATACACTCAGCACTGCTGGCCAAAACATGCCTGGACCTTTTTCCAGAATCACATTCAGCTTTCTAGTGTGCGCATATCAGTAAATATCAAAGCTAACCACCTTATCCTAAAACTAAAACCAGGACATCTGCACTGCTAAGGAGGTCCATTAGGATATTGATGTGTAAATGAGCAGACAGGCTCGAAATCTCAAGTTAACTCTAATTTAAGGGCTACTTGGAATAGAAATTCGCAGACACAGCAGGTCACTTCTTTGGAACTTGGTTTTACATGTCAATACGCAGCATGCTCCCCTCCTTAAAGGTATATGAGTATCTGGAAATGGATCACAAGGTAGCAAGGGGTTGTTTGGGAGAGGGTTTGTGTGAGAAATAAGATTTTTTTTTTTTTAATCAGGCCTGTGAGTAAAGATTGTGAAAATTTCCACATATTGGACACGCAGAGTGATAGTCAAATAAAAAAGAGTTTTGCTGCTTGCCACTGTTTTGGAAGCACATTAGGTATATTGTAAGGAACTTACCTGTGTGCAAGTCATCTTTTTGATCCACGACAGAAGAACCAAGCAACAACAACAACAACATATAAAGAGATCAGCACACTAGAGGCTCAGGAATCTTCAGGAAAATACCTGCAGATACGTCCACACATTATGGCAACCCCAAAGCTGTGTGACACTGACTACTGTTAAAGTGGAGGTTGGGGAATGCACCCTTTCGTGATGCCACATACAAAAGCTCTGTGAAAGCTCCGAGAAAACAAGCAATCCATTAGAATGTGTGGGAGCTGTTAAATAACTTTCATTCCACAGGTAATAACAGGTAACAACCAAAGCCAATGACATTTCTCCTGCCTGGCTCCTACCTTCTGTTACATACGTTGCATTATTTCCAAATGGTGACAAACAAAATTGAATGTTTCTCCAAAGGTCACAGCTACCACAGCTTTTATTTTCTCATTTGATTTAGTGCATTAGGGTCTTGTTATTTATTCTATTTTATCTGTTCAGTGAAATAAATCATTTCTTCTCTGGATGGAAACCAAATGTTATTTAGAACTGAGTGAATATTTCACAGCCTCTCCAGTCAATTCAGATTTTCTTTCTGTTCGTTATTGCTTATGATCAGTTTGCTATTTGTTATCTCAAATTGGGGATAGTAGTTCAACCTAGATCAATGGAGGATTTAGGCTGCCACAACAAAATCAGTTGAATTCTCAGCATATTCTTCTGCCCACCAGCAGAAAAGCCTTCAGGTAGGACTATACCACTACATTTGGGGAAGCCTGTTCAAGTTTGCCTTTGGCCTTGATTAGGACACACACAGCTGCCCTACAAAGCACAAGGGACAGATTGGCAGCTCCCAGTGCACTTCCCAAGTGAAGAGCATTAACTTTGTAGTTAGAGCCACTGCATGCAGGAAGAATATCTGAGTCAGAACCTTAACTTTGGTCACTGTGGCTCCTTCTGCATAGCTGCTTGGGCATCAACACAGATCTTTCACCTAGACCTGGGTTTTACTGCTTCTGGTTATAGTATAAGACAACAGTCTTGCTCTAGAAAGGATAGTTGTGTCTTTCACTGAGACTGTGGAGCTCACCAGTCGCGGTGACTCTGCAGGGAGAACAGTATCGTGAAGCCCCGGGTTTCCATATCCCCCCCACACAGTAGGGAATCACAAAGCCAATCACTGCAGATCCGCATGCTCGGGTAATTGTTGGAAATGTGCTGGCTGAGCATGTGCAGAGAACCAGAGCCTTTCTTTGCCGTCTCCTGTCCCTCCTCAAAGGAGCTCTGCCGTCAGGAACTATGTAGGATAGGTTCAGAAATTAGCAGGCAACATCTTCCATTTGGAATAAATGTTTTTGCTTTGGTGGAACACAAAAAAATTCTTGGATACACATGCTCTGAGTCCCTCAAAATAAATATTCTATATAACAAGATGCTACAGCATTTTCACTCTGTCAGGCCAAGCCACTAAGACTACTTTCAGTAAGAGTACATGATGTTCAGTAACAGCCTGAAACAAAGACTCCACCTGGAATGCAGCTCTTGGAGCACAAGTATCTTTAAGAGGCACATCAGAATACTTAGGTTTTTCAGCTTTTCAACAACTGGAAAAAAAGATGACCAAAATAATACTGAATACTGCCCACCAATTATGTGGCATTTGACAGCATAGCACTCTGATTTTCTCTGAAAGTACAACTAATAAATACGTAAAGGTAACAAGCAGTGACTTTTCCTTCGCCTGCTGTTTCGCACTGAGATTTCTATCACATATGTAAAGTCCCAAGAGATTCCATATGGCACTTGATAAATTTCAACTAGTTGATTTTGTTGCCTCTTCATCTATGAAAACATCAAATAGATGTTTCAACAAATTCCTAATTGTCACCCTGTGGTAATTTCTGAATTCTACTTAGCTATTTAGTATTTGGCTACTTTGATCATTAAGACTGCTGATCTTCACACAACTTCAAAGTCCAAGTAACTTCCCACCTTTTTTCATTTTTGAGAGATCCTGTCATAAACAGCAATAAAATGTTCTTCATCTTCATTGACTACTTACTGGAAAATGATCTGATTTCATGGCATGGCTTGACTTTTAAAAAAGACCTGATATATTTTGCAACTTGAAGGGCCTTGCTCCAGTTTGAATTGCATGGAAACAGCTAGCTACACTGCAGAAAAGGTCCACTGAAATATAGGGCAAAAATCCCACTGTCTCCAGAAGCATTCAGGTTTCCTGAGCTGCTTAAAGTAAAATCATGCCTAAGTGGTGAAAAGCAAGTCAAAGAAGAAACTGTGTGTGCACGTACCAGAATATCCACGTGTGCATAGATTTTCTCCCCTGTATTCATGAAAGTACAACACTTCTCAGGTCTTGCCTTACAGCACGGCTAACTGACGATTATGCCTAGTACAAGCACAGATTTTTCCATAAAGGAAAGGAAGTCCAAGGGAAGTGGAATTTCCTTCAATATCATATGCTTTTTAATAAATACTTTGGCAATATTCTTGTAGTACAGTACAATTTGTTAGCCTTTATGGCACGCAACTAAATTAATAGCACCTACACAATCATTTTTATTACTTCAGGTAGAAAGATCAGAGCCTTCTAAATGTAGCTGAGTAACTGTAAATTACTGTTAACAATTACCTGAGAGAGAAGGAAGTGGAAAGTCACTCCACATTGATGATTACTTTCCGTTCTTCCTTGCCACTTTTGAAATGGAAACTTTCAAATAAAATGAATAAAAAATATAAATGAAATAAAGGGGAGGCTAATGGGTTGTAAGCCCTATATCCCTACCATGGCTACTGAGGACTTTGTAGCTAACCATCAAAGCCATTCTTTACAACTAGCAGGTCATCAACCATTATGTTGTTAAAATCCATTTTTTTTCATGAATCCAAAGTATTTTGAAATCTTTTAAAACCTAGGATTATAAAAACAACCTCCCTACAGGGAACATATTTTAAGTCAAGATAATATACCTAGTTTCCACAATAATAACCTGGCCATCTCCATAAGAATACACAGCTAACTCTGCATTACAGTCCTAGTACTAGCAAAGCAACTGATTTGTATTTAAGCCAGTAGCAGTATGCTTCCCAGAGCGAGCATTTACAATGTTTGCATTTACCACTGCCACGGCAGAATATGGCTGTGGCAGTTCACAAAATAAAAAATATATTTTAATCTAGATCTCACTTCTGATCTCATTTATAAGATGTTAAGAGAATTCCCCACAGAAGCCCATGAATGTGCTCAGATACATCTGCGTCAGGAAGAAAAGAATCACCTAGAAGACTAAGACTTGTAACCAAACATTGATCTGATGTGGTAATTCACAAATGTCGCAGTGATGAACACTGGTTTCCAATGGCTGTGAAAAATCAGCTCCTTTGAAAGGACATACAAGTTATGTCTACATCCGCGAATTCCGCAGCACGGTAGGAACAAACCTATACAGCAAAGCAGCCAATGCCCACACATATGTTGCATACATGGGGGTCTTCTCAGGACTAGCTGCAGTCTGATCTTGTGGAGTGAATGTCCATGAGCCGATCTGAGAGCATGGGACAGACCTGCACATCCTTATGCTTTGCTTATGCTTTGCTTTCTCAAAGAAACTCAGCTCCCACACTGCAATGTGAACTGGTGTGTGGCAAATGGGGATGGTCAGAAAACATTCTTTAAAGCAAGTTCCCTCTCTGGATGAGATCCCCAGTTTAGTATATAACCTTAGAGACTGTTGTTTCAGCTGGTTTTGAAGAAGTGAGAGGACATTTGATGTTCAAGGCAAAAAAAACAATTCAAGGAAGGCTGTGGGAGGATGCAAGTGAGAGGCTCTTTACAGAACTTGATCTGGAGGCAATAAGCAAAAGAGAACTATCAGAGAGGGGAAAACAAGAAACAGCAGCAAGAGAAACAGTGAAAAGCTTAAAGGAATTGCTTTGTTCACTTGTTGGAGGTGAAGCAGCAAGAGCAGATACATAAGAGGTGGGTGAAGACGGAAGAGAATTTCAGAAGGCTCACAAAGATGCATGTTTTCGGGTACTGCTCGATATGTAGGACAACCGACATGCAGAGTCATGCAGGACTTGCGGTCACCACTGTCCTTTGCTGGCCTTTAGTGGGCACTGAGCTGAAGGGAAATGTGGCAACAGCTATAGAGATCAGGGATATGGCAAAGGAACACAGAATTTGGCACTCTGGATCACAACTTTGTTCCATCACATCTCAGCTCCACCCTTTGCCCTCAGTCATACTCAATACCCAGAGCCTCAGCACAGAAGGCTCTAACAGTGCCTTGCAGTGCAGGCACTGCAACAGACATGGTCTACAATGCCTGGAGACAGAATAATTTTCTGCCTGCTATTTCTATCTGTAAGTATTAGATTTCACTACAGCTTGTCGGATACGTACATATTTTACCCAGTCCTTTAAAATAATTCCAAGAATTTGACACACTGGCTTCCAAGAAGAGAGCAAAGAATTCCAAAAGGTGTTTTACATGGTGTGAAATTGCAGGTTCGTTCCTTTGTTCTACATTTACTAGTAATTAATTTCCTCTAGTAATCCCATATTTGAATCTTGGCACTATAAAACTGAGGGGCTGAACGCAAGCCTTCAAAGGCAGAAGGCGGATGGACTAGTACAGATTCCCCTGTAATAATGCAGATTTTATTTTTTTGAGGAAGCATTTTGGTAATGTTCTTATCATAGCCTAAGTGAAAACACAGCATCTGGTTGGAGAAATAAATAAATGAAATTCAAATAGGAATTTACAAAGAAAAGATATTTAGCTTGCCCAGAACATGTATTTTCCTCAGGCTAGCCTCTCGCCCTACATTTATTTGCAGGAACAAAGACAGCAGAGCTGTGATGGGAAGCAAATACACTTTATTCTTCAGGTAAAAGGGGATACAGAATGGAAATAGCATTAAGTGGTGAAAATACAAATTAAAAACATTTCTTTTTTTGGTTAAGACAGAACTATATAGCTAATCTCCCTGTGTCTAACACTGGTATTCTGTTTTAAAGTATATACACCTACCTACCTATCCTTATTTCTAAAGCTGCCATCCCAAAGTTTGTGGGATCATAAATACAGAAAGAATTTAGACTATCATTTTTAAGATCTTTCCAGCTGCAAGTTTGCTCAGAAACCTCTCATGCTAGTTCCAGTAACTCTTTTATTTTTTTTCCTCCTCCATTTTTTTCTGTTTATGTCTCCCTACTAGAAAAAAAAAAGTTGCATTTTGTTGCTTTCTGGATTCAGAGAAATAGCATAGCATTGGCCAGGTGGAAATCAGTGGAGAAGTCATGTCCTTCAAAATGCAAAAGGCACTGAAGTACTTTTCTATACTCTAGGGTGAACCTCACCATCTGCTATGTTTGTGGCTAAGAAAGACTGACCTCCCTTTGTATCAGACAAGAGTAATTCTGCGCATTAAAAGAAGTTTAAACAGAGAAGATGTAACTGCCTAATTTGCAGGCTGCACACAATTTCTGCACACAAGACAGCGAGCATGCACAAGGCATTTATTTTTATTTTAAGGTGATGAGTATTTTACAGCCTATTTAACTCTCTTTGGTTAACACTTTGCTCAGGGATCCTACTCTCTCCAAACACAAAGGTCTATTTTGCAATCTCCTCCCATGTATGCTCTTTATCAACTGATGAAAGAAAGCTATAAATGAGCAGAGAGGGCAACATCCCCCCCCCAAAATTCCAAATATGATCTGTCAAATTCCCACAACACGGCATTCAAGATCTTAAGTAAACATGGCAAACTGTCAGTCACCAATTTCCTATTAATGTCTGAGCGGTGGAGAGGCCTTCATTTCTAAATCGTGATTCTGACCCTTCTTACGGAACAATTATCTGCTGTGATTTCTAGCTAAAAGGAGCCCAGTAGCTTTCCTGTGAGTAAACAGCTCATTAATGTTGGAAGTTGGGTTTGTGCTCAAAGACTGTCCTATGTAAATCAGAGCTGATGAGCACTTAACTAATCTGTTTACAGACCAGAGCTGCTGGGCAGGCCTCAGTGATTTTCTATCAAAGCAAAGAACCATTCTTTATGGGCATCTGGTTGTCCCTGAATAGGTAGTTTAAGCATATACCCTTGCTTCAAAGAAAGATCAAAGGATTTATTACTTCTAAATGAGTGCATTATTTCCACTTACTACTTTCTTGTTTGCAATGTGTTACTAACAGCACCATGGCAGAGTTACCTCAAGACTGACTAAATTTCTTGTAGATTCCTGAATGTGGTTTTAGATGTTACGTGTAGCCTTTAGCATACCGTCCGTTACATAGATGGGCAAGGAAATAAAACACAAACAAAGAGATTAGGACATCCATTTACAGAAAATGGATTTTAAAAAACAAAGCAAAACAGCTGCAACTTAATGTATGAAAATGCCCATTTCTCATTTTTACTGTAAATGTAAATAATGAGCCTGTTTCAAAATGACAGCCACAGTTCTGTGGAAAGAGCCAGTTTTGGCTCATGTTCATATGAAAGAGATACACATCACTCCTGCTCTCAGCTAAAGCTGAGATACCACAGTCACGAAGTAGCACAACGACCAGTTCAATGAACAAATTCCTATTACCCCATAAATGCCTACCATCCCCATCCTCTTGGCTTACTGTTTATAGCTCCGTTTACTTATTAAGCCTGGAAGAAACAAGGGAGACACATTCATTATGTGCTTTCTGGCACTATTGGGAGCACATGGAAAGCCAGTAAGACCTAACATCTTATTTGCACACACACTGAGGCCTACAGTTAGCTCAGGCACAGAACGGAGAAAGGAATTTTCAGGAGGAAGTGCAGAAGTAGATTCCAGGCAGCCAGGGCCAAGTCAGACAAAGCTGCCAACACTACAGCCACAAGTGGCCCCAGGGAGAATTTGGAGAGGCTGGTGTGATGTTTATTGCTCAGACTTCAGTGCTGGGTGGTGTAATGTGGGACAGGAACTGCTTTCTGCTGCCTGTGACTTTAGCAGTGATATCTAAAGATAACTGTGGGCTCAGTGTCTCCATCTTCCTCATGGTGCCGGCAGGAGCAGACTGCGGCTCGCTTATCTGTCTAGACGTGGAACCATCCTTCCCTGCTAGGCCTAGGACTAGGACACAGCGTAAGATTCTGCCTATTTCTTCTCTATTTAACACAGGAAAAATTTTGCATTCACATAAGCTAACACAGTACCTATCCAAGGAAAAGCAGAGGGAAAAAAAGGCATAGCAATGGGAGGTGGGCACAAACACCAATGTCCATGCAACAGAAACATTTTGGCATTAGCTCCTGTGACAGCTGACAACTTACTGATCTCATTTTCTTTAGCAGTGTTTTTCTCCCCTTCTCCTGGCAGGGACTGGAATTGGCTATTTCAGAACATTAAGAGCAAACGCAGCCCTGTACAAACACAGTTCAGTGCAGTGATAGAACAACGTAATAGCCCAGGTTAAGCGTCTGCAGCAGAGCTCATAGCAGAACTGGACCCTCTGCAGAAAGCTTACTGCAAGTGGAAGAAATACCCAGCCAGCTGGTACCCTGGTATACACACATCCATACATACCTCTTGGTTGCAATGAGATAGACCTTTTATGAGTACCTGACTGCACAGGAGTCCAAGTGTATCTTAAATCCATGCATCTGAATGAAGCTCAGAGTAGATTCAAAAGGCAGTGACTCTGGTCTCTCTTATAGACTGCAGTCTGGCCTGCCTACCACTATCAAACACCATCAAGAATTCACATCACAGTTACAGGTAACATACAACAAATCGTCAAACTGCAAAATTCTGTCACACATGGAAATATATAGCTATAGATACACACACATAATGACACTGAAAATCATTACTTCCATGAAAGAAGCCTTTTTTTGCATTAAAGCCTGTAGAAGAGAATGGGGCTGAGGAGAATGCCTACCCAAATATGCTCCAGTTTTATGTAAGGTTATACATAACATGTCAGGAATACGATGGGAGCTAGGGATTTGAAATGGAACAGGATAGCATGAAACCCAGGAGGGAATGTGAGTGAATGTGAGCTAAGAACTACCAATTAAACCATCAGGCAGGGGACTTGTCTTAGGCACTGTGCAAACAGAGGAAGAAATAGCAGGTCATAAGACTGCTAAATAAGACTGATCCAGCAACAACATCTAATGCACTAGCCTACTATTTGCCATCAAAACGTTTTATAGCCACAGAGAATGTAAAATGCAAAACCAGCATACTGCTCCTAGCCACACACTAGGTACTGAAAACAGCCTACCTACACAGCACTCAGTTCAGGCTAGTGCCCAAGTATTCACTCAGCTTCCCAGGAATGTCACTGGGACTAGAGAGCTGCAGTTGTGCAAGCAGACAAGCTTACAGCTGGCTCAGGTTCTGTCTGCAAGCAGTTATTACAGCCCAGTTAACACTGTAAATCACTGGGAAGAAAGCAAGGACCAAGCACTAAGTGCACAAGGAGATTTTGAGAAGTGTTCTTTATGTTATTTTCTGGATTGCTTGCTCTCCTACAGCCTCTGGAGCTGTGAGTAGCCTGCAGAAATTTGAACTAGTTCGGTCATGCATCTCAAACGAAACGATATCCATTTCTGTGAACACAACAGTAACACTTTGTATTGTCATATTTATATTATAATATCATTTTCATTTCTTTCCAGAGTAGCTATATTTCAAGTATGAACAAGTTACCTTTATTATCAGTTGTATTTCAGCTGTATTTGTCCAGTGTTTCAAGTCTTTGTGAAATCAGTGAACTTCAACAAAGATATGTTAACATATTAATTATTTTCAGACATGACATCTACTTTAACAAACAGAACCCTGCCAGCACCAATAGAGCCTCAGTGAAGAAACAGAGTAAGTTATCTCTGACCTTAAAGGAAAAATCAAGTTCCCATCTCAGGGTCAAGGTCAAAAGAGGAGCTGGGAGTAAACGCAGAAAGAAAAGCCAGACTTTTAATTACGCAGTAATTATAATGAGACATTTAGTACTTTTAAAAGATTTATCTACCTGTTTCAATTTATCCCAGGTGCTTACAATCCATGATGACTGCATAAAATGCCAAATCAACCAAACAAAAAAACGCCATACTGCTATATATCTATTGAACACACCAAGCATAACAATATTCATTCTCTGTCCACCTAAAAAAAAAGAAAAAGTGATTTTTACTATTACATATTGGAAACAACAACAACAAAAAAAGTGGGACTGTGCTGCAAGCAGGACAGGCTGTGACAACTCATATATGGAAAGTAACAAATCTTGAAAATACCAGTAGCCTTTAAAAAGCATCCATTACATGTACATGTTACATCCACTACATGTAAACACCATCCATTACACTGTTGCACTGACTGACAAAGATGTCTCTCCTATTTTGAACTTTTCAGAAGCAGGGTTTACTCTAATTTTCAGACCTTACTTAAGCTAGTCCCATTACTTTTCAGTTTTGCAATGCTTGCAGCAAGAGTTCTAATGAACTTGATAAGGAAGTGAATGAAAAGGTTTCCCCTGACTTTAAGAGGGTCAGATCATAAATCTGAAATACTTGAGAGGACCCTAGCTCCACATGTTGTTCCAGTGCACCAAGGAAACACAGTAGAGGCTTCTAAACTGCATCAAACTTTCCACACAATATTGCTAGACCACCTCTTGTTGAAAAGCCAGGCCATACTCTAAAGCTTTCTCCAGCAAAGTTAAATTACATTGTTTCTTATGTGGGGGAGCAGAAGATGATGTTGAAGATGTGGAGCCAAATCAGAAGCAGCAGGTATCACTACTAGTCAAATTAATAGCCTGTTTCTGGATAATTTTGGTCTTTTGAATCAGAAAGGGTAGACTAAAAGCACAGAAAGACAACTACAGTACAAAACCAGCAGTCCTCGTATGACAGCAGCCCTCCTTCACTTGCCATAGGAGCAGAACGAGTCTTCCTGCTCCATAAACCATTTAATAAAATCTTGATGTGAGCAAGAGCCATAAGATTTAGACAGCTGACAAGATGTAGCTCTGTTCCCAGGCAGGAAATGAGAGCAGCTATTCTGTCTCCTACAGCAGCTCTATCAGCCACCATGGGACAAGCCTGGGATAGAGAGCAGCGATATCAGCTTCAGCAGCTTCTGCTGAGTCCCTTCCTCTCCCCATCACCACCCCGGTGCCAGCAGTGCGGCACGATCCACGTCTGAGAGATGCACTCGAGCTGTGCAGGAACTGCAGCTTGGCCACATCTGTGTTGGAATCACGTGGTCATTCCGAAAAAAAAACCATGGAGAAAAATCTTGGCAGTATTGCAGTCGATGGCAAAATTCCCATTGATTAAAACAGAGCCAGAATACCACGTATAATACTTTCACTTGGTCAGAACGCCTCCTCTTCCTCCTGAGGCTTGTAAGAGCCATAAATAAAGTTAAAGCAATATAGTACTCAGCAGTTTTAATAGAAGGCCTCCTCTGTTAAACGACCACCAAAAATAGTTGTTTAAGACAAGTTATACTGAATCATAAATGAGAGAAGCCTGCTTAGGATCTTTTTTTTTTTAAACCATCACTACTTTTATTAGTTGTCAATGTTTTCCTGTTAGTCAATAAATGTATTTGATATAGGTGAGTTTCCAAAGTAAGCATGATGGGAGGGCTAGTTTAACATTCAAACTAATTTAAAAATAAGCTACCTCAAGCTTCCCTTTGGGACATTTACAAAATATGCAGTTAATTTGTTGCACCTAATTTGTGTGTATATACTGGGAGGTCATTAGTGCAGAAATTCAACCAATTTTACAATCTTTCTGTTCAGCTCAACAAATTACTGTTTTCAACACCTGTTTCTGGTGGTGACAATAGTTTTAGTGCTTGCTTGATTTCCATAGACAGGAAGCTTGCCCTAAGCAGAGCAAAAAGATACATTATGTAGATATGTATATGCAGAACAGATGAAGCTACTATTAATAACACCTCTAGGATATGTGCCCATTTACACAATACTTCCTTCAGAATTAGGAAAAAAAAAAAGTGTTTTCTAATATGAATTGCATTATTGGCTTCAGGTATTGTAGGTTATTAAACATTTCAAGACACTTTCTATAATAAGACTTTTAAAAGAGTTGTTTCTAACTTTGCCAAACTAACTGCTTGGTCTAAAATTCTACATGCTGGCTGGCTGCCCTCAAGTTTTTTTTTTTTTTTTTTGTTTCTTGTTTTTAATTTAAGCCAAAATCCTCCTCCAATAAGGAGACCAGAGAACATTTTGTTGGTTTGCCAAAATTACATCTGGCAGCCTTTACTGCAGCTTGAGAACCCCTGCGCTTTGGAGTAGGTACGTAAAATTTGAACAGAAGTAGTGGCGGAGAAGAAACGAGCCTTATGTTTCCCCAGGAAAGTCTGTTCAAATTTGCCTAAACTACAAATCTTTGGGAGAAAAATAACGATAACAACAAACTTTCCACATGTTTAACTGGAACTTTATGATTTCAGAAGCTAAAATCTTCAAAGAGGCTGCCTCTCTGAGCATGTTGCCTTCCCTCACGGCCCGTGGCATTTCTGTGTGCACACGGATCATCTTCCAAAAGCAAACGAGGGGGTTACAGGCCAACACCGTCATAGCGACTGCTCTTAGCTGCCCTCAGCTGGAGCTGGACACTAGAAGGAAGCACCTCTCAGCAATCCTACTAATATCAACCGCCCCCGCAAGCCAAATACACAGCAGACAACGTAAACAGGCCTCTTCTGCAATCCCTCAGCTCATTCACTATACAATGTCCTAAGCAACAAGGATCTCATAGGCAAAAAAAATCCTTTGTTACATGGCCCCAAGTTCATCACAAGACTAGGGCCACCTTTTGTTTTACCTGAGAGGAGTTCCACAGGAAAAAATAAAATACTATGTGATCATGTATTTCAAGGCTGAGCCTCGCAGTTTGCCATGCACATGGTTGCACATTAATGGTTTTCCAGCAGTTGAGTGGTTGACTTTACAAGTTTAATAGTACTTATTGCAGCTTCTAATCTAATTTCAAAGAGTGAATGCAAGCCTGTATAAATGGTAGTTTTATTAAAGATGAACATTTTTTTTTAAAGTTTGCCCCCTATAGTGCTAAACTCACATATAAAGAACCCCAAATCCCTGATTGACCTAGAAAAGTATATATTTTTCAGAATAAACAGAAAGGAGAACTGATCTATCAGTATAGTTTAATGACTTTGGTATAATGTTACTAATGTGTTAAAAGCACTGTCCAAGTTCTTGGATTATTCACACACTTTTTGAGCTAATTCAAGCACACAATGTTGCTATTTGTATATGCATACATAAAATGTACTGTCATACAACCAGAATTCCAAAAATAGGAATGTAAAATGCTTAATTGATCACTAAGCCCCAAGTTAAGCGTGAATGGCTAGCTCCAGTGAAATCATTCGGAGTACTTGTCTTCATAAAACTAAGCACGCACCTGTACACTTGTGAGTTGAAGGAGTTGGTGACCATTTGGTTAATGAAATGTATATGCAAATATATTACCTTATTCATTTCACAATAAGAGCTCTTCAAGACCTTGCTTTTGCAAGACAATGTGTAGAAAACCAAGGAATTTAAAAATAAAGAAATAAGTACAAGCTTATATTTGTGTTTACAAGAGTGCACTAAAATAAAAAGCAAATAACCATGTAGTGAGTATTTACCAGTATAGATTTTTATTTCTTTTCAAAATAATAGGGTTTCCTTAGGCTTATAATACTGAATAATGCAAATGTACCCTTTGTTAGAATTTCCAGTAGGTGCTATTCTTGAGTTCTGAAAATGTGTGACAGAATACAGGAAGAAAATATAAAATTGAGTTAGCAAAATACAATAACAGTTTTACAAGAGGGGCACACATATTATGTTATTTTTAACTATGTCTATCAGTTAAACATGCTGTAACAGCATTCCAATTAGTTATATATGCCTATAACCTTAAACTGCAACCTGAATCCCAGGAAAAATTCACTACTGATCAACCCAAAGCTAGCAGATCCATGGGGAAAAAAAAGTCCAGTTCAAGTTGCATTTCTTCATTGAACAGATCTTCCCTTTTTACATGAAGAATTATTTTTTAATTTTAATAAATCACTATACATATCATTAAATCACTATATCTTTCTCTTACTGTTTAAGATTCTCTTAAATTTGTTGCCATAATGTTTGTTATTTTATATGCAAACAATCTAGCATTTTAATAAAAAAATATTTATTTATTGCCTTTAGTGAAAAAAAAAAACTTTGATGGTTCTTAAAAAAAAAAAAAAAGAAAACTCTGTCTGGCTAATTGCCAAACAACGTCTTCCTTTGATTTCCTTTTTTGAGAACTGATGAAAAATACTGGAGTTTGTTGTGATCTAGACAACCAAAGGTAGTCATCTTGTACGGGATCACGATGCACAGTGTTTCATTAAACACACATATTTCTCAAATGAGCTATAAGGATAAAAACAACAACAAAAATGTGTTCTGCTATCATGTCCATTGCTGAAGGGAGCTCACAAAGTTTCCTCCTCGCGTAAAAACTGGAATACAGATGAGAAGTCTTTCAAGGCATAGCCCTTTGCACACATCATCCTGTAGATCTGATGTGCCTGGGACCCCAAAGGGACCGGTGTCTTGGTGTTGGTGGCTGAAATCTGGGCCAGGCCAAGATCCTGGTGGAGGGGAAAAAGGGAGAAAGAGGACAGAGGAAGAAGGGAAGGAAAACACATTGGTGAAGAAACAACAAGGATATAAATAGCTATGTACATACTGTAGGTTATTTAGCTTTCATTGTAAGGAAAAGTGTATTGCCAACAAATGCAATACTCCAGCCTTAAATTCCATTTCAGGAAGAAGGGAGCCTTGTTTAATTTTTAATTTTTTTAAAAAATCAACTCAGTGTTATTCAACAGAAAACCACAACTCTAAGGCAGACATTCTCTTTCAGGATCAGAGGAATTTTAAGATTCCAGATCACTACACAATCTGTAAGCAAGACAAACTTTCTTTTTCCCCTCTGTTATGTCACCTCCAAAAATAAGATTCCCCTAACTATTCACTTAAACATCTCACGTGTGTTTTAATAGCACCATTTCTCTATTTGGGTAAGAGGACACCTTGTGTTCTAAAACAGGATAAAAATGAAGCTGGAAAACATCAACAAAATTGAAGTCACTTAGTGTATGCACATTTACTTTAACGTAACCATGTGATTAATGAAAAAATGATAGGCTCAGGCCACTTTGTGAATATGAATGGTTCACAGTCTAAGTGGAAGAACATATTAAAGGATTCCCTAAGGGACTCTCATAAGTCTGCTGCAATTCCAAATTTGCTTTAATGACTGAAGATAAAAGAATACAGATAGCACTTCCATTGTGTCTTCAGACACTTAGTTTGGGGCATAAAAAGAGGTGAGCTTGCCAAGATGAAGAAGAATTGGAAACCTGTCCTCCAAGAGCCCTTGTCAACTAGAGCTAGAATGTGAAATACAGAGGACACAACTAATACAGGCAAGTACCAGGTACTATAGCTAGTTCTATCTGACTAAAAGTAACTGGCTGTACCAAGAACTGTGAGCTGGGCTGGAGGATGTCTTGAATCATAAGCTGAACCGGAGACAGGCTATCAGCGAGAGAAAATCAAACATGAGACTGGAAATGTAAAGGCCTTGCTAGAGAACACCCAGTTTTGAGTATTGTATTTCAAGAAGGTTGCAGAAGAACCTCTCAAGTGTCACTAAGAAGTGCCTAGATTTTCTGTCCACTCAGGACTGTATATATAGGAATGCAGTATATATACATACATATATATATATATATATACACACATATATTTTTTTTCTCCTGCAACGAATCTTTGATATGGAAGATCTGAGAGCAGTAATACTGGTGAGAGAACCTTCAGCAGCTTGGGGCTGACTTACAAGACAGGTCTTTACTCTCTGTGCATCTAGATTTGAATTAGCACAAGAAAATTCACGATCTTACTCCACTCTCTAAATGTCACTTCGATCTGTAAATCGGCTCTATAAAGGTCATTCTGATACAAATCAGAATCACAGTTACTCTTCTTATTACCCTTGAATAGTCAAGATTTAGAAAATGGGAAAATATACATATCAGATGCCACAGAATCCACAATATTCTTCACTTGCCTCATGTGTAGTAATTATATTGAAAGACTCATGATCTGAGAGATCCAGGAATAGTTATGCTAACCTAACTTACAGGAGGGCATTCCATGACATATTCCTAGCCTCTTATAAGCCTTCTTTGTGAAATCTGTTGCCATGTTGTCCATGTCTTTCACCAAAGCTTAATTCACATCCTGGAATAGTCAAATGGCAAAACCATCCTACTCCAAACTTGCAAAGATAGTTAGATTTTCAGTGCTGCTCTACTCTTCTTTCTGAGGGGGAAATCACAGTAGTCCTTCAGGATTCTGAAGACTGCTACCACAGGCGGAATTCAATAAGCAAGTGGGTTCACTTTGAGACCCCAGTTCCAAGATGGCTGAAATTTCAGACAATATCGTAATAAAGTGGACCCTAACTCCAAAATGCAGGAGTCTTTTTCCTTCTTTTTCTCACATCCTATAAATTGCAGCTTTGAAGAGAAAATAAATAAAATAAAGCTTAGCGTCAGCTTCAAGTTGTCAAGCATTTTGCACTTTTTCTTTTGAAGTTGGAGATATCCTGAGTGAAGCAATACAAAACAGTTCTGACCTAAATTTGCCTTTTGTTGGCCTTCTTGGAAAGGTAAAAAATCAGACCACATCCTACTGGTTCTCTCTTCCATTTTGGAAGTGACATTTTCCAGACATCTCACTATACTGATTACAGTAACCACTCTTTCTCAGCCTCAAATGGTGGAGAAAGACTCTCTTTTAAGAGACAGTCAAAAGGTTTTTTTTAAGAAAAAAAATGTTCACTATGAAAATGCAGTTACTTAAGTCTATTTTGCAGTTATCTAAATGAAATTCTGCCATTCAGAATAAAATTCAAATGCTTACTGACAAGAGTCAGAAACAGTACGATCTCAATCTAGCTCTTCTAAGGATCCAAAGAAGACTGTGTTGTAAAAATAAGATGGGACTTCTGGCCTGCACGGAGTAATACTATGCTTTATTTTTTAATGCAAAATCTTCGCAGTAGTTTTTATATTAAGTTGTCTAAACTCCAGATTTCAGGATCAGATTTCAAGACCAAAGAGATTTTAGATATCTGGCAAAGCTTTCTTTCCCCAGCACCTAAAATTGGGATTCTCTGGGTTTGTTTGATAGATTTTCTTCAACTTCTACCACATCTGACACCTGAGCAGTAATCTAAAACTAAGTTACTGCTGAATTACTGCCTTCCTGAGCCACCCCTAGGTGTTATTCATTGTCACTCTCTTCCAGCTCAGGATTGTACCTAGATTTCTTTGCAATACAATTTTTCTTTTTTTCCTCTTGAATCACAAAAGCGTGTTTTGTATTGCTCAGAAAAGAAGTCCCCAAATCAAACAATTCACAAAGTACATGATATTATCATCTACCAAGAGGAAAGTAATAATAGAAAAAGTCTTTCCACAAAATAAGGTACCATGTATTAAAAAAGGTTACCATTGCACCATATAATTCCCTGACCATGAACAGCTCTCCCTTGGTTAATTATTCAAAAAAATTTCCATCTGTATTGAATAACAGAGCAATGTTAAGAGACACAAAAGGAATCTATTGCCTCTCCTCCCTGTTGAGGATTCAAGCTTGAAGAAGGCAGCCTACTACCTGGAGTCTAGAGGAAAGAGAGGCATAGTTAGAAGAGGTAAACCACAACGTGCACTGCAATATCCAGGTTTGATCCCTGCTCTAAGAATTTTCTTTTATTAAGTGCTTAATTTATTTTCTATTCACACATGGGAAGAGTTAAGTAACTAGGCTTAAATGAAAGTGAAACTTACTGAAAATGGCCAAAATGCCAAGCCGGTGGGGAAGACTCAAAGACTAGGAGGTCTGAAATCCTCTCCTGTATGAACTTAAATGCCTCCTTCAGGACAACATCTCTACTTAACTGATATTCAAAGCGTGAAATGGTTTCCAGTACTTACACAGTCAGATGGTAGATCTCCTCCAGGACCATTTTTGTAATTTATCTTAGGCAATCACTGTGCTAAAAGCAGTAGTTCAAGAGTCAGAGCCCTGTGACTCCTTCCTCCAGAGCTGTGTATCGTCTTCACAAGGATGCAGAGCCCTGACCTCCTTGCCTACTCTCCTCTGGCCTCTAAGAGTTTTGCTTTCCTGACCACAGATGACTCAGGCCAATACTTTTCCTAGAATAGCCAGGGCATGGCAGTAAGAGCACTCTCCTGGGATAAGAAAGCAGTAGGTTACAACTTCCCCAGGCTGAAAAGAACCTAAACCCCAGATCTCTCACTCAGTAGAGAGCGTGTGTTGTGTTAGCTGCCACAAACAAAAACAATGCAAGAGCAGCCACAGCATGGTGCAAGGACCCCAGAAAACTGGAGTCTACAGAAAGTATTGATTTCAAAGGATGTCCATTTTCTGTTTTCAGAATGACACTAGACAGAAAGACAAGCACCTAAGCAGTTCGCTCAGCAAAGAGTGGGATACTAGAGGGCATGTCCACTACCACAGCTTACAGTATCTGAAAGAGATTGGGCCAAAAATGTTAAGTGCCTATTCCATCTTTTGCACCTAATTAGATCAGCGGGACTTTCCTGAGGTACTGTCTTGAGTTTAGGCTCCAATATTTTACGTAAGTTATGTGAAAGATACAAAATGGCTTGCAGAATGTTTGCTGTAAAGACAAACCTCACAGGAATGGGTGCTCCTGGATTAAGTCAGTATTCAAAAAAAGTGCATGAAACGTCACTGAGTGGTTCTGCAGAAAGAGTAGCGAGGAAGAGAGTGCAGGTTGAGGTGAAGCCCTCTAGCCTACTCTCTAATTCAGAGCAACAATAAAAGGCCGGGGCCCCTTCTGCTTACCCACATTCATTTCCCTGTAATAATTAATTTTCACTGAGAAGGCTGTTTGCTAGAAGTCCAGCAAGAATCAACCGTAGCATTACATGCAAGTGCCATGTACCTTAGCCATGAGTGTTGCTCCAAAGCCACCTTGGTAATTATTAGCAGATGGTACTCCTTCCATCACTCCTGGAACAGGATTGTATGTGTCGCTTGACCAACAACGACCTGAGCTCATATTTAGGATTTTGGCCAGCAGCTTTGGGTCAAGCCCTAATCTGTCAAAGGTCAAGGAAGAGAAGTGTTAACATCAAAATGCACAAGACATGGGTGACTTGTTTTATATCTTAGGACCCAACCACCATTTCTCTCCCTTTATTATAAGTCATGAAAAATGACAGAGTATTGATATTGGGGGTGGGGATGCTGTATTTTAAATTAAAGAACATCAATCTACCATTTAAGCACCAGGATTTCAAAGCTTGTTCCTTTTACACTAAGCAAAGCCCCTTCACCTAGCAATTTTGAAAGTGCAAGCAAAATAAGGGTCCTCTGAGAACAGCAGATCTCTTGTATGCCAATTACTGAAAGGCATTCTCTGTTCTGCTACCTACTAGAGCACATACTTGTTCTTCATATCAAAACTATATTCTCTGAAGCTGAACAAAGAAAAGAATTCAAAAGCAAGAAAGAGAATGTGAAAATACCTGTGTGATGCGTTTATATGTGCTCATTTATGTATTTTTTGATATAAGCAAGACAATGCAAAGTGATCCTGCACTAACAATAGCAGTGATCAAAAATGTTACTATTTTCAAAAAATACTGCCACTGTACACATCTACATGTTCTTTGCTTTTATTAAATCTTCATTATGAACTCTTGCTTATGAAGCAGGTCTGCCTTGCACTATGACATATGCTATCCTTTCACAAACATACATTATAGTTCTGGGTCAACTGCTGATAAGGTTACTGATCCTGATAAAACAAAGGTTGGCCGAGTAGAAACATCATTTGTTCTATCACAGAGCTGATGGCATAAACTGCTGCTCAATGGGGACTCTAAAGATATTTCAACATAACAGAAAATGAAACCTCTTATGGATTCATATCTATGGATTCATTTCATACTAAGTTGCAAGTGTAATTTTATACCAACTGCATTTATACCAACAATAAGCAGCAGCAGTTTATACGAGCTCTTCAAAAAAATGCTGAGTTACACTCATCACAAAAAAGAGAGCTCTAAGGGTGCTTTAACCTCTCTATAGATCAACATTAGCTCTTACTTAGGCTTTTCAGCAACAGTCATGCACAGCTGTAAGGATACTAACACCAATTCCAGGCTCCGTAGCACTCAAGGTTTTAATTTGTAGGTGGGTAAAATTCATTACTAATGAAACAGTTGCTAAAATTTCTATGGGTTTATTCTAGCAGACATTTAAAGATTTTTAAAATAAGCCTGATAGTATGGTTCTTGCTCCTACAATGACATGTGTCTGCAATTCTCCCCACCTAATACAAAACAAAATAAGTTTTTTGTACTGAAAAGGTAGATTTTTAGCATTATTTTTGTGCAGTCTTATTTATGACAAAAGTCATAACTAGACTGTGGAAAGTCCCCCACCATCCTGAATGTGGTCCAGCCTTCTTCTCCTCCCCATTTTGCAAAACAGTCTCAACTGAAAGTTTTCAATTGCCATTAAATGCATACATACATACACACACACACACACATATATTTCCCACTTTCAATATATTTCTACAATATTTTAATCACACTTTTATCATACACAGTGCAAAGTCCTCACCAAGAGGCACTCTGAATAAATATGCTTTAATTGCTGTCACACAGAAAGCATATCGGAAGCAGACAATAAAATTTTTAACATAAAGTTGTATTTTTTGGCCAAAATAAATCTCTTGGTTTGTTTGTTGCCTTATTGTTATTACATCCAGAACGGTGTTTTTATGCTTGTGCCATATCTGGCTGCATGCAGAGGCCCCTAATTACAGCTGTGAGTAGCATTTATACCACAAGACATTGAGGTTATTATTTCAAAATGCACATAACCCTCCCAAAACCCCTCTTCTCACAATATAACAGCTACCTCTCTGTTAAAATATACTTTAAATGATATTTTTATGTTCTACAGATATTGTCTGCAGTAAATCTAGCATATTTTTGCTCTAGGGAAGGAAATAGGAAGATGGTGTCAGTTTAAATCTCTGTTTTTTTTCAAACTTGGGTGCTCTTAAACACCATGCAGATTCTCTTTAGGAGACCTGAAACTATTTTTTTTTTTCCTCCTTTGCAGCAAGTGTATCATTAATAAGAGCAAGTTAGAAGCGCTTTGCATTTCATCTTTCTGAGGATTCACCCACTGGTGCATATATAACTGACAGTTAAAATTAGACATATATTAAAATCAGTTACTGAAGAAGTCCTCTGTCTTCCACCGCGCCCAAAGCTTGTAATGGTCTGAAACCAGCTAGAATATACAGTAATTGTCATTCAGTGAGAGTCTATCCTAGAAAGTCATGCTTCAGTGGAGAAGACTGAGTTTCCATTTGAAATCAACAAATTAATCCAAGACAGGTATCTGAAAGGGCAAGTTTAATAGGAAGCAGCTACTGGGCTCTCAACCATGATAAAATGTTATTGCTGTTTCCCTGTAAATTGGCTGGGAACATATGATACTTTCTGCATAAGAGCTCCATTGCTGCTCGAGAGATATACGGCTCGAGCTATCAAAACGATGACAGTCTGCCAGTCCCCGGAACAACTTGCCATTGGATGTGGCAGAAGCATGTGCATGCGCATGTGAATTTACCACCCCCAAAAATACACACACAAAAAAAGGAGCTCATGTATTAACTGCACTTATAATAGAGCACAAAAACAATCTGCTGCCTCAAATTAGTGCTTCTTCAATAGTATCCCTAATGTACTGAGGCAGAAAATAAGCAAGACACACAAAAAATGCTTAAAATAGAAACACTTCAAGCCACTACTCAAAACTCTAGTTTTACTGAGTTTTTGCACATTCCTCCCAGAGTTTTGTTTGCAACGGAGAGTAAAGCTGAAATGGCATCTCACAAAAAAGTTTCTTGCTCATCTTATTTTGAGTAGGCAAACTGCAGTGGCTAAACTGCTGAGAGATTTTCAGCTCAGGGTGTTATGGATAAATACCATTTGAAGCAGAATCTTGGGACCCTTTCACCACAGATAGAAGTGGCTTTACCATCAGTGTATTAAATACAAGTCTGGGAGCTACTGCAGTCCCTCCTAGCAGACAAGAGACCTTCTCTGCTAACAGAAGTACAAAAATGATTTCCATCAAGGTCACTGGCATTAATCTCTTATTTCTATCCTGGTTCTTCATATCCCAGCCATATTAAACAGCCTTGTCCTGTCTCATGGTACCACATAATCCCCTTGCTCAGTCTTGCAGGCGGTCTCGGAAGGGACTGCCAAGTACTTGACAGACAGCAACTTCCACCTGACCTAAACACAAATGAAGTATCAGCAATATTTAATTTCCAAGCTTTATCTTGCTACCACTAGGCATTGCTGCTATAAAACTAGGAGCTCAGTTCTACAGAACTGCTATAGAACTGGGAGCTTACTGCCCCCAACATGAACAGCAAAAAGAAAAATCATCTGTGGTTGTGGACAGTATCAATAGATGTTTTTATTTCTCATTAGTGAAGTTCAGATGCATTCGGTGTATTTGCTTGGCATACTAATTCACTTCAGTATTTTGCAATACACACATTGTCAATATAAACAAAACCAGAATCTACTCGGGAGATCTTTTTCCTACTGCACTACCAAACTGGAAAAATAAAATGCAAAAGAAAATGTAAGTTCATTTTGAGAATGTCTGCCACATCTTCAATAATTTTTAGTAGCAACGTTCATAAAGCATCACTAAATTAATTAAAAAACAAAACAAAACATAAAAAACATTTCAGCTGGAACTCAGGCTGGTATTTTTTTCTGAATTACAATATGGAAACTAAACCCAAGCACTTCCAGTAAACATGGAATCACTAGTAACTGATGATGATATAGTCAAGATGAAAAGCAAAGGGAACGCAAACACAACATTCGCATAGGATTGCTGGCTTTCCTGGGAGTTTAATGTGGAATTTTTGCTCACTGATGCCAGGTTTCCTGCCTCTTTATCACGTTTTATTGGCTAGTTAGACTGAAATTTGGAAAAAAACTACTATATCAAATATAAAAGAAATAAAACAATAGCTGACATCATTTGAAAATCTGAAGTGAATGAAACTACCTCTCTGCTTCAGAAAACGGAAGTTTAGGATGCGTGCTTTGTAAAAGCAATAGAGGTAGTAGTTCATAATTAGCACCTAACATCACATTGCTTCAAATGTTTAGGCAGGTATTTGTTGGTTTCTGCAAGGCACTGTCATATGACTTTTACTTGTGTCCAGTTCACAGACAACAATAGTTTCTGAATTATTCAAAATCCATAAAACCTCCAGACTTAAATGATGCATCAGATGTATGCAATGCATGACATAAGGACATTTTATATTCTATGTAAAAGTTAAGAATATGTCCAAGTTCCACCATTTTTTATCGTTAATTTTTTAGATTTCCAGGATCCTTTACTCATTATTAGTCAATGAGAGGCTTTCTTTGCCTCATACACTTTCATCTAATGAATCAGGTTCTTTCCTACTCTCTCTAATCCTGGCAGTCAAACCATCCTGATATCGAGTACCAAAAGAACAACTGGTCAAATACTACTTTGACTATGCTATTTAATAATGCATTATGTTAACTTTTGAATAATTTAGACATGAAAAAAATAACCAAATTATTAATGGGGCTTTTAATGACTATCTTTTAATAGTTAATAACTGTATCCTGGTATAACAACACCAAAATTATAAAGTTCTTATCCTAGCTATAAGCAGAAGTCATTTTTCTCCAGGATTTAAATCAAAGCACATTAAAATCAATGCAGAGGTTCTGAATTACTTCACAAGGCTTTGAATTAGTGCTTATATCAAACTCCATGCAGTTTTGGACTAAATGAGATTCTGCTCTTCATAACATCCAGATTATAATTAGCAGGTTTCTTCTACAATAAATATAGTGCCTTCTTGATTACCAGGACTGTGGGGTAGACAGCTTTGTATATTGGCACTTTCGTTTTTGCTAAGACATCACTGAAAAAACATTTCAGACATTTCAAAACATAGAGTCAGTCAAAATGTAATCTGGAAAGGGATAAAATGAACTATGAAAAATCTAAACTCTTTCAAGCTACAGTGGCTGCAGACACAAATTTATTTTGCACAAGCTTTATATACCCAAAGTATGTGTTCCAAAACTTTTGATTTTACTCTATTTTTAATTTTAACTGTAACCACCCTTACAAACGTGGACAAAAATATAATGAGAACATCAGTTGCATATGCTCTACTAAGTGAGCCATGACCTAACACAGACCCTGGTGCCAGCTTTACACCACACTGGATTATAACAGTTGCATACGATGCTATTGGTTTTATTACGGCTTGATACAGATATGCTTCACTATCTTACAGACGCTCAATTTTAAAATGTAAATGGTACAGGATATTGATAAACCAATTAGCACTGATGCAAAGCAAATTCCTCTTTTATCTCAATTACAACATGACAACTTAATAGGTCAAGATAGTCTAACATCTGAGACAAGGGCAATTCAATAAAACAACTGCATCTTGATATGGTAATTAAGGGGAAATGTGAATCCATTACATTGCTTGTGTATGTGCACACATGTGGGTGCTCTTTATTTATTTATTTAAGTATTTGATGTCTTCTTGCTTTTTTATATTATATCAAATCGGTAGGAGCACACAGTTTGGAGTTCAGCTGATAAATACCTAGAACATCTGCAGTTTTAGCAGCTCAATCATAATGGTGTGACTTAGATGCATAATGTATACAGCCCTTAGAACATATATAATTGCAAGATAATTTCTTCAGGAATAAGATTTTTTGTGTGTATTATCTTGTAAATTTTTTAGATGAATAGGTCCGACAGAAAGGTCTACGCCTTTTTTATCCCTTAATTTGATCTGAGATGCACGCCATGTTAAAAATTCTGCTTTGCAACATTTGGGAACAATTTAACAAACAAAGCCACCCAGAGCCATAAGGGGGTATAATACTCAAAATACAATGTACATTAACTTAGAATACAAACAAAAAGGTATCTCTATATTATCTCTGCATGTTTAGATTTTAAAATAAACGTTATCGTACAATGCACTGTAATAGCACAAATAAACTCTTACTTGAGTTGCAAAATGTAATGATCTATATATAGCCATTACAAGAGAATATTCCTGTTCTCAAGAGTCCTGCTTTAGTTAAATAATCCCTTTAGCGTGTTAAAGGCTTTTACAAGAGAATTTCTAGCCAAGTTTTATCTATGCTATCTAATGATTGCTGTCTCAAGAAAAGACAACTGCAAAATACAAGAACTGTTAACACAGAAAATAAAAATCAAACCAACCTGATTCCAAGATTCATAGCCTCAGCAGTTCCAATCATACTGATTGCCAAGAGCATGTTATTGCAGATCTTTGCTGCCTAAAAATAAGTCAAATAATAGTCAATCAGTTTCTGAATTTTGATAGAGCTAACACATAGGTATATTTTTTAACTAGGTCCACTATAGCTATGATCAAATATCTTCAGACAGCTATTTTCTAAAATAGCACCAGTAAAGCTGATCTATGGGACTTTCAGAGATTAGGATTTTTTTTTTTTTTCCTTAGTGCTGTAGTTCAGTTAGTATACACCGCATTTAGGGGCTTTTTGCCCTTCAGATCATAGAGAAGTACTAAACTTAGAAGAAACAAAATAAAAAAACGAATCCTCCAAGACAATCTGGGGAAGGACCAGTACTAGGCACTACAGTCCTAGGACGGTATTTTACATAGACATGGTTGAAGAATGAGCAAACAAAGAAGAGCAGATAATATGACATTTGGTTCTGGAATAAAAAATGGGTTTCATGAAAGACAAATAAGGAGACAGAAAAGAAAGACTGAAATAACTGCTAAGTCCTCAGCAATCATTACCTGCCCGGTTCCAACCTCTCCACAGTAGACCACATTAGAGCCCATACAGGTCAGTAACTCTTTGGCAGCATCAAACTCTTGCTCCACTCCACCAACCATGAAAGTAAGGTTTCCAGCTCGAGCAGCACCAACGCCTGCATCAAGATAACATTTGACTTAATACCAGCATTTTTTTAAAGAAAAGAATCCCATCTTATCAATTATGTTCTGATCATGTAAAATTTATGTGCTCATTACTTCACCTCAAAGTCTATTATTACTATGGAAGCATACAGCCCTAGCACTTACAGGATCAAAGTCTCTTGAACATTTGATCAAGATAAGACCACCTACTGGTAAGGAAGGATGCAACTTCAAGAATAGCAGGACACAGAAATCCAGAGAACTTTTGCCAGTATCACCTTTATAATTTCACATGGAGAAAGAATCAACCCTTCCTGCAAAAACTTTGAGCACCTCACGCTCCTCACTATTTCTCAGTTCAGCATGAAGATACTAGAAAGCCATGCTCCTGCACTGCGAGTTCCTGGCTGCAAACGTCGCTTTCTGTATCTGTTATGTATTTCTCCTCTCCATCCTGCCACTCAGTCTGCACTGCCTCTTGAATTCACTGAAAATTTTCACATCAGTTTGACAGATTAAGGTCTAAAAAAACCCAGCAAGCTTCTACCAGTTTTGTCAAAATAGTCAAACGAGTAGGGGAAGGAGAGTCCCACTATAAATGGAGCAGCTGCTTAACCTGTGTTAAACCGTGAAGCATCCAGAACTCACTCATAGCCAGAGCTAGGGGGGGGAAATAATAAAAAAAGTCTATATATAACATTGCTGCTCCTACAACAACACATTCTTGAGACACTGAAGAAGTGTGGTAAAAAGTCTTCCTTCTCAGGTTAAGAGACACCCTATTTGCAGCCAATCCTTGATCTCAGTTGAATGACTCCTCCCTGGGAACTCAACGGTAAATCCCAGGAACTGGGCTAAATGCAAAGTCTCGATTTAGAGCTAACACAAACAGGACATTGTCATCTTGTTGGCTACCAATTTACTACATACATGACCGCAAAGATTGCTACATTAATAAACACAATGATTTTCACTCCATTCCTCCAGCTATTTTTATTCAAACCACATAATGGCCTTTACCACTAATTCTGTGATCTGACCTGCAGCAAATTAAGTAGACAATTTAAGTCAAAGCTTACAAACAAAATCCAGTACTATCCATCATAGGTCAATAGCCTTGTATCTAGATTACAGACTGCTAAATAGCTTCAGAGAGTCATTTATTAGAGCAAAATTAATGCTGACAATAGTTTTCAGCTGGTTAATCTTCTGACAGCTGCACTCTCTCACTTATTCAAGCACTTACATTTCAAGTAGAAAAAAATAAATTAGTTAAGTAGAAAAAAAGAGCAATTTGTTGTATAATGCGGGAGCCTTGGAAATTTCTATTTTCAAAAACAAAAACCTGTTTACTTCATGGTGCATTTTATTATCTAGAGTCTTTGCCAACTACCAGCAATTTTATCTGAATTAAACAAGCAGTGCAACAAATCCTTAACACTAGCAATTTCTGAAAGTTTTGGCGAAGAGTCTAGGAGCACAAGAACTTAAATTAAAAATGGAAATAAAAACTTACAAGACAAATACGCACAGCTTTATTTCACAATCTATGCTGGCAACACAGATCAGTAAAACATTGTCAGCTTATACCACTAAAAATAGACAGCAAGGGAGAAAGCAGAGCAGCTTAAGATAACAAAAAGAGCAATGATTATATTTCAAATTTTCATTTTTTAAAGGTATCTTCTTGCCAACTTAAAATAGTGCTTATTGTACCACTGCAGCTCAGGGTTGAGACTCCAGAAAACCTTCACAAGTCATTTGCTCTTCCTCAAACACAGAACCTCCCCATGCCTAAAGAATGGTTTCAGAGAAACCATATTTGTGATTAGCAACTGTAGGATTTGGTTTTCCACAAAGCCAGACTGCTCGAGCCCATGACTGCAGCCCTAACACTGCATTTCCCCAGACGATTCCCATCTGTGAACTGTTTAAAGGTGCCGTGTGAGCAGGTTTTACAAACAAGTCAAGAGTAAGTCAGTAAATTGTGACATTATACTCTCTTCCACTTATGCTTTTCTTTCCTTATTTTACTACGCAAGCAAGAGACAACAGGACTATGCAAATATTTGGAGGTTTTACTGTAAGGACAAAAAGTGTCAATAACCCTCATGTAAAACATTAAGGTGTTTCCCTACAGCAGGCTGAGGCTACAGTATAAGCACACTTTAGCCTGAAGGCAAGCTGAGGAGACTGGGCAGAAAGTAATCAGCACCAAAGACTTACCCCTTGGGTATACACCAAAAAATAGCCACCAACTAGACATCCAGAAAAAAGAGAAATACGTGTTCTGGGGAATTTAGGTGCTTTTAAATATGGGAACTGTCCAGGCAATCCAAAGAGGAATCAAAAAGCACTTCCTGTTTCAACCATTTATCAGAAAATTTCCAGATTTCTGCACTGTCAGGAACAGGTTAGCAGAAAAGCAGGTCAGGATGCAGAAAAGGAATCCTCGTGGAAACACAGTGAAAAGTTCTAGAGTAGCAAGTAGAAGGAAGGACTGCAGAGGCTGGCCCAACACAGACTGGTTTCCTGCTCAGGTACTAACAGATTTTTGACTAAAGTCTGGAGAGAGCATTCTTTCCCACTGCAGCCAGAAGAGGTACCTATGGAATGGTTCCTCAAAATGTGTCCCATCACGTCTGGCTGAGTTACGCATGGGACAAGTAACTGCAGGACAAGACTGTTCAGTCCACATGATGCTTAATGTAGGATTGCCTGTAAGGAAATCAGTGAAACTGAGGTGCTCAGACTCCTTAGTCTGAATTTTAGATGAGAACATGAATGGAGGCTCAGGAAAATTCATGACAACAGCAACTAGTCAAAGCTGTAGAGGGACAGTCTGGATTCAGATGACCTCAAGTTTTAGGCTCTCAGCCTGACAGCCTCGTTCAGTAGTCACACTTCCCTTCCAAATTCGCTTTGTTTTGCTTATTTTGCAAGTCCTATAGCATATAAAATCTTGGGAAAAGTCTTGTAATTTGTTACTGATGTTTCCAGTTCCAAAATCAAAGGTCTCACCTCTGTAGCTGTATCAGTAAAGGCAGGTGGGTCATGGTTTTCTTACTAGTAGGACTACAAATTTCTAGAAAATGATATTAATCAGATGCACATGTAAAGTATCTGCCACTAATTACAGTTTTATTACCTTTTTTATATTTAAACCACTGTTGTACTGCACTTGCAAACACAAAAAAAGTGCTGCTGACAAAGCTGAGAGGAAAAGTAAAACTGAATGTCAATCTACAGCCATGTTTACTTGCTTCAGAGACTCCAAAAGACTAGCTGAAACTTAGAGCTGGAACATCAAAAGGCTTAGGGAAAAAAACATAAATTCTCTCATTGTTTTATTCAACATACATTTTAAAAACTAATCTGTGATCTAAAATAGATGTAAGAACAAACAGAAAAAATGAGGTTAGAGTTTCAATTCCATTTTACAATGTTGTACCTTCTTCCAGTGCAAGAGTTGAAGCTCTCCCTGTTATGCTTTGGGAAGTGCAAGAAAACACTAGTCCAATACTTTTGCAGAAATGCAGTTTCAGTGCCTATAGTAGCTTCAGAGAAGCAGTTTCTTGCCATGTTTGCTGTCTTTCAGGCAGGCTGAGCTCAAGAACCTGCGTGCATATGTGTGTGCACGTGAGGCAGGGTGTTTTACAGGACTAAGCAATTCAAGTATCTGCCAGCTCCCATGAAATACTTTGATTTTGCAACTCACTAAAAGTTAAATCAAGATACACAAAGAAAGATTAACTGAAAAGGTTACTGTTGTTTTGCTATATATATAAAGCTCAAACCAATTAAAAGGCACGTATAGGCAAGAGCAGCTACAAATCTCTACTGGAAACAAAAGCAGGTTATTTAAAATTATACAATAAATTTAAAGCAAGCAGGAGCAGACGTAGAGATAGGGCATCATTTTCTTCCACTTGCTTCACAGACAGCCTGAAATGCTCAAATCCTTTTCCTGGGCACAAGTAAACAGAACAGGCTCGGGGGAAAAAAAACTGCTCAAAGGGACCTTGTTTCTCCCTGTTATAAAATCAGCATCAAAGGTAGACCTGTGAAGCTGCCCTAGTGCCATAGATGGGAAAACCCAGTAAATCACTTAATTTGCTCAAAAGAACTTAAATGTTTTAAGCAGCCTGCCATCAGCAGAGATAAAGAAGAGGGCCGATGGGACCGGGCTGCAATGTGAGCCGTCTTTAAAATGCAATTGTTCTAATCATTTTCTACAGATGCCGCCTCACAAGGGGCTGCTGTCACAGGGACCATTTACGACTTGTTATGGTGTCTCTATTGTTTACCAGCGACATTCGCTAAAAAGGCGACAGCTGGGACAGAAAGCTGCTACTCACCGAACAATATAATCCCGTGAAAGTAATCAACAAATTTAAGGGTGTTAATTAACTTTACACTTTATCATGTTCAATTAGTTGTCCTTTCTGGAAAAGATTGCCGTGCACAATCGGTTTAGAGCGTGCCATGTTTGATTTGTAAGTGATCACTGTTTCTGTTTCGAAGTCCATGTCAGATGTTCTCTTGGGTTTTGGTGACACAGATGAATGGCTCTGCACATGTTAGGGGGTGATCTGGTTTAACATAAAGCAGCATAACATAACCCCTTGTTAACGTACGGCCAGCCTTTGCCGAGCAAGGCCGGGAGAGCGCAGGCCGGAGTGCGCGTACGTGCGCCAAGCGCTGCCGACGCCACGATGAGAAGTTTGGGTTTTGCTGAAACACAAAGGCACAAATAAATGGGCAATTTTTCATCATTATATCTCAAAGGCAGGCTTGTCTTCTAGGGGCACGCTCGGGATCATTTCTTCCCAGCAAGATCCCTAGTTGTGCCGCGTTACGCACTAGGCACAAGCATGTCCGTACGTTTTACATAATGCGCGCAGCCTGTTTTAATGGCAGCCGAGCAAATGCACGGGAGACGCGTTGTGTTCTTGGGTACATAAAATTCTGTGGTGACTTTTAAATGCCTGTGCTGCATTTATAATGGTAGAGATTTGAGATAGAGGTTAGATTAATCTACTATTAAAATGTGCCTTTTTCCCTTTAACAGACCTGTTCTTGCTCGCTAATGGGACAAGAGGAAGCTCGTGATGAAGCGGCATCGCACTTGCAAGTGCACCTTAATGAAAGTCAGTGCAAATCCTCCATCCTGATAAATAGAGCTTTGCATCACCATAGCTCATAAACCCCCAGTGTTGGAACAAAAACGGAAAGGGAGCTTCAGGTCAGTGCTTTGAAAATTTATATGACTATTTGATAGCATGCTGGAAGAAAAAGCAAGCTTAAGGAAGTAAAGGCATCTCTACTGCAGCATAATCCAATTACACAATTTGCTAAATTACAGCTGTGCAAAGAAAAAAAAAAACTAGTGGATTTTTATTCTGCAGCAACAGGCAAATTAAATCCACATTATCATAATTATTTAAGCAGTTACTTTGTACATAAAAACAAACTGCAAAACCAAAACAAAATAAAAATCCAAAGAAAGACCAATGGAAAAGTTGTTAACTCTGAAAGCTAATAATGGACTAGGTTAAATATTTAAGAGGAAATTATAGACTGCATCAGAAAGAGCTGAAACCACAAAACAAAGCAGTACAAAACATTAGTTTTCTGCTAGGAAGAAGATCTGCAGGGAGAAAGGAAGCGGTCGATAGATCCTTAAATTGGACGCAATAGCTGCTCTTCTATCCCAAGCTGGCAGCTGCTACATTTGCAGACCTGGTTCATTATTTACCCATAATGACCATCAAGCTCCAGTCAAAGTCAGATCACAACAACTGTCAGCAGCTCTTTTAATTAGCCTTGTTTGAATTCAGATAAATACCACAATGGCCCAGCTTCTGCTGAAAAAGCAACAGAACGCTGCAAGGAATGAGCTGCTCTGACTCACTAACAAACAGGATTGCGGAAAGTCGGCAGAACTGAAGTTTTTATTTCTATTTTTATTTTTTTAATTGAGAAAGACATGGTGATGGGCACATTATTGCTTTTTCCTCCCACTACATTCATGACCCACAACTCCTGTATATGGGCATTTCAAATGCCAACCCGAAGCATTACTCTGCAATCTAAAAGGTTTGAGAGGGAGCTTACAGGTACTAATTAAATCTCTAAACTCTGTGAAACTGTTCATTTTCAAAAACAGAATCAAAAATTAAGGAATGCACATATTAACAAGATTATCCTCCCTCCTAATTTATCTCCTTCTGTTTGTTTATCCTCAGGGAACATAATCTTCTGCTGCATCAAGCCACTCTCATTCTCCTTGTGTCTGCAACAGAATAATAATTCCCTCCTCCCCCTCACTCCTGCTTCCCACAAGCACTGACAGGAAGGAGGGAAAGTGGACCAGACTGTGCCCATCAGCAGCAATGCTCCATACAGCTCTTTTCATAGCAGGAGCATAAACAGAAAGAGAGGTGCAGAAGAGCTGCACAATAGGCTACTTGCTTCGGATAGCGCAGCATGAGAAAGAGTAATTAAATGAATTTTACCCCCTGTAATAGCACAAAGAAAGAAGATGCAGATGAGAACATTGTCATACTCGTTCTCTGGCACCTATGCTGCAGTCCAGGTTGGCTCCCTGTTGTGCGAGGTGCTACAAAAAGGGGTATCACACTCTCCGGTCTCACGAGGCAAGCCGAGAAGCACTGCTGTACACACTGCTCCGGGGCCTTACGAGGGATATACTAAAGGCACCTGAATCATGGGATTATATGTATATAAAATATAGGTACATGCCTGTGTATGACTTTTGGGCACAGAAGTAGTGACTTAACCATCATTACGAATTGAAGGTAGAAGGTAGTGCAGATGGATGCATAGGGAACTGGCCAGGGGAAAAAAAAATGCAAAATGGTAATGAGGAGATTTATGCTTTTAATGGAAGTGTTGAGTGCAATTCTATAGGGATTAGTACTTGAACTTGGCTATGGACACCAGAGCAGAAATAATAAAACTTCAATCTAATTTAGATCTATCACAGAAGGACGCCAAAACATGGAAAACAATACACCCTCTTAGAAAATCATACAAAAACGGAGCAGAAGCTGTGGTCCAGGAAGTTTAATATGAAGGGAATGCATCACGAAAATTTTACGAGATGCTATTAAGTAGTAAGCGACACCTCCAAAATGATTAGCCAAAGAAAATAAGGCACTAAAGGCAAATACACACAGAAGGTACTGTAACTTTTTCAGAAGTGCAAGCTGAAAGAAAGGCCTGACGAGATTGTTCTGCCTGCAGCAGTTTTTTAAAACGCCACATTCACTTCTAGTCATTGCAATCCAGGAGAAACACCAAGGCACTCAGGCAGTTACTAACTGGCTGTACTATCTGCTCTAATAAGGATCTACAAATAATACCAAAACAAACAAACCAATAAATAAAACTCCTCAAAGCACAAAAGATGTGAGGAACAGCAGAAGTTGCAAACAGAATGGGAAGCCCACCTTGGCTTTTGCTCTTGTATGTCTTCACTGAGCTACATACTGTTGCTGTCCAAATTCACAACCCAAAAGCCAGTCACCTAGCTGACTTGCTGTACCTCATAATTTAAAAAAACCAGGTAGCTGCAAGCCACTACATTTGCAGATTTTGCTGGTTGGGCTTGAATGCCCTTATCTAGAATGTTTGAAATACTCAAGCCTCATTTTACCTTAGTCCCAAACTAAATGGGACTCCTTTTACACATCACTGTGGAATATACAGGCAATTATAACATAATTGAATTAGCTGCACACTTTAGTCCTTTATACTTCTTTCCTCACTCTCACATAGGCCCTCTCCAAACCAACAAAACACTGCATCATGGATTTTTTTTTTCTGTTGAATAAAGAAGGTATTAAGCATAGCTGGAGAAAGAAATCACCCTGAGGTATGTATTTAAACTGCACTGCTCAACAGGCAGGGGTTCAAGTGCTCTGCTTAAGGTTCATTTTTGGAAAGCAGATGCCTCAAGTCACAAAAGGTAAATTTCTATTGAAGCATATACTAGCTCTTGTTATTTAAGCAAATAAAAATATAAACACAGAAAATAAAATAAAAAGCATTAGAAAGGGGTGGAAAGGAACAGGATAGTAACAGGAACATATCTGTTCCTATAATTTCTGGTTAAGAACTAAAGATGTAGCAACTTCCAAACCTCCCCAGAAGAAAAGCAGTATAAGCATATTTATATTTGTAACATTTAAAAATTGTCTAAGAGCAGCAATATAATGAAAAGCCCAAACAAAACAGCAACAATATAGTCAAAAAGAAACATCAGACAAGTCATTTTAAAGAAATCCATCCCCAGTATTCTCTGCTGGACAGTTGCCCAGGTGTCAGTTTGAGTTTTAGCTACGTAGGGCATAGTCTGTGAGAGTAAAACTGATAGTGTTTTGACACATGAAATAAGAAAGAAAGCTTAAAAAAAAAAAGACAGAACTGAAGATTGCATTGTACATTTTTGAACAACTGCACCTTAAATGGTTGTCAGCAGAATGGGGATCACAAATTTCGGGGATAATTTGAACTACCATGACAATGCTTTAGATATGGCTACCCTTTCACCTGACTGTTTTAATTATTGACTCCTGCTGCAGGACACAGTAAGCAGCAAATACATACAATATATTCTCTCTCTCAGGCTCTCCTTTAAAACATAGGCTTATTTTAAGCACGCCTAGCTTGGTATTCACAAAGCAACAGAACATTTTCTCCTGCATAATTTCAGCACACTCAGTTAATTCCAGAAGCTTTTCACTGAAAAAGCCCAGAAATGAAATAATGCAAGATGTCAACTGCTTCAAAAGCAACATATACTGATAAAGACCTTCTATTTAAGGAATACTAAGACCTTTCTCGTATCCGTTTCCCCTGCATAATTCTGTTATTATTCCTTGGCAAAATATATAATATATCTCTTTCATACAGCCATGTTTAATATTGACCTCCAGCCTAAAATGTAGAATGTAATGTATTTTACTTCTCAAATTTATTTGATGCCACATATTCAGTGAGTTCAAATCCTTGTGATTTCAAGTCATACTACTTCACACTGCATTACTTTCAAGTTTAAAATGAAGTATAAAAAGACATATTATTATTACTAATTTCATTATTTCATAAAGGACAAAAATGCAATTATATGATTTAAATTTACAAATATTTATATGCTCCAGATGCTGCACTATCCCGAAACAAAGCATATTTTTATATTTAGCTGTACTGAATCACAGCTTAAAGAGACTACTGAAAAATCATTTGTGTTTCTCTTTTTCTTCCCCCTTCATCAACCGTAAGTATTGCAACACTGTAACTCCAATAATTTGGAAAAAAAAAAATATTTTCTTTAACAGAAGATTTCTGAAGTCAGTACATGCCCTGCTCTTCCAAAAAAAAAAATAAAAAAGAGTAAAGAAAAGAGAAACACTGCATTTTGCCTATGAACAGAATCAAGAGGGTAACAAAGTTAATTATTTCTCATAATCAGTAATTATGATTAGATAAGAGAGTCTTTGGTAATGAACTGCTCTAATGATGGAGGACCTCCATCGCACGAAATATAATAGTACATTAACATAACTGTGTATGCAAAGTACATAGAAGCACTGCCACAGTTAACTTGTCAGTGAGTGATTAAATAGGAATTCATAATTAGAAAAATCTACAGAGTAATTTATTGGCCTTGGCGACAGTTCTGGTTCATTAGAGGTTGATTACCGCACAGTGACCTCTAGCGGTCCGCAGCTCCGTGCTGATATCGAACAGCAACAACACGAAAAGGGCTATTTTCGGGATTCAAAAATGTCTCTCTCCTTACCTTTTTTTTTTTTTTTAAACTTCTCTTAAAATATATAGTATGTTGTTGTTTCACAGAAAGGTCTCCCTTTCTATGCTTTCCATTCAGTTATGAATGCAAACTGCGTTTGAAAAACCCTTCTTGGTTTTAAAGTTAATACTGAGGTTAAGACGGCTTTCATGCTAATTAATGCTCATACACACACTGATTAACACCGTGTCTTTTGGAACTATAAAAGCCTTCACTTAGCCAGGGTGAGTCCAAAAGCTGGGAGATGCTTGTGCCACTGGGAAATGTGGGGAGCGTGAGGTGAAGAGCCTCTGGGTGCTGCCTCTGGACAAGAGTCACTTCTGCACTAAAACCTGCGGTACTGGCGCACAGGCTGAGGATGAGGGGGGAGAAGACACCTCAGTTCTGCTCCAAGTAGAGAAAAAAACCCCCTACATTTGTAATTAACTGCTTAGCAGATGTCTTGCAACATCTGTAACATGAATACCATTGCAGAAGAATGAAACTTAATTTTAAGCGAGGTTTGCATTTAATTACAAAATCTTTTAAGTATAAAAAGGTACAATCGCCCCCTACTCAACATAACTAATGTGCTTGTAAGCTATGTAGAAAGTCTTTTGTCATTTTCCATTATGATGCATGTTTTTTTCTTGCAATAGGACGATGATAAAAAGATCATAAAAAATAAACCTAAGAATATCTTAAGGATATATCTGAAATTAACAGAGAAGCCTCTCAAACACAGTCTTAGATAAAAATCTATAGTCAATGAATTCAAGCAACTTAGATTTCAATTCTTTTCATGCTGTACTTGGTTGTATTTTCAGGCATGAGCATTGCAGAAAGGATGTACATGTATTTTTCTTTGCTTTTGTCTACCACGGACTGGCTACAAAAATAACGTCCCTTTATCAGAGTGATGCTAGAAAATAAATTGCACAGTCCTGCTTCATACAAGAAGAGATTTTTCACAGAGAACTATTGGAGCTTCTCAGCTGGGGCAAAGTCCATCACGCTCATATGCTGGAAACAGCTTTACCAATTGCTAGAGAGAGTGCGGGACTGAGCCCCGACCTTTGGTTTTCCTGTGCACGAGTGAGTGACTGTGCGTGTTTGTGTGTGAGTGTGAGTGCACATTCAGGCGTGCACGCACACAACGCAAGCTCCTGAGCTGTTTGTGGCAATGATTTAATACAGCGACTGGATAATGAGCTGTGCTCCCCGCAGCAAGTGAATCACCATTTAATGCTATTATCAACAGTTCATGACCCACCGGCATGAAATGTCAGCCTGATTAATCTGAACACTGCTGACCTCGGAGAAGAAAAGCTACCTTATTGTCAGAATTTAATATATAATAAAACCATACACGGAATATAACTATCTGATCAAGCAAAGCCATTAAAAGCACATCTGCTCTATTTTGGTCTTCTGTTTCCTTTAAACTTGCTAAGGCATCGAAGAAAATATTTTTAAAATAAATATGTTTGTCTACTCAAGCAGGAAGCAATCCATTAGGACCTATTATTTTGATGTACAGTGAAACACTTCAAAATGGCTGTCCAAATACAAACCCCAGGTTGATACAAATAGGAAAAAAATTAGAAAATGCTAGTGTAGAACTTGCTACTGTCAATTCCTATCAGGAAATGATCAGAAATTGTTCTTGCTTTTCTAAGGTCAATGGGGCAATAAAAATACTAATTGGTAAATAGGAAACAGTTTGTATGAGTGATGCTGCACGGTTCAAAGAAAGCTACCTGAGCCTAATAAGACCAACCAACTTGAAGTAATTAATAACTTCTATTTGTTATATTCATGAATAGAAGGGGGAAAACACATTTTATACATTTCCAGTGAAAATTTTTTCCTACATAATTCAAAACCATGGTTTAGCCCCATTCCTCTTTTTTTTTTTCCTTTTAATGAATTTACCTTTTCTCTGTGGACTAAAAGGGGAAAAAAAAAAGAAGCAACGCTTACCAGTTGCAGTGAGACTAGTAAGATTTTGCTGATTCTTCTCAGTATCTTTCTGATTTAACCGGGCCAAGAGCCTGACAAAAATTCTGAAACCTGTACACCAGCTTTTCAGGATTCTGAATGCCACAGTTTACAAATAACCCAGCTTGAAGCTGGTAAGACTAGATGTCATTTATCTGTAAAATTATATTAGCTGACACAAACATAATTTCTGCTACTGTTTAGTGTTAGAACAGTATTGCAAAATAGGTGAGAACTGCTATGATTTTTTTTCCCCCTAATACAACTGTTTCACCTCTCTTTGTATTGCTGCCTAATGGTATCAGAAGAGTTAAGGGATTTTCAGGACAAGGAACTGAAAAAGAGCTGTGACTAAAATCCCCCAAAGTGTCCACATATGATTGGAATGGCCGTGGGTGAGACAAGCGAAAGCTCATTCCAAGTATTAACTTATAACAACTGGCAGCCAAGGAAAGAGGAACATGTCAAACTGACTTGACTAAAACTTGGACAAAACAGGAACCCTGATGTCTGAACTCTCAGTTAAGAGTTCTCTGGAAATGTAAAGAAGGAATAAAGCAATTCTGGACACTTAAGCAGGAAAATAACTTATGCTGCCAGCACAGCCATATGTTTAAGCTTTGCTTTTCCATTCAGAAACCAGAAAGTTTGTGTATGCCAGTTGACTACTAAGTGCCAGTTGACTAGCAAGCGCTGGCTTGTTTTGCAAAGGTTGTCCTATGTAGCAAACACAGTTAGATGCAGTGTGTGAAACTGTTTTGAAATATCTGATAGCAGTTTAAATCCTCCTCTGCAATCCTCCTGCCTGTGTGCAGCGAGAAACAGCAGTCCACCAAACAGGAGCACAGCCATGGGGTTTACTTGTGGAAGCTCAGGCCTGGCTGGAAGGGTTCATCCTGAGAAGCTGTATTTAGGTCTCTATCAAGCACAAACTGTAAACCTGTGTGCCGGGATGTCCAGGATGCTTTACTTGGAGCTCTTGATTCATCACTGTCCACTTACTCTATGAGCCCTTTTAAAACCCCTGCTTACCATAGTCATTTTGGCTGTGTTTGAATAAACTCAATTTTCCTCACTTTTGCCTCTTGGAGAGGCAGAACGCGGTTGCAGTGGGGACTTGTTTTTTCTAGTTTCATCAATAAATGAGTCTCCCTAACACCACTAGTGTTTGGTAAAAGAACAGTCTACTCAAACTAAGGTAAAAACCCTCCATAATCCTGACTGTGTTGGGCAGACACTACAAGTCACATCTGTATGTGGCAGATTTTGCAAGCAAACGGGCTGTCCAAGACACAACATGTATCATGGAGCAGTTTGACCAGAATCCTACACTGAACAGAGTCCTCAGACTGTCTTAGAAATGACTTGCAGGTGGCAGTGGCTTAGCACAATAAGGGCAATATGGAAGACAGCATCGATAAGCTTGCAAAAAAGGTGAAATGCCATTCTTGTCTGCTGGCAGGCAGATCACAATCAAATAAAATTTTCAGAATCCTCTGTAGTTCAATCTGCTTAATTACCTTGTTACTTTGTTTGGTTTCTACTCTTCGTCGTCATTCCACAGAACATTTGGGGTTGGAAGGGACCTCTGGACATCACTTAGTCCAAACCTGCTGTTCAAGGTTGAAGGCCAGCTAGGGTAGGTTGCCCAGGACCACATCCAGTTGGATTTTGAATATCTCCAAGGATGGAGAACCCACGATCTCAACGGACAAGCTGTTTCAGTACTTAACCACCCTCACAGTAAAGAGGTGTTTCCTTGCATCCATCTGGAATTTCCCATGTTTCACTTTGGGCCCTCTACTCAGTGGTGTCCAGTGACAGGACAAGTCTGACCCCATCCTCTTGACAGCCTCCCAGCGGATATTAGTATATATTGATATATTGATAAGATCCCCACCAGACTCTTCTCCAAGCTATACAGTCCCAGCTCTCTCAGTATCTCCTCAGATGAGAGATGTTCCAGTCCCTTATTCTGACCTTTCCTTGGACTCATTACAGGAAACCCACATCTGAACCAGAAAGCCCAGAATTAGACACAGCGCTCCAGAGGAACCTGTAGGAGAATAAATCAACCAGAAAAATGTAACAGAAAAAAAGGCTTGTGCAGCTCTATCATTGCAAATCAATTCAGTAAATTTACAGATAGCCAGGCTAGACAGAAGGTGCTTGCAGTCATCAAGGAAGAAGATAACTAGGATTTGGAAGAGAGTTTCATCTACACAAAGGCGAGGAGACAAGATCTTTTATAAGGTGTGTTATAGATGAAGGACAGAATTGAACTCTAGAAATTTAGTTGAAAGCAAAGACTAAAATGAAGTAGAAATTAAAGAATTTGGGAGATGCAGGTGTGCCTAAGGCTGTTCCTAAGTAAAATTAAAGAATGTTGAAAGTTTAAAGGATCAGATTGGATCTCACATTGACCTGTTAATGATGACTGCACACGTACACATACACGCACCCACAGATGTCAAAGCAAAGCTGAGAAAGATGACTAGTCTGAAGTATAGAATCTCAAGTTGATTTATATCATATAAAAAAGCAACCTAAATGAAGGAAGTTCAGTAACAGTAAATGAGAGAAATAAAAAATGTACCTAAATCAGTAACCAAAAAAAAAACCCACCACCACCACCAAAAAAGAATAACAAAACCAACAACAAACAGGTCCAAGCATAGGAAATGATGAGCCAAGAGTGGGTAAGAATTAGTCATCACTGTGCAGTGCAGCCAAACCAATGAGGAAAAGGCAGCCAACAAGATCACAGAAACCCCCATTCTTAAGAGATAAAGGATAGTAGCATCAACATTAAAATCTGTAACTTGTTTTAGGAAATAAGGAAAGAAATAACCATCCTTTAGGACAAACTATTTTCTCATCTTGACCAGTATTTATTTTCTAACATCAAATTTTACACAAATCAGATTGCATTATAAATACACGGGATCACATGCAGTTAAATGATTATTGTCACTGCTGATAAAATAAGCCAGACAGTGGTTCAAAACTTCCCATTTTCAAGTGTTCTCTAAAATATTTTGGCGCACACATGATTAGTTCAATACACTGAGACCATTTTTTCCTCCTCAAGCACAAAAATTTTGTGAGGAAGCAAGAACCTGGAACAAACACTGTAATTTGGCATGTCTTCTTCTTGGCTTATATATATCTATGAAATGCCTAAGATAATTTTGAAATGTTAGCAATACACAAACAGTGTCTAGCATCTCTTTTACTGTTAAACAGTCTTTTAAAAAGTTTTAAGTCAAAAGAAAAAAATACATTTGTCTTCATAGGGGCATATCATTACACTTTCAAAATTAATATTTTATCACCGCAGCGTGAAGCTGAAGAAAGAACGGCACTTGTTTGATACAAATATTGAAAATACATTTTTAAGAGGTTATTCTCAACCTCTCTGTGCTAACTCTGGTCTCAGATAGGCAACTAGAAAGCATGTTTTTTCCTCGCTCAATGCAGCATCTCAGAGTTCCAGGCTTTCACTTGCAAAGAATAGTTAGGAAGCTGGGATGAATAATTCTAACAACTCTCCAGTCTTGGTCTAGCACAACTACAGCAATTCATTTCAGAATATAGAATTCATTCTAACACGCACCTTTAAACAGCGAAGCCTTCCTGATTTTTGTACTTTATCTCCTCCCTCAGATTAATCGAAGAGATGATGTACACCAAGTGTGGCTCTGGCTTTCACTGCATCCTTTTCTTATCAATATAGCTCTAAGAGGCAAAATACAGAAATCTGACCAAGCCAGTACTTAACATATCAAGCACCTAGCACATAAGTAAAGCATCTGTGTCAGAAATAGCTACAGTTAGCACAGCTAATTGGCAACAGTCAGATCTGCTAAATGCAGCCTAGCATTGCACTTCTATCAGGGAAGCTAATCATACCTGCCACAACTTTTGAAATGCCAACTCCTTTATCACCTTGCACTAAACATTTAAGAGATACTTTTGCACTTCAACAACTGTTCTTGTTGTGTGCAGAGTACATTTTTTCAAACTACATTTCTTGTCCCTGTGTGCTCTCTACCCTCAAGTACATTTCTTTGTGTAAAACACACACACACACACACACACACACACACACACACACACACACACACACACACAAAGGAAAAAAAATAGGTCAGAATCACCTACAGGAAGCAAAGATGCAGCACTTTTGTTTTAAAAGCTAATTTCTATCAAGGGTTAGCTGAAACTGTACTTAATCTACTAAACAGTAAAAAGATTATGTAAGCAACTCAAAATGCTGGCAAGTGTTTCTTCTGGAGATAGTTGTTCAATATTTTGATTAGATACGTACACTACTGTGCCAGGAAAGAATGGCTGATCCATGATATTTCTCAATAATAATGTATTTATATTAATGGCAAGAACCTAACTAAAAAAAAAACATTTCCAGAACCAGAAAAAGTGCACTGAAAAATGCCTGCTTATTTAGCATGGAGAATTACAGGGATTATACCCACATCAGACTTAAAATACTCCTCCCTTCCAAGCAATACATACATGTAGCAAAAATACAAGGTGACAAAAGGAGACAGTTTTGTCAAATATGTTCTCTACATGTCTATTTTTTAATCTGATGGACATAAACCAATGATTTATTCAGTCATTGCTTTTTGAACAGAAATACTTTGAGATTACCATTCTATGAGCCAAATCTTGTAACTTTTACATCACAGCATCACAGGACTCAGCAAAATTTTTAAACTTGTTATTTCAGCCTTCCTTGATGAACAGATATTAAAATTAATTAAAAGGTTTAGTGGCATCTTTCCACTTCTTTAAACAATAGTTTTTCTAGATAACTGATTGCATACCGAGCATTTATTATAGCCGATAAGAAAAAATACATCTAAGAATGTTTAAATTCCATAAAATAACCAAACTGGCATTTACTTTGACAATTTCTCTTGCTCATTCTCCACTCATGTGGAGTTCTTTTGTAAGAGAGAACCCTTTCTGGACAGTCTCTGAGATGGTACCAAAGTGTTCTTCATAGCAAGAAAAAAGAAAAGAAACAATTCTTAAAGTTTTTGATCTTAGTAGTCAAATTATATTTTTCTGGAGACAAAAGGGAACATATACATCCTGCAACAGTCAAAGATGGATTAAACCATAAATAAATTACAATAGAATGTTGTACAACTGATACCAGACACTGCCAGAGTGGCACCTGCCTGCTAAACCCAGGACCCCACAGTTCAGATAGGGAACCCCAGCCTGCCTACAGAGAGAGAAAATGGGGATTCAGCATTGAATTAAAGTGCTAGAGCAGAGCCAGAGATGGGCCAAACAGGATGCTTCATGAGGCTGTTTCATACTTCTCCAGCCTATACAGTCCTCTGGGGGCAAGAAGGCCCTTGCTGCTACCAAGTGTCCTGAGCTCAGCTGGGTGCAAGGTCCTCCTCCATCAGACTTCTGCCTGACTAAAGTTGGGCTGCAGAAGTCCAGGCAGGGAATCCCAGCCCATGAAATATGATTCATTAAACTTATGTTTAAGTCTTATGTTACCTTCAAATTACCATCTGGGTGAGAAGAGCCTACAGTCAGGTTGCTATGACTCAGGCTTGGTAACAGAAGATGGCTACAATGGCATTTGGCACGAACGTTAACAGTACTAAAGCTTTCAAATGTAGAAAGTAGGTAGTGGATACAGTTCATGATACGATAAGTTCTAAGCATAGGTCAGAGGACTAATCAAGTGAGGAAGGCAGAAAACATGGAGCCAGAGTCCACTGGTCAAGCGGCATTATTTTCTAGAGTTTTCAATTTCTAGAAAGAGAGAGAACAGAATAAAAAGGGAAGAGACTAATATCCAACTTAGACATAGCATTTTTCAAAAGAAAAGGTAAAAGGCCATTGGTTTGGCAGAAGTCTATAGATGGCAACCCCAAAAGAGCAATATCGATACTGATACTTGAAGAACAGTAGACATAAAAATGTCTCTTCTCCATCTTTCTACGAAGAAAGTGGTAGATGTGGCAAGCAAGACAAGGACTCTAAGAAACTGGGATATTCAGGGATTCTACTAAGGGCAACATCCTAAAAGAATAATCTTAGTACCATCAGTTTGTGGGGGGTTGCATCCATCAGAGAACAGAATGCCCAAACAGCAAACCTATATGGTAGAGAGCAGGCATCTACCTGCTTCAGCGCTGTCACCTTGTGAACAGGTAATAAAACATCTAGTGGAGACAGAGAATAAGGGTAACAGCACACAGGTGTCTTCAGTGGTTTCCTTACTTCTTTGAGAGTGGAAAGACACAGATTTTAAATTCCTATGGAACAGGAACTTTTCCAAGTTTGGGAAGTAGAGGGGGTTTAAATCCAGCAGTTTATTGCCTAAAGTCTGAGGTTCAGGTTTGTTAGAACTAAGCAACTTGGGACAACAAAGGGACACACATTTAGAGATGATTTTTAAAAAACATTTCTTGAGAAATGAGAGAGGAAGCTATTTCCAGTATAAGGCATGCTCTTTTCCTACCTATACAGAATATTTGTGCACACTATTCAAGTAGAATAGTTGTTGCCTAGACTGTAACTAAAACTCCCCTTTACAGTGAATTTCCATAAACTGCTCCCTTTAACTGAACTTGTTACGTCTACAGCAATGTTAGTACAGATGGAGGGAATACAGGAGAAAAGCATTAAGAGTATTTTGTTTTATAAAGGTACAAAGCCCATAAAAATGTATTTCTGTCACTGGCTATGCATGGTTAGATGTATAAATATTGGTATAGGAACTACACATGTAGAAACTAACACCAAGCAATAGATTTCCAAAAAAAATGCTGAAGAACAGGTTTGTCCTGTCCTTGTTAAAGGATGGGAAAAGCTTTTGGAAGGTTCATTCTCAGCGGTAAAGCAGCAGCTATTTAACAGAAGCAGGTTTCTGAAGCATCTTAACAGCTCTCACTGGTGACTTGTTACATCTTACCACTGGTCCCTGCAGGTCCCGTACCCTGACAGGCAGAATGAAAAGATTCTCTAACGGGGCCACTGGCTGTCAGAAGCCACCAGCTGGCCTGCCAGGGCTTCGCAACCGCAGGGGCCAGCTGACAGTCTGGGTGTTGCTGACCATGCTGAGCAACGTGCCACCCAGCTGCTGTGTGGTCACGTCCATCTGGAGATCTCCAGCCAGACAAATCTCCGGGCCTGTCAGAGCTCTTCAGCAGGCCTTGTTATGCAAATTCAATTACTCAAGTGTGCCCTATTACTGCTGGCTAACTGCTCCTAGAACCAATCTCACACTGACAGTCAGCTCACATTTTTACCCACCAAAAGTACCTCATTTATTCCTGCTTGACTATTCCCTTGTATCATTAAGGCGGAACAGACAAAGTCCACAGCAGTGTAACCTCTCTGCAGTGGGCTACTACTCCTCGCAAAGAGCTCAGAGAGACATTAATTTAAAAACATACAGCATCTGATCAAACGTGATCTTATTAAAGCCACACTAGCTTGATAATTTACTATAAGTAATAGAAAACATAAAACTTTTGACAAAATTCTGCATTATCAGACAACTGTTTTAGAAACAAACAAAACCTGGCACAGAATATCCAGGAAAGCAGGGAATTGTGGCATGTGCTGCCTTAGCAAAGGGATGTAGGTTATGAAAAGCAAAGTTTCCTTTCGTATCTAGCACACCAGTATTTAGATTTGCTCAGTTAGCAGGATAGATGTAACAGTGATCACTGACTTCTTCCATATACTTATTTACTTATCCTAATTTAAAAGTAGTCTGAGCTATTGGTAGAGATATGAAAG